>WOXC01010023.1:0-393059 GCA_011680675.1 Gymnobelideus leadbeateri | reverse complement strand
ACAAAGAAGTGGTTTGCCATGTCCTTCTCCCGCTTGTTTTACAGATGAAGAAATTAAGGACAACAGGGTTAAGTGACTTTCCCAGGGCTACACAGCTAGTAAGTGTATGAGGCTGGATTTGAACTCTGGAAGATGAGTCTTCCCAACTGCACTATGTATTATGAGGACACCTAGCTGTCCTTACTATGTGCTAAGCCTTTATTCATTCATTCATTCAGCATGTAACTTTCAAAGTTGTCCTGCTTCTCTGTGATTCCTTCTGCCCTTCTTATTCTCTTCTGTGAGTTTTTAAATGCCTAGATGATCCTTTTTTTTTTTTAGCAACCCTTCCCAAAGTCCTGTTCTCCCATTTCTGTTACTACCCTGGCACCTGCCAAATTGGCACTTTTCATGCATTGTGGACAGATGGTGTCTGGTGGACAGATGGACAGAATTACAGATTCTTTAAGAATTTGGATCTGCTGTCCTGGGTCTCACATTCAAGAAACACAATGTTGTTTAGCAACAAACAAATGACTCTGGTTTAAAAATTTCATTGAGATAATTAAAAAAAAAAAAAACAACCACAGCTATTTTTTGAAATTCCATAAAGTAGAAATGGAGATTTATATCTCTCTCATATGCACATGTTCATATGTACATGTATACGTAACATAGTGGAGAGAGTATTTAGTGAGGGCACTAAATCTGCCTCTGAAATTAGCTATGTGACCACAGTCAAGTAACTGAACTTCTATGAAGCTCAGTTTTCCCATCTTTAAAATCAAAGGACTGAATCTCCAATCTTACTTCAAACTAAAAGGCTACCCTATTGTCTATTCTGGGTTCTTCCCTCCCTCTTTGATGAAACTGACACTGGATCCCTCTGAAAGCAAAAGAAATTTTGCTTTTGGTATCAAAGAAATGCAAGATTCCAATGATCTGTGATTAAATGATTTTTGTTGCAGCCAATGCCAACTTAGAAAGAAAGCCCATGTGGGTGGGGAGCCTCACCTCCATCTCTCTGTTTATCCTTACTAGCTGAGTTAGGTCAATTAAATCAGTTATTGAAGTTTAAAAATGCCCTACATCACTTCCTCACAATCCACAACAAGTGATATTTTCCTAGACAAAGTGTGGTATCCAAACAAGAAAGGTTGTTCTCCAGAAACACTGTCATTCTTTGACCCTATGACTTGGAGAACACTACTGGGTACTGGGGTAGCAGAAGAGTGATGGATCTTCTTCTTGTTCAGTGTGTGTCTGACTCTTTGTGACCCCAGCTTTGTGTCCCAGTTAGTAAATGTCTAAGGCCAGATTTGAACTCAGGAAGATGAGTTTTCTTGACCGGGTCCAGTGTTTTGTGCACTATGGCGCCATCTAGTTGCCCCTAGTGGATAGCTCTTACTTGATAACGTAGTATTCCCTCTGGTGAACCAGGTTTTAAGACTGGTCAGTCTCAGTCAGGAGATGTCAAGATTTAAGATTATTGTCTATTTCAATATTCTCAGAATTTGTGTGTATATGTATGTGTGAGAGACAGACAGACAGAAAACTTTAGCCCTTGTTCCTCTTAGGGGCTACTGCTCCCTTTCACAGTCTTCTGGACTTTGGAGGAATACACAGTGACATCCTTTTAAGCATACACAGTAACAAGTCATTCTCTTCAATGGTCATTCCTGGTGCTCATTAGGCCATGAAACAGGGGCCCAAAACAAAGAGCTACTGAATCACACCCACATCTTATCTCAGTCTAGGAAACCTAAGAACCACAAAGTCTCCTCAAACTTGGTGCTGCATTTGTCAACCATATTCTGAGTATGGGGATGAGCTCTGCATTACAAAGAGTGAAAGAAGAGTATGAGAGAGAGAGAGAGAGAGAGAGAGAGAGAGAGAGAGAGAGAGAGAGAGAGAGAGAGAGAGAGAGTGTGTGTGTGGGGGGCGGGGGAGAGTGAGGAGGGAAAGAGAGAGTGGGGGGGGGGGGCGGTAAGGAGGGAAGAGTCCAAAGGAGAAAGAGATGAGACCCTTTGTTGTTGTTGCTGTTTGGAAGGGAGGGGGGTCGGGGAGGAGGGAGGAGAGGAGGCAGGAGGACAGGAGACACTCCTTAGCCTGTTCTGATAAATCATATGGGTCTTTTTTTTTTTTACCAGAGCTAACATTGGAGAAATCTAAGTTGCATTTTTAAACCAATTCATAAAGCAGCATTTCCTCAGTCTACTATCCTAATAGCCACAAGACCAAACTGCTTTCCTTAAGGCTACTAAAATTTCATTTTTAGTCTCCAATCTTGAAATAGTAGTGGATTGTCAGCTCCTTGAGGGCACAAAATAGGTCCTATTTATGCCCTGAACATAGCAGGTTCTGAACAAATGGCTTCTGAATAAAGCCTGAAACATTTCACAACAAGTTTTCCAAGCACACATCACTTTATGTTGCTAGGGAGAAGATGCTTTCTAGATTCTGAGGACTTTGGTTTTTAAAATATTCATAGATATTCCAATGTACCTGACACATAGCAGAGACTTAGACTAGTAATTGATCAAAAAATGTTAGGTATCACAATTTCTTCTGAAGATGAAAAAAATTTGTCGGTCAAAACCAAATGATCTAGTCTCTAATTACTTATGAATTTTTATGTGGTCACAAATTGAGAACCTGTCTGCCCATCCTTTTTCTCTTTGTTTCTTCCACCACTCCCCTCTCTCCATGGCCTCACCCCCAAGCATTTCCAATCTCATTATCCTCTCTCTGCTAAAACTGCTCTATGCAGTTTCCCCCTTGGAATCAACAGTAACACATGTCACTGAGACTTAGGGAATTCTAACCAGCCACAAGCTAAACAACTGGATTATAAAGTTGCAGAATGTGAAAACTAAAGGTTAGATTGTTTTAAAAATCATCCTTTTATCCAAAAGGTAAAGGTTTGATGGGGGGCATGGGGAGGAAGAGGAGGGAAGGAAACCATTCTAACAATTTATCAAGCTGGATGGATCAGATGAGAGGTTAAAATGGTCAGCTAATTCTGCTGATTAAGGGTTTTAGGGAAATTTTCTTCCTATTCAAAATATGAATAAGCTTTTGTAATCCTTGGAAGTGAACTTGAGAACCTCTATATTACTTTACTCCAAGACAAAGAGAAAACTTTATTCCATCTTTTATTCCAAGAAGAGCAATTCAATTTCTTATTCGATTTATTGCCTCTGTTACATTTTCCAAGATAATGCCTAACCCAAAAGAAGTTGTGTTTATTTTGTAGAAACCAAATAACAATTTAAAACTGGTGGCATCTGAAGAAAGCGGGAAAGACAAACCCCTCAGGCTGTTAATACACATGTCCCATAAAATGTGTATACATTCATCAAATGTCAGGCTATGAGCAAATAAAGGGTAACAATACCTCTTTTCAGGACAAGGACAATTCCTATCCTAAGAAAAGGCCAGAGGGCTCAGACTAAGTTTTCACTTTCCGGTTCTTTGGACTCAGTTAACAGGCTCTAGACTACAAAGCTAAATCGGGAAAGGAGGCAGAACTGCCACTGGAAAAGCCATCATGGCCCCTTCAAAAGCTTTGGCCCCCTTCGGACAGACAGCTTTGCGCTCTTCCTTATTTGTTTACTTTAGAAGGCATCCCAGGCCCATAAACTCTCCACATGAATGCAAAGACTAGAGGCGCACAGATTTCAAGCATCTCCTTCACCCCATCCGAGGAGAAGGAAGGAAGATCTGAACACTTTGGGAGAGCCCCTGGCTGGTGTGAGAGGGCAAACTCCGACTTGTCTGCCCAGTTAAAAGTGGGGGTAGGGTGGGGTGGGAGAAGAGAGGAGAGAGGGGCAGACAGAGGGAGGGGGAGGAGGAGAAGAGAGCTCATCCTGGCAGATCAGTTGCAGTCTAAGCAAAACCACTGATTGCTGGCTCCAAGGATCCTCTAGAATTTAAATCTCCCGATGATTAAGACCGACTAAAAAAAGTTAGACGCTAAGATGCAGTCCCCCTTACATCCAAGTGACCGATCAGATGAAACCACTTTGTTTTCACTTTTCGAGTACTTGTCTTTCCTTATCTGTTTGCCCTTTACATCTCTGCCCCACCCCCACGCTCCTGTTCAGGTGCTTGGCACACAGTTGGCGCTTAATACATGTTTGCTGAATTGAATGCAAGGGGAGGAGGGAAGAAATAGCTACCTAAGGTTAATACTGTGGTTGGCACCGAAGATTCTAGGCTAGGGACTAAATACGTGCTCTAGGGAGCGCTAGGGCAGACTCCCCAGGGACGCCCCCATTCAGGCAGGGTCCGGCTTTTGATTGCCACCTAGAACCACCCCCTTCCTAGCCAAGGACCCTGAAGGCCGCCGCTTCTGTTCGGCCAGTTTACCTCCTGTTACCGTAACATTCGCCCCTCTTCAGGCTAGGGTGAGCCAACCCATCCTTTCCCAGACGAAGCTCGGAGGGAGTCACCCCGCAGCAAGAGAAGGAGGAGGAGCCCCATAAGGCTCTCGGTGGCTAACGCACGCTCCTTTTCTAGAGGAAGGGGCAGCTCTCTCTGCCCCAGGAGTCTGGGTCATCTCATGGAGACCCAGAGAGACTCACAGTTGGGGGACCGTACATCCCGGGGCGGGCGGGCAGGGAGAAGCAGTGCATCCTGAGGTGTCGATTGCTTTATTCCTCAGCAGTCACCTGAGGAAAGCATCCCTCAGCCCTGCCTCCAACACACACACACACACACACACACACACACACACACACACACACACACACACACACACACACACACTGTACTAAGAAGATAGTTCTCCTGCACCCACGTGCATCCTCAGCCTTGGCACGCGATACTTTGCCTACATCCTCGTCCCAGAAAACCCAGAGCAAAGGTTCCATAACGGGGGGGAGGGGTAGGTTATTTTTGGAAGGGCTGAACGGGGGCTCCATCCTCCGGATGGGTATTCCCGGAGCCACGAGCGGAGCCTCCATCCTCAGGGGGAAGGAGATGGGGGGCTTTACAGCCCCACCAAGGGGAGATCTCTCCCTACTCAGGGGAGCCTCTGCGGCCAAACTTTGGGCTGGCTACCTGGACATCTTGGCAACGGTCAACCCAACAATCCAACTCTCCTGCCTCGAGCGAATGCCTGCCGGGTCTGTGCCAGGCAGTGGGCGGGCATACAAAGACAAGAGAAAGGGTTTCCAAACAGCATGCCTGCCCCCCAGAAGACCACAACCAAGTTCCCCGCCGTCTGCCTCCCCTTTAGCCCTTACCTCCTGCCGCCCGGGGCAACTGGCAACCCAGGGGGAGGGGCGGGGGCCGTGACTCCCGAGGAAAGGACCCTTACACTAAGCTGGTGGATCCTCCTCCTCCTCCTTCGCCTCCTCCTCCTGCCGTCCTCTGCAACACTTGCAGGACCACTCTTTTCCCTGAGGAAAAAAAAAGGAAGAAGGGGGCAGCCCAGGGAGCGAGAGGGCTTCTGTCCTCCACAAGCTAGTGCCCTGGATGGGCAGCGGTGGGAAAGACTGGGGGCCGCTGCTGCCTCTGCCCCGGCTGCCGCCACAAGCTTCTTTCCCATTCAAACCTCGGGCCGCCCTGGCTCCAGCACCCCGCCCCCCACCTCGTTGCCCCGAAGCTCCCGAGGAAACCAGGAACTGGAACCCAGGAGAATGGAACGGAGCTCCAGGAGCAAGAGGCATAGGGCAAAGGGCTGAGGGCTGGAGGCAGGGGGCCCTGGGAGAGTGGAGTGGAAGAAGAAGAGGATGCGCGACGGGAAAGGAGGGCAACCTCTCCTTGATTCCCAACCCCCTTCTAACATTGCCCCCACCACCACACCCACTGAGATCCAGCCCTTAGTTACCTACCCCCAGGGTCTGGAAAGTGAAAAGTGTTTTCTCTAAAGCAATCCTCCTTTTTATTTTAAATCCCTTTCAAACACAGGACCCTAGTTTAGCCCTCCAAACCCCAGATTGGAAGGAGGGAGCGAGAAGGTAAGTGTAAGTTAGTAGATATGGGCAAGCAAGGAACCGACCCACACCTGCGCAAAAGAAGGGTATCAGGTGCAGAGCATATAGGAAGATTCTCCCTGACCAATCAGTTCCAGCCCAGTCCAATCTGGCCTTCCCTATCCCATCCCCTCCTCTCCCTTCCGCTCCCCAACCGTCCCATCCCATCCCGTCCCATCCCATCCCGTCCCATCCCGTCCCTATCCCAAGACTTTGTGGAGATTCAGAGAGGCAAATGTAGGATTTCCAGGACAATTCGAGTGCTTTTTTTGTTATTGTTTACTATTCCTAAAGACAAGACAAGCCATGCAGTTCTAAGATGTGCCCTTTCTAGCGTTGAATGCTCTCAAGGGATGAGAAGAGGAAGAATGGTTTCCCTCCTGTGTCATTTCTGCAAGAATCTTTTCCCCATCTGTGTAACTGGAATGTCTGTTTGCCAGCATGTTGCCAGCGGCACTACCACCCTACCACCATCTCTGTATCTGGTAAATGTTACTTAAACTCTAATAACTTGTTTAAAGGAACACAGACCCTTCACATTCCTTGGAACTCAGTGATTTCCTTTAAATGAGGATGCTATACCAGAAATTCCTCCCCTCTAAAACCCTGTCATTTACTACTTTGTAGAAAGTAACTTTGTGCCTAAGTGAGGGGGAAAGTCTCCTACTCAGAGATGTAATAATAACTGGAGCTCGAATAGCAATTTAAAGCTTGCCAAGTTGTTTTCCCGACATGACTTCCTCTGAACCTCCTGCCCACGTAGGAGGCAGACTCAAAGGGTTAAACGACAGCTAGAAAAGATCTCAGGAGTCAGCATCTCTATGCCATCCAAAGGCACACAGACCATTTTGGAAGTAAAGTTTGAACCTAGTTCCAGCTGACTCCAGAGCCAGGAATCTTCATCCCCCCCCCCCCCATGCTGCCTCTCCATCCTCATTATCTAGATGGGGAAACTGAGGAGAACACCCTCAGGGTTCTTATTATCCCATCCTTTCCCATTCCATACAAACACTTTGTTCAGAGAGAAAAACGGTGGGTTTCCGAAGCGATCAGTCAGATCCCACAGCTAGTGAGCTCAAGAGGTAATATTGAGCCTCATAGGCTTCAGACTCTCAAGGCCTGCACTTCCAGCCCTCCACGGGTGTCCGAGCTTTCAAACTATCCCATCTCCAGCAAAGAAAAAACCTTGGGGCGTTGAACGTGGCTGTTTGAAAGTGAAGTGGGCATCCACTGTCTCCCGGAAAGCACCCTGGAGGTGGCAGCCTCAGCCAGATCGGAATCCTAGTGTGAGGTCACTAAGGAAATGGCTGGTGATCCGGACTCAAATTCCAGGGTTTGCATTTACCAGCCTTCATTCAACCTGTTCTATTGTTAGTTCAAAGTCTGGCTGCCTCCCGACTCCACTTCTCACTCACCTTCAGTTTAAAATTCTCCTCCAATAGGAAGACTTCAGGAAAACTTGGAGCGTGGGGTTGGCATGGTTATGCACTCCTAGATTTTGGTGTGTGTGTGTGTGTGTTTCCTAGTCTGGGAGGCAACACACACCCCCAACCAATTTCCTTTTCATTTTTTGTACTTGTTTCACTAGTTACCAAGGGAGGGCGGGGCCGTAGATGGGGCGGCCGCGACCTCTTGGAGCAAGAGCTAGGGTTTCACCTTTTCATCCCACTTAGTGGATACCATAGAAACAACCCATTTGTATTATTCAATTCAACAGAGGCAATTACAATGTCTCAGCAAAGCATCATGGGCCTGAAGAAATTTTATCCTGAATGTAATCCCGAACTCGAAGTTTTGCAAAGCCCGTTGTCCGTGTGAGTACGGGGGGCGGGGGATGGACCTGCCGCCAGGGATGGCTATTTTGGATTTGCAATCTTGAGCCACAAAAGAAACAAGTTTGGTGAGAAAGGGGAAAGCGCTTTCCATTCAGTGTAAACGGTTATTCCCAGCTCTCCTTTTCTTACCTGCCCACACAACAGCCATCTGGTAGCAAGACAGTCAAAGAAACTTTTTTCCCCTAAAATTGATTTACTTTGCTAAGGAAGCAGTTTTTTTCAGTAGCTTGCTTTACTAGCAGAAATGGCTTTGAAGAATCTCCATCAAGTTAGAAGGGATATAGATGGACAGAGGGCACAGGTGTGAGTTGAATATAAAGGGATGATAACTGAAAAATAAAATTAAGGGGTGAGAAAGAGGAATGCACTGGAAGAAAGGGAAAAGTAGAACGGGGCAAATTGTCTCACATCAAAGACAAGAAAAAGCTTTTACAGTAGAGGGGAAGAGGTGGGGAGGTGAGGGGAAATGAGTGAACCTTACTCTCATCAGTATTGGTTCAAAGAGGGAATAACACACACTCAGTTGGGTATGGAAATATATGTTACCCTACAGAAAAGTAGGAGGGGAAAGAGATGGGGAGGGGGCAGGGAATGTGATAGAAGGGGGGGATGATTGGGGGAAGGGTAGTCAGAAGCAAAACACTTGAGGAGGGAGAGGGTGAAGGGAGATAGAATAGAACAAAAAGAGGGGGAAATAGGATGGAGGGCAATACAGTCAGCAATAGCAACTGAAAAAAAATTAGAAGCAAGTTTCTTTGATAAAAGCCTCATTTCTCAAACATATAGAGAACTGAGGCAAATTTGTAAAAATAAGAGTCATTCTCCAATTGAAAAAGGATCAAAAGATATGAACAATTTTCAGAAGTAATCTATATTAAAAACTAATCTAAATCTATCTATAGTCATATGAAAAAAATGCTCTAAATCACTACTCATTGGAGAAATGCATTACCTCATACCAATTAGACTGGCTAATGGGACAAAAAGGGAAAATGACAAATATTGGAGGAGATGTGGGGAAAATGAGACATTAATGCATTGTTTGTTGGTGGAGTTGTGAACGGATTCAACCATTCAGCAGGGCAATTTGGACCTATGCCCAAAGGGCTATAAAACCGTGCATACATTTGACCTAGCAATGCCATTCTAGGTCTATATCCCAAAAGAGATAAAAACAAAAAGGAAAAGAACCTATATGAACAAAATATAGTAGCTCTTTTCTGGTGGCAAAGAATTGGAAATTGAGGGGAAGCCAATCAATTGGGGAATGGCTAAAATAACTGTGGTATGGATTGTGGTAGAATATTATTGTGCTATAAAAAATGATAAGCAGGATGCTCTCAGAAAAACCTGGAAAGATTTACATGAACTGATGTAAAGTGAAATGTACTATGTACAAAGTAACACTAGTATTGTAAGAGGATCATCTGTGACTGACTTAGTTCTCAGCAATTCAATGATCTAAGACAATTCTGAAGGACTTATGATGAAAAATGCTATCCATCCCCAGACAAAGAACTGATGGTATCTGAAAACAGATTGAAACATACTTTTTTTTTACTTCATTTTTCTGGAGTTATGTCTTGTCTGTTTTCTCTTGAAACATGATGAATATGGAAATATGTTTTGCATTATTACACGTTTAACATATCAAACTTCTTGCCTTCTCAATGAAGAGGGGTGGGGAGGGAGGAAGGGAGAGAATTTGGAGCTCAAAGTTTTAAAAATAAATGTGAAAAATAGTTTTTATATGTAACTGGGGGGAAATAAAATATCAAACAAGAAAAGAAAAAGAACCTCTGACGGGACAGAGAAGACTCAAAATTGATACTGAGAGAACTTACCCACTCAACCCCTCCTTGAACCTGGGTTTTCCAGCTGATTCATACAGAAGCATGTGTGGAATTGATAAATGATATCAGAGTGCCAATTATTTGACATATGCACACATTTCACTGATTGTGTAGACAGTTGTTTTGTTTTTAGGGGTCAGGTAGCTTAAATCCCCCATGGTGCATTTAACTCCCTAAGGCAGGTACTGAATTGCCTTTTTTACACCTTTATATCATAGAATTATAGACCTAGAGGTGGAAGAAACCTCAAGGGTCAATTAGTCCAATTTCTTTATTTTACATATGAAGCAAATGTGGTCTATAGAGGTTAAGGAATTTTTCTGAGGTCACTCAGTAAACATCAGAAGTAGATTTGAATCCAGAGCCAACATTCCAGCTACTGCTTCATGCCTGCCTCACTTCTCTAAGACTTAGCCCAGGACCTTGCACATAGTAGACATTTATTGAATAAATGCTTGTTATAAATTGTTGTCAAATTCTGTTTTAATACAATGAAAATTCTTAATGTAAACTCTTCCTCTCTATTTTCTTGCCACTGGACTTGTCACTTTTTTGGGGGGGAGCATTGTTTACAAATAAGAAATTAAATGTCTGACCTTGACCATTCCTTCTCCTCTCTGGGCCTCGGTTTCCTCATTTATAAAATGAAGGTTTGGGTCCTGGAAAAGAATTTGGAGCTACACTAGAAAGGTCATCAAAATTGTACATGCCCTTTGGCCCAATAAGCCTCAACATCATCATCAACATCATAAAGCATTTTAAAGTTTGTAGAACACTTTACATACATCATTATCTCCTCTGACCCTACCAATATTATCATTCCTGTTTTATAAATAACGAAATTGAGACAGAGAAATTGTGACTTGCCCAGTTTCAAAGAGTTAGTATCAAGGTGGGCAAAGACCTCCTTGAGGAAAAGGAGCATATATCCCAAAATAATTTATAGCAGCGTTCTGTGCAGTAGAAGGAAAAAAAAACAACCCAACCTGGAAACAAAGTGAGGTCTCATCAATCAAGAAATGGTTAAACAAGTTTTGGCTTATAAATATAATGGAACATCATTGTTCCATAAGCAGTGATGAATCTGAAGAATTCAGAGAAATGTGGAAAGCCCCCTATGAATTGATGCAGGGTAAAATAAATAGAACTAGGAGAATAATTTCTGACATGATCACAACAATTTAAAGGACAGCAAAACTGGAATCCATCATAACACTGCTCAATGCAGTGCCCAAGCTGGATTTCTCTTGCCTGTTGGTGCACTCTTCTTCCCTCCTGCCTCTCAGTAGAGAGGATATGTTGACAACATAGCTGAAAACATCATGCTAAAAATCATGGGAGGAAGCACACAGCCTTGTTTCACTCCTTTGGTGACTGGGAAAGCAGGAGAACATCATCCATTATCCAGAACTTGGGCAAGCATGCCACTGTGAAATTACAATACTGATGAACTTCTCTGGGCAACCTCACAACTGACTGTATCAAAGGCCTTGGTCAGATCTACAAACAAGTCCACAAACCAAGAACAGACCTCTGTTCTGCTCTCAACATTTTTCCTGGAGTTGTCAAGCAACAAACACCATATCACCATTCCTGAAGCCACACTGGCTCTCAGGTAGATGACCTGAAGGATCACTCTATTGAGAGCTCTGGCAAGAATCTTGCCAGCAGTGACTAAGAGAGAGACTGTCACAACACAATCTATTTCCCTTACCTTTAGAGAGATGTTTTGTAGAGGTGTACTTGAACTCTTGGAAGATAACCTCCTCTTGTCATGTAACCTGGAAAATTTCCAGAGAGACTATACAGGTCTGGCAGATACATTGTCAGATGTGGCCAATGGATTAATTTGTCTTGACTGGATGAACTTTGTTATAAAGGAAGGTTCTATTGGGGGTGGGGGATGTATAGGGTGTTTAGGGAGGACAAACATCTCTGATATGAGGGCTTACCAAGTTCTTTTCAGGGCTTCTCATCCACCTTTGGTGTTTACCTGCCACCCAACTCTCTCTTATGGTTCTAAGAAGCTGTAGCATGCCTAGAGGACATGCCCTACAAAAATCATCTCAGCAGACAGGCTAAACCAAGTTGAGGGTGTCAGGTTTCAAACCCGTCAGAGATTTGGGGGGATGTCATTCTCAAGCATATGAAGACTTCTCCTGGCAGAATGGGTGGATGAGAACAATTTGTTCCAATGGTCATGAAGACAACTGATGCAGGTAATGCTGAACCCTTAGAGCTTGGTCAGACAGAGAAGATGCCAAGGTCATCCACCCCATCCCAGGCCATCACCAATCATCTTGACTTTTGCCCTGCCCCTGGAGTTCCATGACTCTGGAAAAGCAAAGTGGGCACTTCTGTCTCACTTAAATCCAATTCACACACAAGTCTAGGGACTGGCAACACTGGGAGTGAGGGTGAACACAGGGATTCAATATTGATATCTAAGAAAAGGCAAAACTGAAACATTTATTTTTCAAATGGGCTAAACTAGATGGCATCTAAGGTTCTTTGGACTCCCACAGGGTAAGATCCTCTAAATCAGAGGGTCTTACTTTATATTTATATATATATTTGTCATGGACTTCTTTGGCAGTCTGGTGAAGCCTTTCTTGCAATAAGATTTTTTAAATAAGTGAAGGAAAAAAGATAAATTTCACTTAGGGATTAACAAAAATAAAGATAACTTTTTTTTCTCCATCTAAGTAACACAGCCCCTGAAATGTATTCATGAATCTCTTTCCCTGGGTTCAGGACCCCTGCTTTAAGTGGTGCCATGTCTAATCATGTAGATTTTCCCAAGCAGGATGGAACTTTTCCTCCCTGCTTATTACAGTCAATGGATGAAAAGGACAAAGGGATTAGAGGTCATGGTGATTGTGTTTTAAGGGTGGAAAAGGAGTGGGGGAGGAGGAAAGCAGCAGCATGTAAACAGTGGCCCCAGTGTGCCAATCATCCCATGCTTACAAATGAGCCAAAAGGCATAAAAAATAAATCATTCTCATTTCCACCCATTGTTGCATAGTAGTTGTGGGAGTCAAGGGACTCTATCTTCAGCCTTCTTTGTGAGGGTAACAAATAAGAAAGTAAAAGAAATTCTAGTTTTCTAATGTGATCTACTTGAGCTGGGCTTCTCCTACTTCCCATAAACAGCTGGACTTTTAGAACCATTCATTCACTTTATTCTTCTAGTAAGAATTTCTCACTAGGTTTTTTGTTTTATTTTGGAGCCCCTCTACTTAGCTTAATCCAAGAGTGAGCTATTCCTAAGGGTTGTCAGCCATGGCAGACAGTCTTGTCAAACTCTCCTCAGCTCACAGGAATGCCTATCTGCAAGCTCTTTATGCCACTAAATTTTCCAGCGGCCTCATTCTTTTCCCAACAGCATTCTTGGTAGCCACAGCAAAAATTCATTTTCTGTAAAGGCACTACTGATTTTTTTTTAACTGATGTAAAACTTCATTCCTAACCCCCACCACCTTCATTTTTCAGTGCTTTGAACCTCATTCGTTACACTGCACAGTCATTGTCTAGCTTCAACCCTCTCAAATGACCACCAGCTTCAAATACCACCCCCCATTACTAGGCAGAGTGTCATATGGCCAGCCACCTGGGGCTAGAGAAAATCCTAAATGGTTGATCAATGGGATTTGATAATGTTTACAGTGACTACGATGTCTGGTATGGGTATCCTATCAGGCTTACATTCGCAAATAGTTCATTTAAGTAAAATATATTCTCCATCAGTCATATTCACTCTTAGTTTTGTTTTGTTTTGTTTTGTTTTTTACTTTGCAAAAATAGCACTTTTTAGGTACATGATACCTTTCTTTGGATATACTAAAATAACAAAAGGCACCATCCTCCCTTCTCTGTGGAATGGGACAGTGACAGATATTAGGAACTATCCTCATTTAATTAAGGAAATAGGAAGGATGGACTACAGTCAGAGAATATGGCAGTAATGGGCTTTCCCAAGAATAAATGTAGCTCTCTTGTCTCCTAGATAGCATCCCAGCCTTCTGGTCACCTTGCTTTGCTGCCAAGCAGCACCTTAGATATATTGGCGCATATTTATGCCAGCAGCCATGTACTGGATAAAAGCATAAAGTGATACTAGAAGGAAGATCCCATTGGTTAGGACTCAGCTGGAGAAGTCTTAACAACTGACATTTATGGAGAACTTTCGGTTTTCCCAAGTTCAATAGTTCAATATACACAGTATTTTCCCAAACGCCTTAAGGCAGCTTTAAGCTTGTTAATAAACGCTAATAACTTAAAACTTCACTAAGGCTTTCAGAACATCTTCTTTTGAGCCTGGTGAGGCAAGCGCTACTCGACCCATTTTAAAGAAAAGGAAATTGAAGCACCAAGAGGTAAAAGTGGCTTGTCCATGGTCACACTACCAGTAAGTATCAGAGGCAGAACTGAAACCCACATTGTCTTGCCTACATGACCCATTTTCTTTCCAAAGAGTCTCTGCTTAGCTCAGGATCCTGAATTTGCAGGTCACCTGTCTTAATGCTGTAGCCCTGTTAGCAGTTAGCACAGAGTAGCTTGTAGTAATACTAATTTTTTATTCACATTAAGATATATAAATTGGTTCATTAACACTGCCTTTTCATGTGATGTCCTACTTAACAAAGGAAAACCAATAATTTCTCCATGTCCCCACTCAGTGGGGAAGGGTTGGATGTGGTACGTGAATGTGATGGAATCCCATTGTGCCATGTTGTTGTGGTTCAGTCATTTCAGTCATGTCTGACTCTCCATGACCCCATTTGGGGTTTTCTTGGCTAAGATACTGGAGTCGTTTGTCATTTCCTTCTCCAGTTCATTTCTTCATTCCTCTTTATGAGGAAACTGAGGCAAACAGGGTTAAATGACTTGCCCTGGGTCATGAAGCTATTTAAGTGTCCGGATTTGAACCCAGTTCTTCCTGACTCCAGGTCAGTCACTCTAAACTGCAGCGCCATCTAGCTGTCGTTTATTGCACCACAAAAAATTCTGAATATGGGAAATTCTGAGAAATAGAGTTCTTTTGGGACCACTTTGATCAAATCAGTATTTATTAAACATCTGACATGTTCATGGCATTGATCTGTTCCCTCCACATCATCAAACAGAAATAACCCAAGGCAAAACAAGGGTCCTGCCTGATCTCAGGCTTTTCACTGAGAAATGTCCTGGTAGAGGAACATTCTTGGATGTTTTGCTACTTTGCTTATTTAAGCATTCTAGAACTATTTTTTTCTGTTTCCAATTATTTTTTACTTGCTTTCAATATTTTCACCCTGTGTAACACTCTATGAACTTTTTTCCAGAGAAAACAATCCAGTAAAGAAGGGGAAAAGTGAGTTTTCCCCCTTCCTATAAGCTTTGCAGGTTTGGTTGGAAATGGTTGTTTCTGGCCTATTGTCAAGTCCTGAATAGAAAGACCTCCCATGGAGCAAATATCTGCCCTTTTCCAGCAGGTCCAAGACCCCCATGCCCTTTAGGAAAGACAGCCTTTTGAATCAAAGTCTTAGCCATAAGTAATAACATGAAAAACAGCACAAATGCATATTTATATGCTAGTCACAAATGGATTATAAGAAAGTTTTTATTCCTGATAACAATCATTACTGATTTTTATTTTAATTATATGTAATATAAAAACAATATGTTAATTAAACATGAACATTTTCTTTGATAAATCATTTCCTATGGCTACTAAGGTAAAACAGATTGTTGAGAAAAAGTATAGTCAAAATGAAGAAGCAAAAGGACACTAAATGGCATTAGGGAGAGTAATAGCAACTGGTGAGATTCAGTTGAGAGAGTGCTAGGCCTGGACTCAAGAAGTCCTGAGTTCGAATCCAGTCTCAGATACTTACTAGCTGTGGGACCCTGGGCAAGTCATTTCACCTTTCCCTGTCTTTGTTTCCTCAACTGTAAATTAGGGATACCAATAGCACCTAAAGCACTTAGCACACAGTAGGTACTATTACTGCCTTCCCTTCCCTAGATTAAATCAGTCCATACTTGAAAGAAATTCATTCAGGCTATTCACTGGAAGGTCAAATGCCAAAGCTGAATCTTAAATTGTTGTTCAGTTATTTTTTCAGTCATGTCCAATTCTTCACAACCCCATTTGGTAAAGATACTGGAGTGGTTCGATACTTCCATCTCCAGCTACACATGAGGAGCTGAGGCAAACAGGGGTAAATGACTTGTCCAGGGTCACATGGCTAGTAAGTTTTAGAGGCTGGATTTGAAATCAGGAAGATGAGTCTTCCAGACTCTAGGCCCAGTACTCTGTCCACTGTGCCACCTTCTGGTCAAATACTCTGACCATGTGATGAGAAGGTGGGAGAGAAGATCCTCATGTTGAGAGAGATTGAAGGCAAAAGGAAAAGGGTCTGGCTTTGGGAGACAGTGGAGGGCAGAGGGGCCTTTGAGCTCATGTAGAGTCAGGCACAGCTGAACAGCAACAATTATTAGAAGATTATTCCAACCACATGGACTTCTCTACAGAAGGTCTGCCTTCTAGGGCACAGGGAGTAACAACAAAAGCATCATCACCCAGCATTTACACAGAGCTTTAAGGTTACCAAGCTCTTTGACAGAAAATTTCATTTTATCCCCACATCAACCCTGGGAGGTAGATGCTGAAATTATTCCCATTTTACAGAGGAGTAAACTGAGTCAGAGGAAAGGTAAGTGACTTGCCCAGGACCACACAGCTGGTAAATGGCCTAGGTTTCATTTGAACTCAGGTCTTCCTGATTCCAGATCCAACTCTCCATCCAACTCGGCCACCTCACTTCTCCCTTTTCTATCTGATGGTTCTTCACACATTTGAAAAGACTCCCCAGACTCCCTTCATCTCTTTCCTTCCCATATCCCTCAATGGTTCCTCAGGTCTTACAGACTCCTTGCCATCTTGGTTGTTCAGACATGCAGCCCCTAGAAATGAGCCCATGGCCAAGAGGGAGGGCTATCATCTCCTTTTATATACCATATGCCTAAGAATGCCTCCTTGCTCATGCTGGGCTTACGGTCAATGCAAACCCTCAGGCCCTTTCCTCAACGAAGCATGAAATTGATTTTTTGAACCTATTAGATTTCAACTTGTTGGTTTGGGCCATTCCTCCAGTCTGGGAAGCTGTTTTTGAGTCTTGGTGTTTTCATCCAATGTACTGGTTCTCTCCTCCAAACTTTGGGTCATCCATATATTTTATAACCATTCCCCTAATACTTTCATCCAAGGGACTGATTAAAAATGCAGAATAGGACCAGGTCAAAGCCAGAGTCCTGGGCAATGCCCCTAGAGACCGTCTTCCAGGTTAACACCAACACTGCAGCCTGGCTGTTCAACCAGTATAAGGCTTGGACCTCATCATCTTGGAAATGAGACCCTGGCCCTGTTGAGCTCTTAGGTGCTGTTCTGCATTCTTGCTATTAGCTAGTCCTCATCCAGTGGTCACATAATAATGTGCGTATCTCATTATGATTTACATGAGGAGGAGACTTAGGTGATCCTCGGGAAGGATAATCTTTGCAAATTACCCTTGGGGGTAATATTTGTGAAGCATTTTGCAAACCTAAAAGCCCTATGTAAATGCTAGTTACTATCATTGTTTTTAATTATCTTTCTCTTTAGTACCTCATGCAATGTTTTTCAAATAGTGGGCACTTAAGGAATGAAGCTAGGGCTATGTTAGAGATTTTATCAAATGTTTAGCTAATCACTTAGATGCGCACTCTGCCAACTGCATTCCCCTGAGCTCCCCAGCTTATTTTCTCTCTTTTTTCTGAACCAGACCCATGATTTCAGGCATGTGAGGAATTCCAGGTGAGGACTCTCCCTCAGCTGGTGCAGACCAATCACTGGTAGGTCACTTACAGTCTTAGAAAATCGCCTGAAGCAAACGAAGAAATACAAAAAATTTATTCTTAATGAGCCCAGGTCAGCTCCTGGTGACCATTACTTTCTTTTTAAAATCTTCACAGATCACCTTTGAAACACAGGAAAATCATTCTAGATGGTAATAGGTATTCTGGGCTCAAAAGACTGTAGTCTCTAGACTTCAATAATCTCAAGAAAGAGGGGCACAGCTAATGGTGCTTATACATTTCAATGGAACATAATACATTCAAGGCACTAAGCTGGGTGCTGGGCATACAAAGATAAAGACAACCTGGTCCCCATTCTCAAGGACCTTATATTCTAAGAGGAAGAAGAATGGAAAGGAGAAGGAAGGCTTCTCTCTTCGGGGGGTTGGTCTGCCAGCTAGGTGAGGCTCACTAACTGAGAGGAGACAATACACCCAAGTATCGCTGGGAGAAGTGAGGAAGCCAGCACGGGGCAGCTCAGAAGCCAGAAGTCAGTGGATTCCAACAATGATAGACCAGCAGGTATCCAGCAGACGGTTCAGTAGTCTTAGTGGGAATTTAAGCCATGATTGGTTGGAACAGAGATCAGAGCAGACAGACTTGAATCAGGATAACACAGCAAGGGGCAACACTGGGATCACTGAATGAAGACACAAGGGACTTTTGTTCATTGTTCAGTCATTTTCCAGTCATGTCTGGCCCTTTGTGACCCCATTTGGGGTTTTTTTGGCAGATACTAGAGTGGTTTGCCATTTCCTAGTCCAGCTCATTTTACAAATGAGGAAACTGAGGTAAACAGAGTGAAGGGACTTTGCCCAGAGTCACACAGTTAGCAAGTGTCTGAGGCGAGATTTGAACTCAGGAAGAGGAGTTGCTGACTCCAGGCCCAGCGCTCTGTGCACTATGGTGCCCCCTCGCTGCCTAGAATGGATTTTAGAGGTCATCAAATCCAACCCTTGTTTTATAATTGAGGAAACAGAGGCCTAGAGGAGTGAAAAAGATTGGCTCAAATGAATAGGACAGCCCAGTTTCAACCCAGGTTCTACGCTTTGGTGCCAAATTCAGCAGCTAACACCAGAGTTGTCAAAATGGAATTGGAAAGTGTTTAACAAAAATTTTAAAAATGCAATTAAGTCATTATTAGGTTTGTTTTGTTACTATTGTATTTATTTGATTATGTGAAGTTGTAGTTTTCTAAGTCAAATAGGCAGCCACAGGGATCCATTTCTATTTGACTTTGGTACCACTGCTTTGGGGCACCTGGGCAGTGGGTCAGGAGACCTGAGTTTAAATCCAGCCTCAGACACTTACTAGCTGTGTGACCCTGGGCAAGTCATTTCACCCATTTTTATTGCCAGAGGCCCACTTGCCTTTCCTGAAAAGAATTCTTCTGACTAGGAGGAGAGGTAAGGATGACCAAAGGCACCTGTTCAAACTAGATAAGATAGACCCCCTAGGCCTGCCTCCTTTCTGTAGACTATCATGGGTGGATGGGCTGCTGAAAGCTCATTCCCTGGTTTCCTTCAAGAGTCAGCTCCAGAGCCACCTTCTACATAAGGCCTTTCCTGGGCTCTCAGCCTCCTAACACCTAACACCTCCTTCCCTCATCTCCCCTCTGGCCAGCTTACCTGGTATCTACTTTGGACATATACATTCTATCTCAGTCTTAGGATCTACATTCTCAAGGTCATGGAATGTTTCACTTTTTGCATTTGTATTCCTAGTGTCTAACACATAGTAGGTACTTAACAAATGCTTACCTGAGATTCTTATTCAGGTATGGATTAAATTATAGGGCCTCTGAGGTCATGGAATGAGAGGATTATAGATCCAAAACTGAGAGGGACCTTGAAGATATTCTGGTCCAACCTCCTTCTTACACAAAATAGGAAATTTAGCTGGCCTAGAGAGGGGAAATGTCTTACCTGAGGTCACACAAGTATTCATCATCAGAAGCAAGATTTGAAACTAGGTCCTAACTCAAGATGTTTTTCCCATCCTCCCTTCCAATGTTGAGACTCTGTGAGCCTATGACCATAACCCCATGTGACAATGTACTGCAGTCATTTTCAGAGATGCAGGAGCCCAGAAATGTTTCACTAGGACAATCAGAGGTGATTTGTGAAGGATGAGGTCAAGACACTGAGTGTGTGGGGTCAGTGATCTTGGTGACAGAGAAAGAATCTTGACCTCTGCTTTTAAGGAAACTCAAAGATGATACAGAGGCTGGACAACCAGAGCTGATGATCCCTGACTTGCAGAAATTTCCCACAGAGTTCCAACCATTTCTCAGCCTGAGCTATGAGAACAATAAAACAAGCAAACAAGAGCCATTCCCCAATTAATGAATGGGCAAAGACTGTGAGCGGGCAGTACTCAGGGGAAGAAATATAAGTTCTCGGTGGGAAAAAGGTTCCAAATTTTAATAATTAGAGAAATTAAGAGGCAGCTAGGGGATAGAGGGGACAGAATGCCAGGCTTGGAGTCAGGAAGCCTCATCTTCCTTAGTTCAAATCTGACCTCAGACATTTACTAGCTGTATGACCCTGGACAAGTCACTTAATGCTGCTGGTTTCAGTTTCCTCCTCTGTAAAACGAGCTGGAGAAGAATGGCAACCCACTTTGGTATCTTTGTCAAGAAAACCCCAAATAGGTCATGAAGAGTCAGACATGACTCAAAACAACTGACCAAGAACAAAAGAGGGATTAAAATGAAAGCAGCTGAGATTCCACCTCACATCCAACAAATTGGCTGGCAAAACTGACCAAAAATGACCAATGTGCCAGGGTTGTGGGAAAACAGACACATTGATGTACTACTGAAGGGAGAGCTATGAACTAGTCCAGGCATTCTGTAAAGCAATTTGGATCTATGCCCCCAAAGTCATTAAACTGTGCATACCCAGTCATGCCACTACTAGGCCTATGTCTCCAAGAGACCAGAGAAAGAGGAAAACAACCCATTTGTACAGAAATGTTTGAAGCCTTTTTTGTAATAACAGGAACCAGACATTAAGGGGGTAAGAGGGTACCCATCAACTGGAGAATGAATAAACACTTTATGGCATATAAATGTAATCAAATAGTACTATACCCTAAGAAATGATGAAAGGGATGGTTTCAGAGAAACTTGGGAAAACTTATATGAACTGTTGCAGACCAAAGTGTAAAACCAGGAGAACAATTTCTGTAACAACAACATTATAAAGAAAAAAAAGTTTGAAAAATATAAGATTTCTGATCAATCCCATGACTAACTGTAATTTCAAAGGATGATAATGAAGCCTGCCACCAGCCTCCTGACAGTGAGCTCATGGACTGAATGAGTCGTTCGTTTTGGGGCTTAAACAATTGGGAGCCTGTTGTGCTTGACTATGCAAATTTATTACAAGGATTGTGCTTCTTTTTTCCCCCAATGGTGAGAAATCAGAAGGAAAAGTGGGGCAAAAGATAGGATGTTCTCTCCCCAAATGAGAAGATAAGGAACAGGCAGTACTAAATGTATCCATATGTATTAGATGTTTAACACATGCCCAAATCACCTAGGATGTTGGTTGATTGTTGTCCTTCATTCTCCAAGAGGACTAAAATGGCATCACTATTTTGGGGTCCATGTGCAGTGTGTCCGACTGTGGCTGATCAGACCAGTACAAGCTCCAGAAGGCTCTACCACAGGTTGGACACAAATGTGAACATGGGGAATGGAGTTGGCTCTAAATGTGTGCATCTCACCTGGTTTGAGTTTTGTTGTTTTAGCTTCTGTGACTCTGCTTCATTCATAGAGCACAGCTTCTTCTCTGACTGTCATACCATGCTGGATGGTCCTTTGCCAAGGTCTCCCATGTCTCACACTCAATTCCAAAGTTCTTCAGAGAGACCTTGAGAATGTCCTTGTATCACTTCTTCTGACCTCTAAGTGAGCACTTGCCTTTGTAAAATAATCTCTGTAAAATAGTCTAAAGGCAAACATATGTTTGACATTTGAAGAATGCGGCCAGCCCATTAGTTAGTCTTTTTGCAATAGAGTTTGAATACTTGTCTGCTACCTTATCCTGCCAGGTGATCTTTAGAATCTTCCTAAGACAACTGGAATGGAATCAGCTCAGTTTCTTGGTGTGATGCTGGTAGACTGTTCAGGTTTCACAGGCATATAACAGTGAGGTCAGCACCACGGCTCTGTGGACCTTCAGTTTGGTAGTCACTCTAATACCTCTTCTCTCCCACACTTTCCTTTGGAGCCTCCCAAAGAGTGAGCTAGCTCTGGTAATGCAGGCATCAGCCTCATATCTATTGTGTACATTTCTGGAAAGTATATTGCCACGGCAAGTGAACTTATCCACAGCATTTACCATTTCTCCATTTGCTGACACCAGGGACCTGCTTTTGCTAGAAACTATCCTGCACTGACCTACCAAGTGATAGGACCAGCTTCTTTCTTTTGGCTGCACAGCCAGAACTATTTCCATCTTTAAATCCACTAAAGCTAAAGTCTCTCTTCTGGAAGGATTTATTGTTGAGGTGGGCTACAGGGGTGCAATGCAGGCTGCTATGTGGCTGGGAGACAGAATACAAGTAGATCTCTTGATTCTCTTCTTAAAATGAGGAGAAACTATTGCAGGTCAAGACTAATAACTCAGAGTTAACTTTCTTGTCCAAAAGAAAAGAGGATTATTTGGAAATGCTAGAAAACTTTTTCATGTTAATAACCATTCTGGCTATCCTTTTGACTCTTCTGATTTGCCAACATGACTCAGCTGCCTTCTCACCCTAGAAGATCCCTCCACCTTATTGATGCCTTTCTCTTACTGGCAAGTTTCTTTTGGGGGGGGCAGGGGGTGGAAATGGGGAGGAAAGGAGACCTCTATTTGGTGAGCTGGTCCAGGCCAGTCACACTCCATCCTCGATGGTAGGGGTGTGGGTGGGGTGTAGTCAATGTCTCTATACTTCTGACATCACATGGAGGTCAAAGGAGCACCATGAGCAGCCTGCCTTTTCCCTCCCCACCCCATCAGTGGATCTCAGGGATGAAATCCTTTCTTGTTGCTTAGCTTGCATAGCCTGATGGGCAATATATCACTGCCTATGTATTCCCACCACATCCAATCACTGCTTTGTCATAGCAGAGAGGCTTGTGTAGCTCAATTAAGAGCTATGCTGTGCAGGATCCCTCAAGCCATCCCCTACAACTGCAGAAACCACCTTTGGGGAATACGTCCCTCTGATTATATCTCAACTGATATTTATAATCAGGAGGTAGTCAAGGTTTTCTGTTACATCCTTCAATTAAACCAATATGATTTTAAATTATGGATGGAAGAACCCTAAGTAGAAGAGGTTTCCAAAGATTAATTTTTGCTTTACTGAATTATCAAATAAAATGCCATTTAAGAGCCAATCAACAAGCAACAGAGTGGCATTTTGCCCTCTCTTTACCTTTCAGTTCATAAAGGACTGCCAGCTGGAGTCATTTGTAGGGTCCCACCTGTTCCCATCCCATACCTTAATAAGGAAGGTCTAGAGAGAGAATTAGAGGGAAAATGGATTGATTAGGCCTATACAAAACAAAGGATGTAGAAAAGCATTTCGATTTCTTTTGATTTGGCAACAATGGGAATCTGAGGGGGTGCTTATAAATTGGAAAATGGACAAAGAAGTTATGATATGCAAATGTAATGCAATTCTAATGTGTTGTAAGAAATCACGAAATAGATGGTTTCAGGGAAACTTGGAAAGACTTCTATGAACTGATTCAGTAAACAGAACCAGGTGAATAATTTATATAATAATAACAATTTGTTAAAGACAAACTAATGTGAAAAAATTAGGAACTCTATAAGCAAGTTCCAGAGGACTAATGATAAAACATGTTACCTGCTTTGTCATGGTGGAAGGACTTGTGTAGCTCAATAGAACTATGAGCTTACATGGTGAAGGGCATAATTGAGCGAGATAGAAGATCCCCAAGATTAAAATTTGGAATTGGATTTATTACCTCGGGACTGCCGGTTTACATGGTTACCCAAATCAGACAGTACTGGCATGGACAGTTTTTAAAGAGATTCAATAGCCAGGTTACGTAAGCTGAAACTACAATCAGTGATTGGTCAGTGTACATTTGAATTTCCCACCAGCTCGAAGTTTACCCTAGGCTGAGGCACAGGGAACCCAGAACGGGTGGAGATGGGGAACACCCAGTAAGGGGGGGGGGGCGGCAAGGAAAAGAATGGAATAGGGATTTTACCCTAGGCTGAAACTCTGGCTCACAGATCAATTAGGGGAAGGGGAGGGTGGAGTTGTGCTCAACAATGGTACTGGTTTACCCAAGATGGTTCTGTGAGGGATAATTTGCAGTGAAGTTTCCCATTCTGGAACATCAAATCTAGTGGCTTCAGCATCCACTAGGCCTAAGTTCAGAGGTCAGAAATCTTACAGAAATCTGGGACTTAAGAGCAATAGAGATCCTCCCCAGGGCCACCCCAGCACAAGATATGCCAAATAAGGACAGAAGTGCTTTCTCAAACATACATTGGGTGATCTACCATTTCCTTGTTCCCCTACTTGAGGTAGATTGCTGCTCTTAGATTGTATACATAACTTCCAGCCAATGGAAGAAAAGGGTCAGAAGGGGGTGGGGGAGAATTCCAGGTTAGGGCTTTATAACTTCACCATTTCCTTTTGTAAATTGCTTCTCCTCCCTGACCATTTGTCAGGAGGGTGGCCCTTTCTCAAGATCATAATAAACCATTCTTTTCTGCTTCCTACCATGAGAAACCTCTGAGTATTATTTGGGTAAGGATTTCTGGTGCACACAGGTTTTGGGGTGCACACAGTCAGATCATAGTGGAGAGTTGTGAGAAAAAGTGATTCACTGGAGAAGGAACAGAGAATCACTCCAGAGTCTTTGCCAAGAAAACCCCATGAAAAGTAGAGCCTGTTGACACCAGAAGATAAACCCCCCAGGTGGGAAGGTGTTCAACATGCTACCATATTTAAGTTGTTTTCCTCCTCCCAGTTTTATTTTAAATACCCATGGGGATCACTTGACTTAGATTTCTCACCAAGCTTTTTGCAAATTTGTCTGTCCCTCCTGTTTCTTGCTTATGATCAATACTGCTCATGATCTTCCACCATTCTCTGCCATATGACCACACAGCCATGTTCAAATCCTAAATGCACTGCCTGTGGCTGCCTTACCTCTCCTTGTAAGGACCCAAGTATTTGCTGGCTGAGGTAGTTTCTAGACTCTTTTCTTCTTCTTGTTGGGTCAATTTATTTATATCCGTTAAGCTTTCTTGGGAAATGGTGATACAATAGAAGAGCATCTTTTGGTGGGAAAGGGGGGTTAAGTTCCAAAGTCAGTAGGTAAGATAAAAATAGCACTTCATCAGAATTCCCCTCTTGGAAGTAGGACTCCAGAGTGAACAACTTCCTGTGTCAGATCCATAACCTTGGGAAAAGGTCCAGCTGGGCTGTTCTGGCTGGAACCAAATGGGCATTGGCCCAAGACTTTGGAAGAGGCACTTACATACCTTCCCTCTTCTGTCTGTCCCTTCATGCCCCTTCACACCTCACCCCACCCCATGTACCCACCCCAATTCTGAGAGATGTCCAGATTACAAGTGGTCTACTGGGAGATGGGAAGAATAGCAGTGTGGGCTCACTCCCAGGCACTACAGGCACATTAAATCCCTTCTCTTTCTTGAGTACATATAGGTGAGGTCACCTAATGCACGTATTAGTGACTTTGCTACAGTCAGTGCTAATACCTGTTCTTTTATCCATTACCTATTTCTTTTTTTTTTTTTAAGCAATTGGGCTTAAGTAACTTGCTCAAGGTTATACAGCCAGTCATTATTTATGTGTGGGTGCTCATTTTCTGAGGCCGGGTCATCCCAACTCTGAGGCCAGAGCTTTTACTCACTGCGCCACCAAGCCACCTCCTATTTGTTATTTCTTATAGCCATTAATTTGTTTAAATAGATCAAACAGGACTTACTTCAACCGTAAACTCCATTTTGTTCTCATTTCTTAGTTTGATAACTTTGTTTCAAATTGTCTTCTGCCACTTTGTACAGAGATGGTTGATTTGGGAATGGCTTACATCAGTAACAAGTCTGTTACAATACAATCAACTTCAAAACTCTATTATTGGTGTTTCTGATTTGGTTTTTGGAAGAAGTCTTCACAATAGGGTGGCATGAGGTTTCTGTTAACCTAGGAGCCCTGGATATCTCCTGTGTCTTGCTCTCATCTCCTATGCCCACCTTTACATTGACATTACCAGACGTTACAGTATAAGAGAATAATATCAAGTTCATGCATAGAATGTCTCTATCTCCTCATCCTTTGCAATGAGCTTTATCACATGAGCTGTGTTTCTATTTTTTAAGTCATCTATCAGGAGCATTGCAATAGGGAATGACCAAAATAGTGTATAAAACAATGGTCCATGGTAATGTCAATTCTTTTATTCACCCATGGAAGGAAAACTTGAGGGCCATCCTCCCATTTCCCTGCTTGATGCTTTTGGTCTTTTCACCTCACTTACAGTGAAACTAATCAGACTAGCATGATTCAAACTCACCCCCAGTCATAAGCCTCTGGAGAGAGGATCAATACCCACAGCACCAACGTGCTATGTCAGTGCTGCAGGCATTCTGCTAACAGTGCCCTTCCTCTAGAGATGTAAAGTACCAGAACATGGTGCTACATGACACTTATTTTTTTTCTTGGCTTGTCAAGGCAAAAATTTTAATAATAATAACCACCAAGGGTCTGGCCTCCTGGCAATAAGGCTCTCCACATTTAGAGGGGCCAGTCCTCTGTAGCCAATGACGAGGTACAGACTCTGGGAACCCCCTTGAGCTCTCCTTGAGTCTTCCCACCTGAGGCCATAAGCCTTTCTTTTAAGCTTAGCCCCAATCTCTTACTAGCCAGCCCTACATTGTCCAGATAGCCCCCACCCTTGATCCTCCCAAAATATCTATGCCCAAATCTGTTACCCTTAAACTAGCCTAGCCCTCCTTCCTCTATCATCTCTAGGTAGCCTTCAGCTACTTCCCACCCTTAATCTCTCATTACTGGAGTCTGACCTCATTTGACTCCTCCTGAAGACCCTCTCCAAACTCCTCCTCTAAACCACCCCTAGATTCCTCCCACAACCTTTCTGTAAGACCCATCTTACCTCCATGAAAAAGCCTGAGAATTATCTAGTACAGACTCACTCTGTGTCGGATGACTCTGGCCTGCTTGTCCAGTACAAGCATCACAGTATCAAGGCTCCTTAAGAGTCTACTCACTATGAAAAACCTTTAATAAATGTTTCTTTACTTTGGCTGAGAGGACTTGAGTTGAATTCATTTTCACGTGCCCCTAAACCTTAAACCTCGACATTTTATGTAACCCTGACCTCTACATTTTATGGTTCTTTTACTTCTACACCAAGACTGTTCTCTGAGCTTTGTTGGCATGACAGGACCTGGTACTCTGCTAACACTGTCTCCAAGGAGCCCAGAGCTAGCACAATCTGAACAATGCAGAAATTCTTCATCCACTTGACTTTTCTTGTGTGGAAGGGTAGGTCAAACTCTCTTGAGGGATTACAGGTCTTTTTAAGGAGGCTCTGCAACATTTTGTAGTTTACATCAATTGGTCATTCCTCAAATAGGAGTATCTTGAAGACTTCACCATCCATCTGTGAATTGCTCTACAACATGGAACATGAACTGGATCTCTTCCAAGACCTCTAACAGCTTTTAGTTAGCCTACAAAGACTTGCTATGCTTGCTCTGGATGCCAGAGAACTGGGCTGAATAAATACAACTCCAAAGTGACTGTCCAGGTTGTGTAACAGCATTACACTATGCAGTTACATGACATAGGAAAGGAAGTCTCCTGGAGAATCAGAAGGAAAAATGGGGCAGAATATATAGTGAAAATCTGCATCTATGCAGAACTTATTTCTAAAGAGATTCAGGAACATTACAAATTGCCCAGGAGCCTCTGGTTAAGAGGCAAAAGGATGGGAAAATGGCTAGATGGTTTCGTTCTAAAAGGAAAAAGCCAAAACAATGCTCCTACCCATCCCGGAACAAACTCCAACCTCATTCATTTGCACATCAATTATTTATTAAATGCCAGCTGTGTTTGGTGTTAGGTCAAATGCAAAATTTAGATAAAATATGGTCCTAGCCTTCTTGGAATTCTCAACAATACAAATTATGTAACTTCATTAGATTACTGCTAAGCAAAGTTAAGTGAAGTCTAAATGAGAAGGTTGTTACCATCTTGAATCATTAACTTAGAGGAGGCACCCTAGCTGAGCTTTAAGTGATGGGGAGAAATAATTATTCAGCTTTGAAAAGGAGGAAGAGAATGAAGTCACAAAAGCAGAAAAAGCAGGAAAAGTAATTTAAGGGGCAGAGTAATCCATTTTGACTCCATGGAAAAGATAATAATTACAAAATTATAAGAGTAATATAAGTGGGGCGGCTAGGTGGCGCAGTGTGTAGAGCGCTGGCCCTGGAGTCAGAAGGACCTGAGTTCGGATCTGGCCTCAGACAACACACACAAACAAAACCTAGCCATGTGACCTTGGGCAAGTTACTTAACCCCAATTGCTCTCCAAAAAAAAAAAAAAAGAGTAATATAAGCTAAAGCTGGAAAGGAGGGAGATGACAAAAAGCAGGTACCTTAAATACCTAATAAAGGACTTAAAACTTGATTCAAGAGGTAATAAAGTACACCTGATTTTTTAAAACAGGGGTGATGGGATCAGATTCATGCACAGGAAAGACTAGTCTGGTATAGACCATATTAGAGGAGGTAACAGCAGAGGCAGGAAGACTAGTTCAAAGTTAACTGGAATAACCCAGGTATGTAAAGGAAGGCCTACACTAGAATGGTAGCAGCGAGACTTGAGAAAGATGAAACAGCCCAGAAGCAGAATCAAGAACTTGGTATAATGATAGAAGTGGATAGGATGAGGAAAGGGTGGCCAACCTGGGGAAATAGGACAATGATGGCTGCAGAGGCAGAAACAGGGAAGTCAGGAACAGATTTAGGGATAGACAGGCTTGGTTTAAGAGGTAAGGTTTGTTGGACACTACTCCACTTTGTCCCTCCTCCCTTCATTGATTAGTAAAGCAGGCAACTCAACCTTCCCCTCCCTTAACTGATCTGTAAACAGGCAGGACCCCCACCCCTTGCTTTCCCTTGATTGATCTGTGGGTAGGAGTCCTAGCCTAGGGTTTCTCGCTGGCAGGAAATTCAAATGTATACTGACCAATCACTGTAATTTCAGCTTATGTAACCTGGCTATGGAACCTCTATAAAACCGGCACAATGTCTGTACCAAAGCACTGTCTGATTTGGGTATGTACCCCGACAGTCCCTCCGTAATAAAATCTACTTTTTAAACTTAATCTTGGGGATCTTCTGTCTCACTTTTATTGGGGTACAACAGGTTGAGGTATCACTGTTTTCAATGAAGCTCTGAAGAGAGGTCAGGCCCAGATATGGGGAGTGCACATTCTAGAGGTTGTTGAAGCTTGAGGTCAAATGAGACTGCCAAGGGAAAAGAATATAAAAGGAGATGGCCAAGAGTCATTCACAGGAAGGGATAAGAAAGGAATATGAAGCCAGTGGAGAAGAGTGAGGGGTAAGGAGAACCAAAGGAGGTAGTCTCTCTGAAGCTCAAGAAAAAGAAAAGGTCTGAACAAGAAAGATGAAAACTTCTCAGCCCATAAGTTTTGTGGGAGCAAGCTGGAATTTCGGTTTCACACTCCCCCCTCTTTACTACTTCCACATCAGCATCAGGCCCCCTTCAAGGGTCTTTTGACCTCCACCCTTGTTTTATCGACCTTAGGCCCCTTCAGAGGTTTAGACCTCCACCATTGCTTGTGACCTTTTTCCTTCCCTTGCTTTAGTGTCTACTGTGGGACACAACTCCACTTTCCCCTTCCCTTCATTGATTTGTAAACTCCAACCTCCCCTTCCCTTCGTTTGTAAAGCAGACAACTCCACCTTCCCCTTCCCTTCATTAATTTGTAAAACAGACAACTCCACCTTCCCCTCCCCTAATTGTTCTGTAAACAAGCACAATCCCCACACCTCCCCTTCCCCTAATTAATCCATGGGCCACAGTTTCAGCCTAGGGTTTCTTGCTCTGCCAGGAAATTCAAATGTACACTAACCAATCACTGTAATTTCAGCTTGCTTCACTGTAGTTTCAGCTTACCTGGCTATGGAACCTCTATAAAAATGGGCACACTGTCTGTGACAAACCACTGTCTGATTTGGGTGACCATGCACCCCGACAGTCCCACGGTAATAAATCCACGCAAATTCTAATTTGGGATGTTCTGTCTCACTTTATTTGGGTACAACACTATCAAATATGGACATGAATAATACCTTGGCTCCAGTCTCACCTCCCAGAAGATAGTGGTGGGCTTCTTTGTTATCTGCCTTTGGGTTAGATTTCACACCAAGACTGAGAGCCTGCCTCCCAGCCAATGGGAAAAGGGACAGCGAGGGGCGGCTAGATGGCGCAGTGAGTAGAGCGTTGGCCCTGGAGTCAGAAGGACCTGAGTTTGGATCCGGCCTCAGACACGTAACAGACACACAACTAAAAACCTAGCCGTGTAACCTTGGGCAAGTTACTTAATCCCAATTGCCCTCCAAAAAAAGAAAGGGACATGGGGGAGGGGGCTTGACTGCTTCCGGTATAAATTCTTGGTCTGTCTTTTGTAATACACCTCATTCTGCTGGTTTATACCGGTGGGAGGGATGCCCTCTTCTCAGGAGAACTGAATAAACTTCCTGTTCCTTCCTCAAGATACCTCTTTTAATTTTTCTGGGTAGGGGATTTTTGGGGTCCCCATACTCCACACAGGTCTAACAGGAAGAAGTACCCAAGGGAGCCAGAAACTGCCACAGTCCAGCTCTTTCCAAGGGGCTCCAACCATCCCAATTGGGTGCCAAGGTGGTAGCAGAAGAGTATGCTAACTCCTCACCCAAGACCTGTTAGAGCCCAAGGAACCCTAAGATGCCTATCTCCCTCAAAGTGTGTGAGTACTACATATAAGCCACAAACTGCCTACTCCTGTTCCAAGTGTTTATTCAGTAAGCTGAAATTAGAAGGCAATATTTTTGTCTACCAAAGCAGGAAATATGCTGCTCTCATTTACTAATTAGTTATTTATCTACTTTTAATAATCTCCTCTAGAATCACCATTTACTCAAGCAAATAGCTTTACCTGTGACTTGTTTTTTAAAATCTGAATTCTAACAGCTAATTTTTATCTGTAACTAGGTCTAGAATAACGGAACTGGCACATTTTAATACTTCCATCGTACATCTCTCCAATTTTCTATTTAATTTTTTTCTCCAATTGACAAAAATTTTCATCCACCCTTCTCCCACTGAAAACCACCACACCCACAAAACCCTTTTAACAAATACACATACTAAAGAAAAAAAAATTCCACACTGGCCATGTCCAAAATTCAATCTCTAAGCACCTGCACGATCACCCTTCTGTCATCAGCCTTCATTCTGGAGTTATGGTTAGCCATCATAGTGATCAGAAGTTGTTGTTTATTTTTGGAATGTTGTTAAATTATTTTCCTGTTCATTTCATTCAGCACTGATTCATTTTTCTCATAGCACAATAATATTCAATGACCTTCATATGCCATTTGTTCAGCCATTCCTTGATGGGCACTCCTAAGTTTCCAGTTCTTGCTACCACAAAGAGTTGTTAAAAGTATTTCTGTATATGTGGGTTCTTTTTCTGTCTGTCCTTTGATGGTTAAGTCCTCTAGTCACACCGACTCAAAGAATATGTAGTTTAGTAACTTTTGGGGACTTAGTGACAAATTGCTTTCCATCAGTCCAGTCCCACCCATAAAGTACATTAATGTGCCTCTTTCCCCCCCAAAGACTAAGATTTATCATTTCCCCTTTTTGTCAACTTTGACAATCTAATGAGTATGAAGGTAGAATCTGATGGATGCAGAAATACATTTGTAAGTGATATGGGACAGTTTTTCTAGTGGTTGGTAATTTTAGATTTCTTCCTTGGAAAATGGCCTATTCATTGATTCATTTATTAATTGGGGAATGGTTCTTATTCTTACAAATTTGCACCAGTTCCTTCAATATCTTGGAGATGAGACCTTTATTAGAGAAACTTAAATTTGGTCAATTTTCTACTAAAACTAAGAGAATTTTTTTTTCTTTTACCAATATTCTTAACACAAAAGGGAAAGAAAATGGGAGAAATAATGTAGAAAAGAAAGTGGAAAGAAGAAAGTTTTCAAGTATGTTAATGATCTGAATATAATTTTGATCTAAACAATCTTGCCTTAATTTGAACTTTGATATCTAGACTTTTAATACTTGAGGATACAACCACTGAAGGTACAATATATTTTTACTTTTCAGAATATGAGGTGATGAATGAGATACTATGTGTGAGTCTCTTGTACATGGTAGCTGTTGAATACATGTTTAAGTCATTTCATTTGTTGCCTATTTTCAACCTTTTTGCACTTTTTTGCACTCTATCAATCAAATCAAACTGGTTTTAGCCTTAGATGTGGAGAAAGTGGAGTAGGGTTTGTGATGCATGAATAAATCCAACAGCCAATCTTGAGCCTATACCTAGAACATACACCAGTTTAGGAACCAACAGTTACAAACCAGGCACATTATGATGGGAAAGGTGGCTAACTGGAGGGATGGACACAAAAATAAGTCCTAAACAAGTGAAAGCAGAGGCGGATAGGTGGCAAAGTGAATAGAGCACTAGCCTTGGAGTCAGGATGACCTGAGTTCAAATCCGGCCTCAGACACTTAACAATTACTAGCCATGTGACCCTGGGCAAGTCACTTAACCCCAATTGCCCTGCCCTCCTTCTCCTAAAAAAAAAAAAAAAAAAAGGAAAAACAAGAATTGATAGCAGATGATGGAGCTGCTAAAAGTGAAGTTTTCTGAGTGATGAGGTAGGGGAGCAATGAAAAGAGACCAAGAGGGCAAGGTGAAAACAGAGTGTGACTATGTTCATCATGCTCTTCATTTGGACTATCAGGGTTCCAGAGGTCCTCTGTCCAGTTTATCGACTTTTAGTACATAATTTAATTATCTCCAGTCTGTTGGTATTTGTACCATCAGAAGAAAAGAGAAAGCCAGCAGTTAAAACAAATCATATAGTACAGACATTTCCCATTAATCCCAGAATTCTCAAGAGAATCTAGTTGTATTTCAGGAAATATTTTTGTTCACAATAAAATGTTAGTTATATCATGTGTAGTTGTTGATTTGTTTTGCTTTTACATAAACAAACAGGGTATAACCATAAATGTTAAACTTCCTATCTAATGAATGTGACTGAAAAAAAATTCATGCTTTCAGTGCATGGGACCACCATTCATCCCTCCTTCTAGGAAGGATGTTGAAATGCCTTCTTGAATGTCAATGATCTGTGACTGAAAGGCCCCCTCCTAAGAGAATTGCTTGAGAGGTAAGTGACCTTCAGAAATCAGAGCTTCAGAGAGTTGCCCATGGCTCCCAAGGTACTATTTGAACTCAAGTCTTGCTCTCCATTACAGTCTGCTATCTTGTGAAGACAGCCTATCTTGCACTCCCATAAAGTGAGAGGCAGGGCTAGGGTGATGGAAGGTGGCTACCTCTCCAGTGAGCCCAAATTTTTAAAAGCTGATTCAATTTTTAAAATAAAAGTATGGCTCAAATGCAACTGCATAATACCATTCAAAACAATTTTAAGTAAAAGTCTTTTTAAAATGATAACATGATTCTTTCATAATCTGAACTTGGTGATTTATTACACATTATTTTTCATTTCACAAAAGCACATAAAAAGCATACTCACCAGTTTAAATTCTAGTCTAAAATATACAAAAGTCATCTTTTTTCAAACATTCAAATCCCAATACTTTTTCTTGTTATGAAGTCTATAAATTCTGATTGTCTGGGGCCTTCTCATCAATAGTTCTCAAGGAAACATACATAACTCCACGACTTCTAAGGTATTTTCCAATTATGTGACCTCTAGAAATCTTCCAACATTTCACTATCTTTTACCAAATTTCACACGACTCAGAAACTCTCTGACCTTCAACACACAACTGGAATTGCTTAACTTATCTTTACATCTTCCATATCGGTTCTTCAACATTTCATAATAGGATTTTCTCTTTAGGTCCAACTCCCATGATGATATTCTGTTGAAAGGATTGTCTTTGCTCCATATTTCTCTCCATGAACCTTTAAATTTCTCTACATAGCTCGACTTCTCAGTGTCTTCTTTCCAAAGTCCTTCTCCTCTTCTCACAGCTTGTAGCTCTGCTTTTAGTAGGTTCCTGTGAATCTCCCAATACACCTTAGAGTTATGATCTAGTTCTTTGATAAGAACAGTTTTGCCGAGCCCTCTTCTCAAAATCTCTTCATTCAAACTCACAGTAAAATAAAAGCCCTTGAATAAAATAATAAAAACACACTTATCATCATGTACTAAAAGACAACCCTGCTCCCGCCACTCCCCGCCCCCTGCAAACTGCATACGTAAACACATGCAACTTACAGAGGGGCCCCTGGACTCCAGGGGAGGCGAACCCCAGCCCTGAAGCTGGGCTCTCTGCTTCTCCCTCTGACTCTACTTCTTTGTGTTTACTGTACAGTTCTTCTTAATTGGTCCTGTTACTTGGGTTTCAGGCAAAATAAAGCAGATTACAATCCACAAACTAGAAAGAGGATCAGCAGTGAGGGGGGGACAGAAGAGACAAAGAGAAGTTATACTAGATGGTCAGAATGCTGACATGAGGTTATCAAGAAGAGAAATGTAAGCATCTAAAAAAGTATTTATCAGATACTTCCAACTAAAGCTTCAGACCATGGAAAAGCAAGCTTAATTCATTAATGTGGAGCCCTTTATCTGTCAAAGGCTTGAGATGATAGAGTATGGTGTCACAACTACTCACACTTATCCAGGGACCCCAATTTACAAAGGACTTTACAACAAACGTCCATGCATCCACTGTTTTTCCTTCTACAGATAAGAGAACAAGCTCAAGAGAAGCTATCATCCAAGCTCATGAGGCTGGTGAGTGCTAGAGCTAGGACAGAAGCCCAGGGCTTAGTCCTTCCTGAAGCATCTCCTGGATGCTTGAGAAATATTCATCACTGAGACTGAAGTCAGAAGATCTCGGTTCAAGCCTCAGCCTTTCCCTTACGAGCTGGATGACCATGGACGAATCACATCTTTTATGTCCTTTTCTGAAACAGATTATACTTTTCGGAATTATGTATGTCTCAGGTTTGTGGTGGGGAAAGTGCACTTTGTCAACTGGAAAATGCTACATAAGTATAAGCTATCCTTCTAAAGCAGATGAAGTGCCAAAGAGACTCTTCTGGCTATGGTTGTGATCAAGAACTGTCTGAGGAATGAGAGACGACAGGGTGCTTGGGAAGATCCTTCACCACCTTAGAATTTACAGGAGGAAAAGAAAGCTGAGTACTGTCCGACAGGTGCCTTCAGTTTAGGGAAAGAAGCTCTCAAAGGGCTCAGAAAGAAGCCTCCAATTCTCTAGTTCTTAAGAAAGTCCACTCTACAGGGGAGGGGAAGCTGTCTCTTTCAGAGAGCTGTCTAAAGAGGTCACTGGAGCCACAGAGAGAACTCAGCAAACTGAGATTGGAAAAGACATTGGAAAAGACAGAAGCAAAAGCAGACAAGTGAGCAGGAACAGACCAGTGGCCAAAGCTGAGCTAATTGGTGAATGACAACACACACTATGGAGTACGATGTCAAAGAACACGCAAATGGTCCACGAAGCAATGGCTTCCCAGTTAGAATTCAAAGAAATACAGGAAGGCCCCTGTGAAGTGACACAGAGTGAAAAAAGCAGGAAGGAGAGGAATGGACGTCTCCTGCGCCCTGAGGCACATAACCCGACTGGCTCTTCGCTGGGCAAGCCCTTAAGAGCCAGCTCTTTGCTCACACAAATGCTGCCACCTTTTACGGGGCAGAGAGAGGGCCCTTCCTTTCTGTCCTTAAGCTCCATGGAGGCTATGACTGAGAGAGAGATCACGGGGCTCAGAGGTAAGCCAAAGGGAAGTCTCTCACAGCCACTCTTTAGGTATCTGAAGGACAGTCCCACCAAAGAACCTTAGTCCACTTGCCCCAGAGGTCAATGGATGGTCAGGCAGAGAAGCTGATTTAGGCTTACTAAAAGGCAAAACTTCCAATCCCAATGTGGAATGGACTTGAATTCAAATCCTGCCTCAGACAGGAGACACTTATTAGCTGTGGGACGGAGGCAAGTGCCTTCCCTGCTGTCTGCCTTAGCATGCTCAAGAGCAAAATGAGCATCCCAGTAGCCTCTTCTCCTCCCAGGGTTGTTATTGTAAAGGGCTTAATCCAGTGGCTGGCACCTTCCCAGAGGGCCTCTACCATTGCTTCCAGCTCTCTGTCAGGGATCTGCCAGATGGTACAGTCAAAGCACTGGTCTGCGCAGCCTCTGCTATGAACCCTTTAGGATACTGTTTACCCTGAAACAAGTCAGGAAGTTTTATTTCTCTAACACTCATTAACGATGACTCAGCAAAAACAGGAGGACGGCTCCCATGCTCCGATGGAACTTGTCAATCATAAAAATAAACAAATCTGAGTCTCTGGGAGCAGAACCATGAAAGCTCTAAGAGTCAGGAGAGGAGCATGCAATGCAGGGAAGACCAGACCTTACATTTAGTACCTCTTTCCTTTAAACAGAACACCCTGCAAAGTACCCTGTGCATTCTGTGCGGGGGCAAGGAAAAACCTCACCACTGTTTACAGGAAAAAGTCAGTCACATCATCCCCAAAACTCCATCTTTTAAAAGTCATAAATCTGAGTACGTGTGGGAGGAAAATAATAGCCTTTAGGGCCTTCTTTTTTCTTAAGTTCACATTTGCTAGCATACAGAGAAGTCAGGACTGGGCACAGCTAAAGGCAAAGGGGGCCCAGCAGAGTCAGGCAATGCCTACCTCTGGGGGCAGAGGTCACACCCTCGATCACTTTCTTCTTGGACAAAATGCTTCCTCTTTCTAAGGATTTCCAACAGCCAGCGTGCCAAGTTGTTATCATCTTCATAGGGCCAATTTTCCAATTTTCTATAATTTACAAGTCCTGCACATGTGAAAAGATAAAGCCAGCTATAAAAGGGTACTGGGCTTGGGATCAGGAAGACTCACGAGTTCAAATCTGGCCTCAGACACGTACAAGCTGGGTGACCCTGTTTGTCTCAGTTTCCTCACCTATAAAACGAGCTAGGGAAGTGAATGGCAAACCACTCCAGCGTCTTTGCCAAGAAAGCTTCAAAGGGGGTCACAAAGAGTCAGACACGACTGAAATAACTGAACCAACAAAAAAAGCCTTAAGAGAGAAAATCAATCCTTGTTACAGAAGATTAACAGATGTCTCCAGAGAATCAAACTAGGACCAACGGGCAGAAATGACTGGGAAACAGATGGACTGTTTTTGAGGCTCCTACTATCTAGCTGCTGGAGAGGGAGGCAGACACTGCACTTCACACCAATTGGCTCCAGTAAATCCCTCAAACTGGAACCTGCCACCACAATGGTCAAAAAATCCAGTGAAGTGGAGCCAAGATGGCAGAGTAGAAACAGCGCGTCCAAGCCACTCTGCCCCCATATTCCCCCCAAACGATGTAAAAGGGAACTCTGAACAACTTCTGGAGCCCCAGCACCCACAGAACAACACAGAGAAGCTAACCTCCCACTGAGGACAGCCCAGCAGCCCTGCAGGAAGGACCAGCGCAGTGCTCTGGGAGCCAGCAGTGCACAGAGCGCAGGGAGCCGAGCCCAGGTCCGCATGCGCGGTTTTAGCCCCAGGGCAGCCAGGCCAGCAGCCGGCTTGAGAGACCCCAGAACACCAGCAGCTGTGCCGATTTCCAGAATTATCAACATAGACATGCCTAGGACAAAGTGAGAGGTTAGTGCCCTATGAACTTTGGGACCAGTATTTGGGGAACACGTCGGCTCCCTCCCCTGGGGGCTAGAACCTGCTGAGGAGACACGCCATTTTGTAGTTTTCAGAGGCAGCTCCAGCTCCTGGCCTGTGAACTGTAGGGAGATCCAGTGATCAGTCTTGGGGGGTAATCGCTCTTGCTTTAACCTCCCTGGATCTGGATTGTGATCTGGGGGGGAGGTCGTGGGGGGGTTTTCAGCTTGCCAGAAACGGAAGTTGTCCCCCACACGTTCAGGATGAAAATTCCCCTGTCTGGCAGCAGAGCCGTAGTGTGGCAACAAGCCCAAAAGTCAAGTAATTAAGTGGCAACATGCCAAGGCAAAGGAAACAATTTAAACAGAAAAATGCAACCCTAGACTCCTATTTTGGGGGCGTAGAGCGGGAAAAGGACTGTGAGGTCAGAAATCCTGCTCCAAAAGCCCCAGGCGAAAACATGAGCGGGTTGCAGGCCATAGAGGACCTTAAGAAGGACTTTAAAAATCAAATAAGAGAAGTGGAGGAAAAATCAGAAAGAGAAATGAGAAGGATGCAGGAAAAGTATGAAATGAGGGTCAACAGCCTGACTGAGGAAAACAACACCTTAAAAAATAGACTAACTCAAATGGCAAAGGAGGCCCAAAAGGGCAATGAGGAGAAGAATGCCTTAAAAAGTCGAATTTGCCAGATGGAAAAAGAATCTCAAAAGTTCACTGAGGAGATTCATTCCTTCAGAGTTAGACTGGAGCAAATGGAAGCTAATGACTTTATGAGAAATCAAGATGCTGTTATGCAGATCCAAACAAATGAAAGATTAGAAGGCAATGTGAAATATCTCATGGGAAAAACCACTGACCTGGAAAATAGATCCAGGAGAGACAATTTAAAAATTATTGGACTACCTGAAAGCCATGATCAAAGAAAGAACCTAGAAATCACCCTTCAAGAAATTCTCAAGGAAAACTGCCCTGATGTTTTAGATCCAGAGGGCAAAATAGAGGTTGAAAGAATCCACAGATCACCTCCTGAAAAAGATCCCAAAAAGAAAACTCCCAGGAATATTATAGCCAGGTTACAGAATCCCCAGATCAAGGAGAAAATACTACCAGCAGCCAGGAAGAAACAATTTCAATATTGTGGAAACACAATCAGAATAGCCCAGGACCTGGCAGCTTCTACACTGAGGGATCGAAGGGCATGGAATATGATATTCCAGAGGGCAAAAGATCTGGGACTGAACCCAAGGGTCACCTACCCAGCAAAACTGAGTATTTTGTTTCAGGGGAAAATATGGTCATTCAGTGGAATAGAGGACTTTCAAGCATTCTTGAGGAAAAACCAGAATTGAATAGAAAATTTGACATCCAGACACAAGAAGCAAGAGATGCCTGAGAAGGTAATCAGGGAAAAGAAATCAAAAGGAACTTATCAAAGTTGAACTATTTACATTCCTATATGGAAAAACAATATCTGTGACTGATGAAATCTTTCTCACTATGAAAATAATGGAAGAAGGGTGTATGGTCATATGAATACATATGTGAATGTGTGTGTATATGGTTACAGTTATATATGGATAGAGGGCATAGGTTGAATTTGTTGGGAAGGGAGGATACTCAAGGGGTGAAGTTGTGAGGTGAGAGAGGAAAGTGGCAGGAGGAGATGGGGAGAGACAGGGTAGGGTAAACTATCTCATGCAGAGGAAGCAGGGGGAAGTGGTTGCAGGGGAGGGGAAGAATAGGAAGGCAAAAAGGCGAAACCACATTCTCATTGAATTTGGTTCAGGGAGAGAATGACATACATACTAGGTGGGACATCTCAACCTACAGCAGAATGGGGGGAAGGGGGATGAGAGGAGGGATGATGGATGGGAGGGCTTCCTTGGGGGGAGGGGAGGTTGGAAGTACCCACTATAGAAGAGGGACAGGATCAAGTAGGGAATGGACCAGGTGGGGGGTGGGATGAGTGGGAGGGAATTATAAGCAGCCTTGTACAATATATCTACTATGATAATGTTTTACATAGCTAGACATGTACAACATATACTGAATTACTTATCTCCCCAAAGGGAATGGGTGACAAGGGAGGAAGGAAATGGATCTGAAATTCAAGGTCTTAACATTAAATGTTTCAAATATATATAAATACTATTATTAATACTCTTTTGCTTGTAATAGGGAGATAAGATGTGCAGGCATTGGGTCACAGAGATTCACCTTCCTCTAATGGAGAGGTCAAAGGGGGTATGGGAGAAGATATGAGAGACAGCAGATTGGAGGAAGTGATATCTTGTGGGACTGCTGTTCTGGGAGGGTGGGTAGGGGAAAAACAGGGGGCGGAAAATGATTGTAACTCAAAATCTGGTGGAAATGAATGATGTAAAACAGAAGTTAATAAAGCATTTGTTTAAATTAAAAAAAAAAAAAGAAATCCAGTGAAACTACCATCAGTGATCTCTTCTGTTCTTCCCAGAACTGCATTAGAATCAAGACAGTAAGAAATGCTCCTAGCAGCAAAGTCAGGGCATATGGGCAGGGTAGCTCCACAGGAGGCTCAGTGACTGGCCAGAGACATTTTTGTGCAGCCTGCAAGGCTTGTGCCTAGAGATCCGGGGAATCTCTGAAGTGTCCAGAACAGCTTTGGGAAGCAATGCTTACACTCCTGCAGTGCTCAGATGTAGGAGCTCTGAGGTTCTAACCCTCTGTCCTGAGATGCTGGGGAGCCATAAAGATCTGGCCCTATGAACCTCAAACTGCCTGACACACAGTAGGCATTTAATAAACATGGAATGATGGACTTATGGATCTAGAGCAGCCTAAGCCCAGGAGGCAGAGGCTAGTGCAGGAACTCTGGGCAAGAAGTGGGGTGACCACAGCACCCCAAATAAAGCACAACCTGGGGAGAGTCTGGCCCTGGAACAATCCAATTCTGAACTAAAAGCTGGAGATAAGTAAAAGAAAAGACAAAGTAAGATAACAAGAGAAAGAGACAGGGAGAGGGAAAGCAATCAGCCTAAAGGAGAGTCAGGAAAACAAGAGACTGTGGCAAGGAGCAGAAAGGAGATGGGAGAGAGCAGGGAATGGAGAGGGGAGGGGAAGGAGAACAGAAGACATGGAAGAGAAAGGGAGCGAGGGATGCTGACAAAATGACCCTCGTGCTACACACTTTCACCTGATTTGGATCAAAGGAGGATCTTAGCAAAGACCAACCTCTAGTTCCTAAAGCCATTAAATGTTGCTCCTTAATGGAATGTATAGAAGTGCAGAGCTGCTTTTTGGCTTGAGTTATCCAGCTTTCCCATCCCAGAACGTCACCTCTAATTGATTGGTAAGGATGTGGTAATCTACTAAATGACTAAGTACCACAAACCCCTAAGGTCCTGGTTGCTTTTCCTCCCAGCACTTACTCTATTCACCAACACGTGGCAAATGAGTGTTGAGTTGTCCCTTGCCAGCAACTGGAACCACAGTACTTGGAAAGGTTGTAACTCCTTTCTCAACCACAGGTGACCAGCCTCAGTGAGCTCCACTCCAGCTAGCTTTATCAGCAAAAACCCACATGGCTGCCCTAGATGGGTAAAGAGAGTCATAGTTTTAGCCAGAGAAACATAATGCAAAAGTCACAAGGTAACAAGTCATAATGAAAAATCACAAGGTAACATTTATTTTTAAAATATTCAAAGTCCTAGCTACTTCACCTTCAGTTTTCCTTAGAAATAGTAAGAGAGATGATGGGGTTAAAATGCCAAAGAAATATCATGTCAAAGACATTCGGCATACAATTCCAGAGTTAACAATTCCAACACATGTTCAATATTTTGTCAACTGGTTACACAACTGTTAACAAAACTTCTTCAAGTCAAAGTCTTTCATTTTTAGTAATTACAGATTTTGCAAAGAGTTTTCACCACTGATAAATTTTTTGAATCTTTAAATTCATGAGTTGTTTAAAAAAACAACAAAAACGATATAATAAATTTTACAAGGACTTTAATTTATACCTAAGAGAATAAGATCCAGATCAAGAACAAAAAAAAAAAAACACATTAAAACCTACCTATGACTTTATTTGCTCTAGAGAAACTCTTGGTTTAAGATGAACAACTTCTCGACCAACTCTCCAGGAGATTGTAACTGTTCAAGTACTAGGGAGTCCTAAACATATCACTCAAAAAAACAAAATTATCTCAACAAGAAACAAGTGGCTCCCAATGTAAGAATCATTTCTGAAAGAGATGTCTGCCTGTGGTCAACTCATCAAGTCACTATATCAAAAGGACAAAAATCAACACCAAATTACGAGAAATGAAAAACTGAAAAGACACTGTGGTCACCTACAATTCCAACCCAGACAAATATATATGGCAAGCTACCCATGCCCCCAAATGGGAAAGAAATAAAGGAAAAAGTATCATTTCCTATTGAAGAAGCTTAACTGATGTTGAGTTATTCCTATAAAGAAGAGTCCAAAAAGGCTGATCAACGGTCTTGGCCAGAGAATGTGCAAAACAACTATCCCAATCCCCACGTTGGTTCAGAACACAAAGAGCTCAAGTCCAAATCATCAACGTGCCTTTTCCAATTTCCTTTAGCTCTTTCAAGGCTTACTTTCTATGTCTGTCCCAGTTACATATGGTCTCATTCCCTAGACTCAAGATAACCACCTTTTTCTACAGCCATTCATACTTCTCTTGGTAGTATGGGTATTTACATTTCTCCCCTCCACAGCCAGAGTCCCCCCACCTTCTTAGCTGCATATCCCTGTTGGTTCCAACCACTCTCCATACCATGATCCTCTTCCCCTGCTGAGGCTGACCTTCCAAGCCCAGAAAGGACTCCTCCCCAATCCTCGATTCTGTCAACTGGAATCTTTCCCCTATTCCTTCAACACTTAATTCCAGATGGCACATACTTCATGAAGCCTTCTCTGAATCCCTAAGGTAAGACTTTAGTTGAGACCTGGAAGAAGCCAGGAAGCAGAGTCTTAGGCCTAAGGAAAAGCCAGGGGAATGGTCAGAAGGAAGGAGATGGGAGTGTTGAGGATGTGGCACAGTAAAAAGGCCAGGGTCACCAAATCACAGAGGATGAAGAGAATAAGTTGTGAGGAGACTAGAGAGGGAAGAAGGGCCCAGGATGCAGAGGCTTTAAAAGTCAAGGAAAGGATTTTATATTTGGTCCTGGAGATGATAGGGAATGACTAGAGTTCACCAAGTGAGGAGGGGGGGAGGGGGTGACTTGTTTAGAGTGGAGAATTAGGAAGATCAGTCTGACTGCTGAGAAAGGTTGAATGGAGTAGAGAAAGACCTCAGGCAGCTGGGTATTAAGTACTAACTTAATATTAGATGCTCAGTAAAGGCTCTCTCTCTATATACCCATTGATCAAATGGGTATAAAATAAGAGGAATAACTTTAAACGTTTTCTTAACGTTCTTAAGTAAAATCACGTGGGTTTTTTTTCCAACTTTACCAAAAACACAGAATACGAGGACCTCCCAAATGTTATTTATTTATATTTACTCATTATTCCTCTACCTTTACTTACTTCTCCATGATGAAATTATAGGGATGCTAATAGGAATATGCTCCAATTCCAGCCCCTTTGCAGTGATCCGGCGTAGTTGTCCTCGTAATTTAACATGATTTTTAATAAATTCTACAGGAATATCTGAAGGACTTACAAATTTGGATGTCTGTTGTTTTGCAGGGAAAAAAAATATAACAAAAAAATTGTTACCAAAACTGTTTTGGTATTTCTGCCATTAAAACAAGAATTTATTGAATCTTATATTTCTAGTAAAATAACTTAAAATAACATAATCCTCAACTAAACTTAGTTATTTCTCATTCAACTTGTAATTTGTAACTTCAAAATATTATGAAGCAATGTTTCTAATTAAGGAAAGGCACCAAGTCAGACATGAAAATGACACTGGAGGGTGATGAGACAAGATCAGGAAGGGACAGCACAAAAAGAACAAGGAATGGAACCAATCAACCACAGTACCACCTAACCAGGGCCATTTAAGAGGGCTCTTAGATAAAGGCAATGAACAAAGAGAGCGAGAGGAAACAAAATGGATCTTTGTTTTTATACGATGGCAACAAAATCTGCTACTTGACCCTTTAAGACAGACAGCTTTTTTCTAATGTGGTAAATCTGAAATTTTCAGGGCACAAAGTAGTCTGTGTAAAACCTAAGTGGAACCAAGAAACAGTTTTTTAGGGAAATATACTAAAAATAATTGTGAGGGTCAAAGAATCTCAAGATATATTAAAAAAACAAACATGCTAAAGACTAATTTCTTTGAGCAATTCATGAAGCAAAAAAATCAAAACCACAGAAATCACCTAGTTAAAAGAAAAGAATTTCCTCTGATGTAAAAAAAAAATCTAAGTTACGTTTTTTTTAAGTACCCAATCTGCTTGTCTGTTCATTCTTTCATTCCTGTCTTATTGAAAGTGGGGAGATGAGTGAGCTCATTCCTTTGAGTGTTCATTTGACATTCTGTTATAGCAATTAATAGGTTTGTAGTAACCTGAATTCATGACGTTTAAAAAATAAGAGAATTACAAATTACAAATGAAAGAAAACCAGAAAGGAAAGGCTGGCATTAGTTTATGGATTAAGGAAAAGAATAAAACAAGAGCTTTTTGCTTTGTAATGTATCCAGTTAAAGAAGTACAGGAAACTAACAGGAATAAAACAGTTAATGATTTTTGAATTTCTCTTTTTCTGGAGACTTTGAAAGTGGCACTGAAGACAATAAAAAAGAATGAAAATGTTTCAACTCAGGAAACAATGTAAAAAAAACTGACACGAGACCCATAAATCTTTGCTGGCCATTCATGGTGGAAACATGATGATGCGCTACAATAAAATTAATGTTTTATAAAAAAGCTGAGAACCAGCTATTTTACTAAGTGAATTCTGCTGAATGAGCTAGAAATCTCCACAGTGCTACCTAAACCATCATGAAAGACATTTAGAGATATCCTGGGGAGAATGAAATATAAACCTGAGATTCTTTTTAAGTATGAAATAGGAATCATAAAAAGTGGTACCCTATTTTAAATATTGTTAAGTATTCTTATATGTTGCCTGAATTAAAAATTAATCAAGAACATTTAAAAGTGCATATGAACTATTTATTCTAAAGGATTTTTAAATGTTAACTTACCAATTTAATACTTCTTGCAAATAACATGCCTCCTGCCACTGCCAATCCTGCACTAATGTTCTATAAAAAAGTACATAACATAAGCCATTAATTCTTAAAAATGACCGTGTCCAACTCTGAATTTATTAATTTTTTAAGTCTTCCATCTGACTCTTAACCGTCCCAATCAGGTTTATGCTTTTTACAACCAAAGCCCCGAACTGCCTCCTCCCTGGAACCTCTTCTGAATTCAGGGGACAGTTTGGGCTGTCCGACTTGGCACTACCCCCGAGGTCACAGAGCCCGGGCTCGGCACTCTTTACTGCTTTTATTTAAAACAATCTTGGGCTTCCTTTCAGCTACACTTCAGTAAAAAATAAAGGAATTAAAGTTCAGAGATTTTAAAATGAATTTACTTAAAGTAAAATATGAAGATAAATCTGAACTTCTAAAACGTGATTTTCTTTGCCCTCGCGGGCTCCCCGCAGCCGGGACACGCCCCCAGCCCAGGGCTGCCCTCAGGGCGGGTTTCCTTGCAGCCCATCCGCCAGCGGCGGGCTGGGTCCCGGATCCCGGCCTCACCATCCCCGGGAGAGGGTCTGGAGCAGGGCTGGGAGAGGGAGGGGTGCGCGCGGCTCCCGGCCCCGCCTCTCAGAGCGTCAGGGACCTGACCACGCCCCCCCAACCCGCCTCTTCGCCCAGCGGTCCCGCGTTACCCGGATGAGGCAGAGGTTGTCGTCGGCCCACTGCGACAGCCACGCCACCACATTGAAGTCAGACTTCGCGGAGACGCTGGCGTGCTCCGGGTCCGGGCCCTGCGGCTCGGCTGAGGAAGAGTCCATGTCCTTGGAAGGCGGGTCCTTGGGAGGCGTGTCCGGGAGGTGGGCGCGGCCCGGGAGTTGGTGCGCGGAGATAGGGCTGCGCGGGGGGAAGGCCGATGCGGGCGTTGAGGAGGTCGTCCAGGACATCCGGTTGGTCAGCGGCGACCGCGTGGGCGGCAGGTGATCGGACGGCGGCTCCGGGGCTCCCGGCGGCGGCCCCGAACAGCTCTCCTCCACCATCCCCGGGCCGGAGGTGTCGGCCGGCTCGCGCCTGCGCGGTGCTGCGTGCCTAGTGAAGCCGGTCTGCGCCTGCGCCTCTCCCGCTCCCTAACGAGGCCGGTCTGCGCCTGCGCCTCTCCCGCTCCCTAACGAGGCCGGTCTGCGCCTGCGCCAGTTTTTAAGGCCTGCCTCTATTTTTGTGCCTACCCAGCAAAGCCGAGCAAGGGCGGGGGGCCGCGTCGTTCGCCCCGCCCCGAGAGCGTGCACCTCTTAGTCATTGGGCGGCAGCGCGCGGGCCTTGTTATGTAGCTTCGCCATTCGAACTACGCGCGCAGCCCAGCGCCCTCCCCCCGGCCCTTCCAGAGCCGCGTCTCTACTTTTCCGATTATAAGAAATCTCTCTACATCTCCGCCACCGCCCTCCTTCTTCCCCCTCCGTCCCCGCCGCTTCTTTGGGAGGAGTGGGAGTGACCAGGCTGTGGTGACCGCGAGGTCCCCGCTGGTGCGGCTTTTTAACTGACGCTAAACCCCAACAAACGACCTCGAGGCCGCAGGTTCCGCCCCCCCCGGCGTCGGGCCTGGCCGCCGGGGGCGCCGGCGCGTGCTGGTTGCCTGGACGACGTCCCTTTGTTCCTGGGTTCTGGGATGGGGGAGGACCGGAAGCCAGCCGCAGCTCACCCGCCGGGGAGTGAGGGCCCCTGGTGGGGGCGCCAGGTGGGCTTCAGACCGCGGGTCTCCCCCCCCCCAAAGTTATTGTGTTGACTTTTTTCTCGGCTTTGAGAAAAAACCTCGTGGGTCTCTCCCTCCGTCTCCTTGATACATAGTGTCAGTGTGGCCCAGGGCTCGCCCCTCGGTCTCTCCGGGATACGGACGGGCGCCTTGGGGGTAACTGCGTGCCTGGAGGGCTTTCCCAGGAGGGCAGCCCCGCTTGGGGGAGTCCAGGGTCAGCAGCAGGGCGCCTCTATTCCGCGTGTTCTTGTTTTAAGCCCCTTGAGGGCCAGACCTTTGTCTTCCCCGGCATTGGAGCCAGGGCCTGGCCCATCATGACACACTGCATAGGGGGCTGGGAAAACTGGCAGCTCTGTGTCTAGCATCCTAGGTAAGCACTTAAATGACTGCTTGTGCATTGAGTGAGCCTCGCAAACCTCCGCCTGCCACCCCAGGGAGGGAAGAACCCAGCAACTCCTAAGGAAGCGATTCCCACTTTTGGACAGCCCTTATTGTCAGGAAATTTTTCTCCAAACCGGATATGCTAAAATGCTTCAACTTCATGCACTGTGGAGCGGCCAGGCCAGGTGGTGCCACAGTGGGGAGAGCCCGGGGAGTGGAGTCTGAAAGACCCCGTCCAAATGACTGCCTTCAAGCGTTATTGTGAGGATAAAATTAAATGCTGATCCCGAAGTGCTCCTCAAGCACTAAAGTGATACATAAATGCTAGCCTTTGCCAGCCTTAAATTGCTCTGTGAATGTCAGCTGTTGTTATTTATCCAGAATGAGTCACACCTTGGAAGTTGTCCTAGCCTGTCATGATGCTTCTGGATGCCAGCTCTCTTGTCCAGGCTGTCTGCTCACTGTATTCCAAGCTTTATGTCCTTTCCAAACTTGAGAAACATACTATGTCTTTATCCAAATAAATTAATTTAAATCAACATTAAAATGCTCAGAGCCCAACATAGATCTATCACTGGGGCATTCCTGTAGAAGCTGCCATTTTGATATGGAATCACTAACCCTTTAAAGTCAGCCATCCATTACCAAATCCACTTAATTTGATTGATTCTTAATCTCTCCATCCTTTCCATGAAGATAACACAAGTTGCTTTATCAAATGCTTCACAAAATCTAAACAGATGTTTCTATAATGTTTTCCTGATGCCCCTATCAAGAAAGGAAATTATACCAGACAAACTTCACCTGCTCCCAGTATTCCTAGTTTTGTGTCATTTCCAAATTTGAGAAGCACACTTTGTCTTTATACAAGTCATTAACTTATATATATATATATATCCTTTTATATATATATATATATATATATATATATATATATATATATATATATATATATATATATCTCCTTATATATAAAGGATCATGGCAAACAACTTACTACTAAAAGTTGCCCTGATTTTTTAAAATACATAAAAGGATAAAAATAAAGACTTTGAGAATAGAGTCTGCTGACCTTAGTAGGCAATGAGCTTAGCTTTGATTCCTGGAAAAATTTGAGAGTGGATATTTAGTGAGCATACAGAAAAGGAAGCAGTGTGTTGATTTTTTTTGTAATGAAGATTGCCTTGTTGCCTTAATCACCATGTTCTTGGTTCCACAGTTCCTAAGAACCCTACATTTCCTTGGGAATTTTCCTGTGGGTCCTGACCCCCCCTTGGGCTGCCCAGTGAAAATAAATATAATAGAATAACAAAGGAAATGAGTTCTGTTGAGTTGGCTGTTACCTTGTGGATGCTTTGTGATGATTGCTTCCTTTTTCAGCTGTTCATCAACCGTTTCTTTCATGGTTAAAATTAGTACATTGTTTGCTATGATCTTCCAGATACTTTTAATGATGGTTTAACCATCACATCTGCCAATTCTTTGAGTGCTTGATGATGTATTTCTATTTCCTAATTTATCTTGGGTATCACCTCCCTGTCAAGTGTCTTTCTCTTTTTCCTTTCCAGTGCAAAAGATTGTTCTTACTTTTCTTCATCCCATTTACCCCAAGCAATAGTTCTAACTCCTCTTCAGTCTTCCTCTTTTCCCCAAGGTGACTTTTAAACACACACACACCCCTACCTCACACTCTTTTGTGTAGTCTTTGATGTTCCTCCCCAGTCTCAGCTCATTCTGAATTGAACACTTCTGACACTATTTTTACCGGACTATGCAGTTAGGTCAGGGGCTGCTACGTAGTAGTAGGTGCTTAATAAAACTATGTACTGAATGACTCATTGCCAGAGTATGCCAGGTGCTTGTTGTCATCCTGTTACCTGCCTTTCCACCTTTGTACTTACATTTTAAGAACCTAAGTTAGTTGGTGAGTCTTGTGTATCCATATTGTTGTCTTCAGAAAATGCCTGTTTTCCTGTGTAGTCGGTATTACTTCCTTTAGTATCTTTAGAATTCCATTCTTGAACATCTCCCACCCCTCTGGGCTGACTTCCCCTGAAGAATTTTAGTCCGTGGGATCCTGGCAATCTTTCCTCTGAACCCTTTGAAATCTGCTTTTCTAAAACCTAGGGTATATGTCAGATTATGCCTGGCTTTCCTCTCTTTTACAAACTCCAGAAGAGAATAGTCTGTTATCCCCAAGATTCCCATTATTTCTATTCCAAGCAACCTCCCTTTGAGTGAAAATCAGATCTAGAATTGAGTTTCCCTTTGTTGGTACCTTCTTCTTTGGAAGGATGAAATTCTCAACAAGAGAAGTCAGCAAATTGTTAGATACTCTGCTTTTGGCAAAGCATCAGTTGATCGATTTAATAAATGCCTACCATGTCCCAGGCATTTTACTGAGGATACAAAAAGCAGCAAAAGATAGTTCTTGCCCTCCAGGAGTTTCTAATCTAATAGGTATCCATTTCTTTCTGTCCAAGTGGCCTTAGTATATATAAAGGTGACAAAATCACTTCTGTTTCTCCTTCTACTGATCTTTCCCCAAAGGCACTCCGTCTTCCTTCCTAAGTCTTGTTCTTAGATTTCCACACAGGAGTATGCCTTCTTAATCTCACTCCACTTTTCTTATCCTGAGTTTTTGCTTATGAATAATGTGTGCTCATCCAGAACCACTCCAGACACAGAATCTCACCCCCACAAATTTTAGTGGTCCTGATGAGGTCAGATTTGCCTCCTTGTATTAGAAGATCTAATTCTTCTTGCTTGATTCTTAAACTTTTAGCATTTGTGCATAGACATTTGAAGTCATAGATTTTTATTTGGGGCTCCTTGCTTGGATTTTGTGTCCTGTAAAAACTTGGGGTTTCTCAACTGCTCTTCATTCATTGAAGTGATTTCCTCTGGCATTTGGCTTGATGTAAGTTCACAGACACTTTTCTTCACTGATTCTTTTTACTTTAAAACCACTGGGGAAAAGACTCCAAGTGGGGATAGGAACTGGTGCCTGTGGATTGGACATAACAGATGGCAGAAGGAAGAGTTGCTTAACTCTTAATTCTGTTTTTGATAATTTGAATTGCAAAGGATAGCAAAAAAAAAAAAGGCTGAGATTAGTTGGAATTAGTTGGAACTCAAGATTAGTTGGAAGATAGTAAGAGACCACCAAGCTGCTCATGTGAGATTGCTGAGAGGAGGCAGATAAGATTACTGGGCCACTGCCAGTGATTTCTAAAAAAATCAGAGAATAGTAAAAAGGTCCCAGGACTAGAAGAAGGGCCCACATCCAGATTTTCTATTTGAAAGGAAGCAAGTAAATTCTGAGATCTATGGGCACAACTTGACTGAGATTCAGTAACCAGTAACTGAAGACCCAAAAAAGAAACTTTTTTCCACCAAGTTTTTGGCACTGCCAAATTGTTCAATATCAGAAAGAGGTGTTTGTTACCAGTGGAAATGATACTAAAGAAGTGGCATTACCATCTGCTGAAACCACTGGGCCTCTCTATGTGACCATCCTCCTAGTCCCTCAGACTCCCAACCCAGGCAACATCCTTGACTCCTCATTCTCTCTTACTATATATAATATCCAATATCTACTCTGTTCTTAGTTCCTGTCAATTTTACCTTCTTAACATGTTTCATATGTCCCCTTCTCTTCTCTACCCCTGCTCCAGTGCAGGCCCTCACCACATCATGTCTAGACTATTGCAGTGCCTGCTGGGGAGTTGGCCTTCCTCCATTCAGCTGTCTTCCCAAAACACAGGTGGGACCATTTCATCCTCTCACCCTCACTCAGTAAACTCCAGTGGATCCCTGTCAACTCCAGGATCAAATATAAAATGCTCTGTTTGGCATTCAAAGTCCTTCATAACCTAGTCTCCATTCCTGGCATTTCCAGTCTTCTTACCTTACTCCACCCTACATTCTCTGCAGTCCAGTGATATGGGATTCTTGTTTTCTACATGATACTTCTCCAAACCCCACACATTAAAAAAAAAAAAAAAAAACAACACCCTCCCCATTACATGTAAAAACAATCCACACTTTAAAGTTTTGAGTTCCAAATTCTATCACTCCAATCTCCTGCCCCCTCCCTGAGACAGTAAGCAATCTGATATAGGTTATATTTGTGCAATCATGTAAAACATTTCCATATTAGTCATTTTGTGGAAGTAAGCTGAAACAAAAAAAAGGGGGGAAGAAAAATAGTACACTTTGGTCTGTGTTTAGTTCTTTCTCTAGAGGCAGATAGCATTTTTCATCATGAGTCCTTTGGGAGTGTCTCACTGGCTGTCCCTGGTGCCTAGAATTCTCTGTCTCCTGGCTTCCTTCAAGTCCCAACCAACATTCCACATTCTTCAGGAGCTTTTTGTTGACCCCCCCCTTAATGCTAGTGACTTCCCTCTACTGATTATCTCAAATTTACGTTGTCTGTAGCTTGTTTGGGCACTGTTGTTTGCTGCTTGTCTTCCCCATTAGACTGAGCTCTATAAGGGACTGTCTTTTGCTTCCTTTGAATCCCCAGATATTGACAGGGACTGGTACATATTTGGCCACTTGACACAAATTCTTATTGACTTACTTGCAGCTAAAACTTCTTATTAGAATGTGAGCGCCTTAAGAGCAGGGACTAGCTTGTATTCTCTCTATTTAGCACAGTCCTTTGCACACAGTAAGCACTTAATAAATGCTTTTTCATTTATCAGATTTGCCTGTGTTTTGTTATTGTTCAGTTGTGTCTGATGCTTTATACCCCCATTTGGGGTTTTCTTCAGAGATACTAGAGTGATTTGCTATTTTTCTCCAGCTCATTTTACAGATGAGGAAACTGAGGTAAATGCTTTTACACACACACACACACACACACACACACACACACACACACACAACTTGCCCAGGGTCACACAGCTAAAGTGGCTAAGGCCAGCTTTGAATTCAGGAAGATGAGTCTTCCAGACTCCAATGTTAGGTTCAGTTTCTTCCTGGTAGGGAGGGATGGGGGAGAAAGAAAGAGACAGAGGAAGGAAGGGAGGGAGGGAGAGGGGGAGAGAGAGAGAGATCTGTGATGATAGATCAACTGAGTAGACTGCCCATCCAAATTTATGTCAAAATTTGAGCAAAATGTTTCTTAACCCATTTTTTTCTATGTAAATAACGAAAATGTGGATCTGTTGAGGAAGTCTTATGTGTCCTGAGGGTTGACTCAAATCGGCCGAATTTCATCCTCAAATAGGTGTATCTGGAGAACCTGTGGCAAACAGATTAGGGGAAGGTGTGTGCCCACGTTTTATGCTTTAGCTGATGTTGCTACTCGGCAGATTGTTCAACAAAGTTATCTATTAGGAATCTTGTATGAGGTTAACACGGGTGGGAAACACTTTGAGGAGAACTTTGGCCATCTCTTCTGTGACCATCAGAACATATATTGATGTAAACTAAAATTGAATTTCACAAAGAACAAATGTTGCCAGTTGGAGGATAAATATACTCACAGAATCTCTCCATTCTTTCACCCTACATAGGAGCCACAAATCATAGGCTGAAGTGATCTTTATGGTGGTTTGTCTGCTTCTGTTCATGAGCCCATGAAGCTGCCTGCAGCAGGTTTTAGGGCCTCTCGCTCTCTGAGATGAGCCTATGAGGGGTCCTTCGGTTTAGCTGCAACATTTTTGTTTCTCCTGGTTTGTTTTATAATCAGAAGGCCCATGTTGCTGTTAGACTGCAGACAGGCTATTGTGTCATGGATAGAACACTAGACTCGGAGTCTGCAAGACCTAGGTTCTAATCCTCCAACGGATACTTCATTAGCTGTGTCCCCCTAGGGAAGTCACATCCCCTTTCTGAGCCTGGAGATATGAAGGGCAGCCTCCTCCCCAGCTGCTGTGAGTACTGAAGGGGCTCATGTGTGCAAAGTAACGGCTGTATAAATGGGAGCTATGGCTATTGGTATCACTTAAGAAGCCAACATTTCTTTCTCCATTTCGCCATGTTGAATAACAACGGTTTGATCAAATTCGTTTCAAGTAACACAACCCTAGGGTCTCTTTCTCAAGAGGCTCATGGTGATGGTATTCAGCTCCTATTAAATTTACATGTGCAATTTACTTTTACTTCAGGGTATTGTTCTAGCAAATTAACAATCTGTTTGACATCAAGGAATTTGTCCACTCCAGGAATTAATTGGTATAAAACCTTATGACTCATCTGATGCCTGAAACTCTAAAATGTCTATTAACCCTTCAAATAAGATAGCTATCAAGATGATGTTTATGTTTTTCTCCTGTTTAAAGAAGTTTTGAGTTGTTGGGTCTGCGTTCCATTGTGTCTGTGCACTATGTTGCTATGATTCGCGTGTCTAAGAGTGGAGTGCCACTGCTTATCTCTAATGCATCTGTTTCTTCATGAACGCTTAATCTAGAAGACACTAAGAGATGGCATTTAATGACTTGCTGTGGCCATGACAACCCTTCCCTTTGGGACCAGTTTTGTTGTTACTGAGTCATTTTAGTCATGTTCAACTCACCATACTCCATTTGGGGTTCTCTTGACAAAGATAATGGAGTGGCTTGCTGTTTGCTTCTCTAGCTCATTTTGTAGATAAGGGAACTGAGGCAAAGAGGCCAGATTTGACTTCAGGTCTTCCTGATTACAGACCTGGTGGTCTATCTACTGTGCCCTATAGCTGTCCTTAATAAGAGCTAACTAAATATATAGAGAGAGTGCCTTTGGGGGCCAATACCCTAACTTGTATTTAACTCTAAAGTTGGATCCTCAGATAATGGCTAGCTACCCGCAGGTTTCAGAGTTAGCCTGTGGGGCCATCATTTTAAAAAAATAATTTTTATTTTTTTCTATTCTGAAGTTAAACAATACCAACAGACAGGAGCACTCTCATAAACAAAGAAGATTATAGCACATGAAACCACAAATGTCTGATGGGCAGGACAATGTGAGTTCCAATGGCCTCTTATCTCATGGGAAATCAGGAACTGCCTCGGGGCCTCTTGGTTCTGTAAGAGGCCTCTCCAAGCCGTGGGAGATGAGGAGGTGCTGAGGGCCACAGTCCAGTTGCAGCTCACAAGGACGTCTCTCACAAGAGGCTTGGTTGATGAGCAGCAGCCGAAATGCCCCCCCACCCGTTAGTTCACATTCCCCATGCATGAGGAATTCATGCCTGAATTGTGCTGTCTTTAAAAGTATATAAGTATATACTTTAAAGGTATATAAGGAGCCAGCTTTCTTCAGCCCCTGGGCCCTGCCTTCTTAGAATAAACTGTAAATCATTTCTCTCCCTCTCCTCCTGTCTCTTCAGTCCCTCCTGAGAATACAGCCTTAGGTTAGGGCCGCTCACAGTCTAATATGTAGTTTTTTTCTTTAAAAAAAAGAGAGACAATAAAGCCAATACATTAATTTCAAAGCCATCTTGATAGTCTGTGTCTCTGTCTGAATTAACTTTTCTGTGCATTGGGGCCACTAGAAATTACATTTTATAAGGCCCATTGTTGTGCTCCCCAATAACAATTAGCTGATATGTTTGGCTCTTTACGGAGGCATTTATTAAGATGAGGTTGTAAGTACAGAACTTGCCCTTTCCCAAAAATTTGAGTATACTATACCACAAATACGTAGAGCACCTTTGCAAAGAGTGGACACAAATTTAGAATAAACATAAGGCATATTACAACTCCCCAAACTGCAGAGCCCGGAAGTTCTTTTTTCATGCAGTCTTCTCTGTAGACCAACTCTCAACTGCCAGGGCTAGCTCTCTTCTCTGCTGCCCTACTCCAATGAATGTCTCTCCATCTGTATTTTTCTGGAATGTTCATCTCTGCTTTCTGAAAATGGAGTTCAAATTGATTCTCCAAAATGAAGAACTAGATGTCTTCTGAGCAAATAAATCTGCTTCTAGACACTGGGGTAGTGCTCCCTGACACTGGTACATGCTATGTTTGTTAGTGTAGTAAGAACATACATAACCTGGACCAATATCAATGCTCCAAGCACCACAATACACCATATACAACAGTGCCTCCCAATCTGGTCTCTCCCCTACAAACACCATAATTTGATACCATATATTTTCTTCAAATCAAGTAATACATTCTCTGATAGAGCCACTCTAAATAATAATCGTTATTTATAAAAGGTAGTGTAACTACCCATAAAAAGGGTTGACTGGACACAAAATACTCTGGGATTTGTTGTTTTTCACAGTTTGGGAAGAGAGGAAAAGTAAAGGGAAATCAGCCCTCTGAAGAAGAGGAAATTAAAGGATATGGTATGATTGGGACAGGAGCTGGTGCCTAACACATCAGCAGTTCCCTTCTGTAAGACCTTGAGAGATGATCTCCATTTTAATGGACAAGTCAGGAATGTATTTTATTGAAGGCACTTATCCCAGTAGTAGGAGCACTGGATAAAAAAAGCAAAAAACAACCCCAGAACCAAGCCTTCTAGCCAGGAGCTATGGTGGGCCTATTCTGCCTCAGTCTAACTTCCATTTGTTTTTCTTCCTGATGCCAGGCTGTGAGCTCACACCTCAACCCACTGAATACCTGGAAGAAATGAAGCAAAAGCTTTAAAAAAATTAAATAAAATTCTGCAGGAAGTAAGAATAAGCTATGAAGAGAAAGTATTAAGTATTACCCACTAAAAGGCTCTGAAAACAACAATGGTCTAAACAATAAGAAATCACTGAAAACATTGGGCACATAGCACTTCATGAATGTTGAATAATAATAACTGACTAAATTTATGACACAGCAAGCAGCATCAGAACAAAGCAAAAGATTGGAAAAAAATTAAAATATAAGATATTGGATATGAAAACCAATAGATCTGTAAAACAGGTCAAAGGAGATAGTATTTAAAAATCACTTGACTCCCTGAAAACTGTGAGTAAGGAGGGAAAAAAGCCTGGGCACTGTATTTTGAGAAATCATTAGATAAAAGCTATCCAGATCAATTAAAACCAGAAGGCAAAGTGAAGACAGAATTCACCTATAACTTTCTGAAAGGAAAGGTTTAAGGACTGTTGTAGCCCCAAACCACAGCTTCCCTATCAAAGAATTCTGTGAGCATCCAGAATGACCCAGCCCAAGTTCCAAAGAACAAGTCAGGATCACAAAAGAGCTGGCAGCTATCATGATAAACAACAGAAGATAGTGGAATATGATATTATGAAAGGTAAAAAGATAAAGTAAGAATTATTCACCATGCAAAGCTGAGTATCATCCTACAAAGGAGAGAAATGGATTTTTAAAGGAATAGATCACTTTTTTTGGTTTTGTTGTTTTCTGTTTTTTTCAGGGGGAAGGCAGGGCAATTGGGGTTAAGTGACATGACCAAGGTCACACGGCTAATAAGTGTTAAATGAGGTCAGATTTGAACTCAGGTCCTCCTAACTCCAGTGCTCTATTCACTGTGCCAGCTAGCCGCCCCAGGAAGATAACTTTTGAGTATTTTTGGTGGAAAGATCATAGCTAAGCAGGAACTTTGAAATACAAACAAAAAAGCCAAGAGAAACCTAGAATTTATCTGAGCAACTGAAAGTAATTGTATGAAAATATAGTGCTAACTTGATAGAAGTAGGTATCCCTACAGAAAAGTATTAAGAGAGCTAAATAAGAAAAAAAAGGGGGGGGGGTTGCCTCTGTTCTTAAAAGATGAAGATGGAAAAGAGAAGGAGGAGTAAAAAGAGGAAGAAAAGGGTGGGATCTGCTATTTCTTATAATTGGGATAGGTAAAAACAGAAACAGGGAAGAAGGGAGGTATGAGCAGTAGTTGAACCTCACTCTTATCTGAAATGGACAAAGGGAGGGTTGAGAATACATATAAGCACAGAGTTTCTGTAGACAAAGATGTGCTGGTAAATGTTTAACAACTGATTCTCTGGGGAAAAAAGTATACGTGGCACATTAAATTTAATCTGTATTATTATAATTTTCTCCTTCACTTAAGATTAAACCATCAAACCATAATTTGTAGCATTTTTGCATTCTTGAGGTACAAAGGCTCACACTGAAAACTTAATAATCCACTCTGGGCCAATTTGATCTGGCTCCAGCTAGATATCACCCCTAGATATCAACATATATAAAATTCACAAGGAAATAATCAGGAACTGGGAGAGGGAGGCTAAGGAGGAGGATAAATATCAGAGTGATTAGATATATAAACAAAACAATCCCCTGCTACTGAGGGAGGGATTAAAAAATAGAGAAAAAAGGGAAAAGAAGTAGAATCTAAGGGACTTCCTTAGATAAGAGGGGAATGGCTGAACAAATCATATGACTGTAATGGAGTATTACTGTACTGTAAGGGGAAGATGATTTCAGATGTAATGGGCTAGTCCAAGTCCAGATCACTCAAGAGAATGTTCCCCATGTGGAAGATTCTGGGGCACTTGCTTCTGGGATGGCCCGTGTGGATGTTCATTTTTCCACTGACTGTGGAGCTAGAACATTCTGCAACTTTAAAACCATCTGACTGAACGTTGGAGCTTTTTCCTGCATTTGTATATGAGGGTGAAGGACTCCTCCACTCACAAAAATGCTGTCAGCCAAGAGGGCCCAGGGGCTACCTCCTTCCTTTCCTTCCTATTCTGGTCATATGGGACTGAGGATGGGTCTAAAGTTGGGGGCTTCTCCTTTCTTAATCTAGCCCAGGAGCTCAAGTCATGGGAATCTGGGAGTTGAGGAATCTAGGCTGAGGGCTGCAGCCAGCCCAGCAGGGAAACTGTTAGGAGCTGGGGTCCAGGGACCCTAGCCCAGTGGGGCTTTAGACTTGCACTTGGTGGGATTGATGCCACAAAGGAGCTGGGCCTCAATGCCAGTTGGTACTCACCATCCCCTCTACCTTCCTGCCAGCTCCCATGTAAGTGCTGTCTTGCCCCTTGTACGCAAGGACTGTCTTGTTTGCCTGTATTTGTATGCCCGTTGCCAAGCATAGTCCCCTAGGAAGCAGTTATTTCTTTATTCTGAGTTAATAATGACCATATAAGGTACTGCAATGGAGAAAATAATATATAGCCCTGCACTACTGATGTGGTTATTCAAATAACTCCCACATATTCAAATAAACTGTCCTTTATTTTTTAATAGAAACAAGTGAAAAGTGCTGTCTCAACAAAAGAGACTGGAAAATAACCCAAAACAATTGTTACCAAAATATTAAAATACAACACTGAAGCTTGCAGGTGATTTGTGCAATTTCTCCCATGAAAACTAACAAAGCATTACCTATTGCCTTATCTCTCCATTATTGAAGAATCTCTGCCACTCCCAACCTGGGATACTTTTGGAAAAAAAAAAAAACTGGCCATTATTTGTGACTTTTCAGAAAAATCCTCATTTCTCAAAACTGCAGAATTTTTATTTATAATAACCATTATGATGCTTAGGTTTCAATTAGAATGTTCCTTTAGGAGGAAATTCAACTCATTTAAAAAAAATCAACTTCCTTTGAGCATTTTTAAAAGAATCTTTAAAAGGCTCCATATGACAGTGAAGACCTAGAAAAAAGAGGTGTTACTAGCCAAAATGTGATACATGAATTTGATATTAGTGTACTGCAAGAAAATAGAGGCATGATGAACTCAGGGTAGGTCATGGATAGACTTACATGAACTGATGGCACGAAGGCCCAGGAAAACAATACACACAAATTAAATGAAAAGACCAACTTCTAACAACACAAATGAAACTGACCTGTGTAAAATTCCAGCAACTCCACAGCTGTGGAACGTTTCATTTAATGGCAGATTATTTCAACGTGCTAATCAGTTTTACTTAATTTTTTTTCCTTAAAAAAAAAATTCTTCACTAAAAGAAATGGCTCTGGTGGGGGAAGGGACAGAGAGAGGGACACAGGCAGAAATACAGACCATCAATAAATATCTATTTTAAAATTTTTTTTAAAGTATTTTGGTATTTATAAATGTGTGTCTGTTTTTATGGTTAATTTGCTTTTCAAAAAGTGAGCAGGATTCTTCTACACTTAACACAGTGCCAAAATATTACAGTTAACTTTAGTTATTGTTTTTTCCTCAAAATGGTGAGCACCCTCATTTTTTAACCAAAAATCAGATAAATGAGTACAAAAATAAACACCAACAATGAGACCAGTATCTTTTAGTTGTGGTCTTCCTCAGTTTTACAGTCATTCCTGCAAAGACAGCACATCAGTATTTAATAGTGGAGGTGATCAAGCCTGATAAAAGTTCAATCACAATCATTTTCAACCATTAATTTATAAAAAAAAATGACATGAGAAACCAAGTTATTTTTAATGTCACAATCCAGCTTTGCAAATTTCACAACTGTCTGTTAGAATAAACTTTTTCATAATTTTAAAACAATTGAGTTTCCATTTTTAATATTCTACTTAGATATTTTGAACCTTTTAATGAAAAAGGTGTATGGAATTCACTGGCCATATTTTAAATAAATTTATATATGATTATCTATTAGGGTAATAAGTTTTAAATACAATTTGTAAGAAGCTAATTTACATTTCCCTTCAAATTAAAGTAGTACCTCATTGGTCTTGTTACTTAGCTATTTATACCTCATGTAATTTTCCTAAATAAGGCTATATACTTAAGTTAAATTACAGTAAAATACACCAAGAATCATACTCTATACACTCTTCTAGATTTGCTATCAAATTATCAAAATTCCAAAAGTAATTTCCTGTACATTTGACCAAAAAATAGAATCTTATGTGAAAAACAAGGAGTCACCCAAAAACATAGAGAAATTTTAGATACTTAAAACTACAAAGCAGCAACACAAATTTCTTTAAAGCCTGATTGAATATTTTTTCAATTTAATATAAGGAGCCACATTTTGGCTGCCAAATGTGACAAGTCTCTACCCAAGTGATTATAATACCTTATTTTACTATCAAATTAGGGCAAAAATGTGAAGAATGCATTAGTCCAGCTGGCAGAGCCTATTAGGGCTGGCAAAGAGCTCCAAGAGTAGATGGGGATATGTGTAACTGCTAACTCAGTCGACATACAAGCTCTAGAGAAAACACAGGGCTCAAACTTGCCACTTTAAAACTAGGGACAAAGGAAAATCCTCAAATTAAAAGCCATCATAAAGGCAATGCTGAAAAACAGATCTCTGTAGCTGCAAGATATATATATATATATTCCTTATATGGAAACTAGTGATGTTTAGTATTGAAAATGTAAAAAGCTGGGGCGGCTAGGTGAGTAGAGTGCCAGCCCTGGAGTCAGAAGGACCTGAGTTCGGATCCGGCCTCAGACACTTAACTCACACACAAACAAAAACCTAGCCGTGTGACCTTGGGCAAGTAACTTAACCCCAATTGCCCTCCAAAAAAAAAAAGAAAATGTGAAAAGCTAACTCTTTAAGTCTTGCATTTAAAGGGTCAGGTATCAAAGACAAAAAAAGGAACACAAACTTACAAGGCCAAGAGCAATTCCACAAATAGGTAGTAAAAGTGTAAAAACAAATATCCTCACAAGAATTACAAACTATTAGCCACCATGTGAAAGGCTGCTTCACATCACTAACCATATGAGAAATGAGCAATTCCTAGGTTTTACAAACCCAACCAATTGGCAGAGGGCAACTGAGGAGCATAGTTATGTTGGAGGGGTTATACATAATAAACTTGGTGGAATTGTAAAGAGGTCTAATTAGTCATCCTGGAAAGCTATTTGTAATTATGCTAAAACAAATAAACAAAAAGGATTAAAATGTCCCCCTGCTTTGAGCTAGATTCAATTGCTGGCCATGTACTCCAAGATCAAAGACAGGAAGGTACCCTATACATAAACACATTTTCAGTAGTTAGCTTGTTTTGTGGAGGGTTTTTTTGCGGGGGTGGGGGGGGGGGGCGGCAATTGGGGTTAAGTGACTTGCCTATGGTCACATGGCTAATAAGTGTTAAGTGTCTGAGGTTGGATTTGAACTCAGGTTCTCTTGACTCCAGGGCTGGTGCTCTATTCACTGTGCCACCTAGTCCCGCCCCTCAGCAACTCTTTGTAGTATGACAGGCCCAGCATTCTACCACTCTGCCTCCTGGCTGCATTACATCTTACAACATTCTGTCTTAGACAGACAGCATGGAAAGAAAACAAATTCTTTAAGTTAGGTTAGCAATGCAACAGTCTGATAATTTAAATTATGAATATGCCTGAGATTGGGTACAACTTCTAAACCAAAGTCCAATTCACTCTGTGGCTTAACTCCTGGTGAGAAGAGGGGTCCTTTGTATGAGGGTCTGCCCTCTGGGCTACCAGAGCCCCAGGCGAATTGCTTTGCCCCTATTTCTGCCAGCATAACTGTCTCCTCTCTTCTCTAGGCCTTGTTTAAACATTCTGTAAATAAAACACATCTATGTGTTTTCAGTTTTGTTACTGTTTGTTACTTCAACTTTATTTTCAAGAGATTGCCAATCAGTATGAAACTATTTCAAGTTTATACATATGTATACATATTTAAGTATACATATTTATGTATACATATTTAAGCTAAGGATCTAATATATAATATTACACTGCTGGGTTTAATTTCAAAGCAAACTAAAATAAAGTCATGAACAAATTAATTTCCCAAACATCTCTTTCCTCCCTGATCTAATAAAGCGAGTGTCCCAACAAGAAGGCATTGTGTAGTTTTTGAATGTTGGGCATTAGTTACACACTATGAACATCTATATGAGCACATTACTGATGTCATTCAATGTCCAAAACCTATTCCCCCCAGCTAGAAGAGTGGCCTCAACCCTTGAACCTCCTGTGCTCCCAGGACATCTTGTATTAGAGTTATTCCTGCACCTCTACCATTTCCTCTTGCTAAGTTTTAAGTGCCTTACGGGTGAAGACTGTGTCACTGTGCATTCCTGTATCCCAACTGCCCAATAGAGTACTTTTAAACGTGACAGATGCTGAAAAAATACAAATTATAAACAAATGTTCACAGTGTAAAACAAAACAATATAAAAACTACTTCCCCCTAAGTGTATATTATCAGATTAGTCAAGAGTGAAAGAATCACAAGAGGGAAGGTAATGTTTTCAGTATTTTAAGATTATACCAGCTCCTTTCATATTTGCAAATTCCTTTTGAGGATGAGGCCATTGGTGATTATAATCTATGCAAAATCATGGCTGATATTTCAAATTTTATTAACAAATCTCCTTGGCATATTATCATCATTTACATGCCAAATATCTAATTCGTGACATTAGTTATTATGTGGCTCTGATATTTAAAACAACTGATTACTATAAATTTTTATAGTTTCAATAAATGATTTTTATTGTCAAATCTCAACTTAAAAACTGCTTTTTGAATGTCCAAATTATTTAACTGCGCGTAGGCTTAAAGTTACAACTCCTATAGTCATATATTTTGTAATGGCCCTCTAATGCATCAGAACAATGCAATCATGTCATTAGCTGAACTTTAATCGTTTAAATTCAAAATACTAAAAATAAAAATACACTTCACATTAAGAGCTATTTTTCCTTTAATTCAAGTAATTCATTTTAGATGAAATACACAATACCGGACCAGCCTAGCAACAGCATAATCTGCTAGCATGACCAGTGTCTGGCATGCTGGATTCCATGCTGCCTCCTATCTAGGATTCCTGTCTTCCCGGTGATTCTTCAGGATGTGGCATCCACCCCCAACATCGACAGGAGGCCCCCAATACTGGCAATCTTGGAGGCTTACAGGACATCCTTCACATATCTTTCATATGCTAATAACCACCTTCAAAAAATTACTCAGCTCATATTATCATCATAAAACCCCACCCACTATACAGTTTATATTACAAAATTAACAAGGTCATAAATTAGTAAACATTTTTCAGCCAAAATCAACTCACTAAAGAAAACCAAATATGGCTAGGGAAAACACAAAAGAGCACCTTATGAAATTTAATTTCAAAAGGATTAAAAATCAGTATCAGAAGATATTCTTTCTTATCTTTACCTTTTAAAGGTATTAACATTATCTCTAAAGAGACATAATGACTTAAAACATAAGGTATGCAAAGTGCCTTGTCAGTTGATCTATGTAGCCATGTGTTAAAAACTGCAAAGGCACTCAAAATGAATTCACTTAACTTATGATATACGGCAAATGTTGCTCAGAAAATAGTGGTTTGCTAACAGCAGCTTCTGTGATAAGTGGAAATAATGTGACAAACACCTTGTTTGGCATAAGTGAACTGTGAGATCTTTCCTCACTAATTGTAAAGTGCTTTCTTAATTGTTCTTTCCACTAGCATCATGATTTGCTTCTGTCAAAGGTATTGATATCTTTGACATTTTCTTTGAAACAGATCAGATGTTTAAAAAAAACTTTTAATTTTATTAAAAATTAAAGGGGGAGAAAAAGAAAGGAATGTTAGTTACTAAGTTTTGTTATTTTTTTCTTAGGAACAAAGGAAAACTACTTGAATAATATTGTGCTTTCTTTTTATTTCTGAAAGTATGCCATTAAATATACATGAAACTAAACCATGACCCTTCTCTACAAGTCTTTGTGGTGAGACACTGATAACAAAGCCCCACACCCTCTCAGATTTAGTGTAAGAAAAGTTAACAAGGCTGCAGAATGCTTCCTTTCCCCCAAATGAAGTCAATAAATTAAAAAACTTAACTTTCATTTTATAAAAAATATTTGTTTTCATCTTATTATAAATCTTGAAATGCTTACAAAAGCCAGAAAATACAGTTAAAAGTGTTATTTTTAAACACAAAGATCCACCCTTTAAACATAGTTATGGTCAGAAAAGTGACAGTTAAAATGGCATCTCAGTTTAAATTTCCCCTCTCAGCCAATTCCAAGTTAAATTACTGCACGTGAAAGCCCAAAGGAGAGATTTCCAGCTGTTTATCTCCAAGATCCTACTCATATTTGCAGGTTGTACTTTGTTCCACTTAAGGAACTGCTCCAGTACCGAAGTGCCTATAGTCACATCTCAGCTGAATCGGTCAATAACAATGCACGGGAGACATAATAAGCTCTCCCAGAACCACCATGGCACAGTCTAAAACAAACGCACTGGTCAGCAAACTAAAAATGTGATTCAAGAAAAAAAGAGAGGCTATTTTTAGAACCAATTTTCTGACCTGAAATATATTTTTACATTGAAAAGGCAAGGAAAAGAAGATCACCTATAGAGGTCTCAGCTTTTCAACTGTTTGGCATTTTTGTATTAATAATTTTCTTATTTGAAAGTGTATTTATATTCCTGTGTATTGATTATCATAACATTTGCATTAAAATTAAAACTATTTCCCCCTTCCCAGCATGTCCTGTAGTGAATTGCATCAATTATTCCTCCTGCATTTCCAAGATGATGGTCCTTCATCCTGTAGTTTTTTAAATTTTGGACCAAGAAAGAACCACCAACCGAATCCAATAACAACACAGATAATAGATTCCACATAATAACCATCCAATGCAGTCACACAAGAGCCACCGAGTTTTTTGCAAAGCTGTAAAGAACAAAAACATTAATGAGAATTTGTCAAGTATTTAAATAATCAAAATATATTTCAAAGTTTAAATTCTGCATAATGTGTCTACTTCTAGAATATTTTAAATGACTTAATTATAAACCATCTTCATGAAAGACTTAAACATTTCTACATGTTTTCTCCCTTGTAAATCAGTCATTTTGCATTAAAAACTTTTTAACAAATTAAAGCATCACTTTTTGAAGTCTGTAGGTATTTTCAACAAATCTACTCTTTCTAGACTATTTTCATCATGATATGCCATGTAGAGAAGAAAAGTATGTGTTTATCCCCTACTATTACTTTATAGTCAGTCATTAGTATTTCAGAACCTGTAATTAGCCTCTCTACCCCCACTAGAACTTGCAAGCTCTGTGACAACAGAAGTTGTCATTTGCTTTTTATGTCACCAGGCCTGGCCCATAGCAGGTACTTAATAAACTAGGCACCTATGGAGTGTAGAATGCTGTTTGAGTGATGTAGGAATTAAAGACAAGGCAAGGCTAGAGATAAAGTGAATGGTAACTTAATTCTGGCAGCATCAAGCCACGAACTCTACTCACTTCAGCTGCTTCAGGAGTCCAACAAGTCTGGTCCGACACTCCCGAGCATTCCTTCACTGTGAGAGGATCCACTAACCAAAGAGCCACTGTTGAGGGCCAGTTTCCTCCCAGGTTGGACACGGTATTTAAAAGGGTCATATATGTGCCTCCGATAAGTGGATCACTAACTTTGGCATTGAAAGCCATTATAGAAACATACATGCTGTACAATGTGATCTGCAGAAAGAAAAACCACACAAATCAAAGCAAGGAACCAGAGAGGTTTAGCCTATCAACTATCTTGAAAAGCAGGGAACTGTCCCCAAGTGTTCAGGTAGGGGCAGGGCAACTTTGTGTTAGGGATGTACCAACAGGAATTTCTGGTTGGGTAGCGGCATGGTTTAGGATGTAGGATACAGTTTATGTTTTTCTAAAATTAGATTCTAAATTCTAAAGATACTAATTGTTTAAAAATTCACGCTTTTCAGTCATAATTCTATAGCTAAATCTGTAGTCAAGATAGAAAAAAGTTAACTAATCCTAAAGTGGTAAAAATCAAGTTAAATTATTTGTACATTAATTAATACTTTAAAGGCTTATCTCTGACAAGTGGTATGCTTATGTGATTGGTAAGGGATACATACTAATTTTGACATTAACCTGGAAAGAAAGATAGGCTGACTGCATAACCGCTTAATCAAACAGTATTAATTCAAAAAGAAATATTTTTAGTGATAAAATTGTTCTTTCTTTCTTTTTTTTTAAAGCAATTGGGGTTAAGTAACTTGCTCAAGGTTACACGGCTAGTCATTATTTATGTGTGGGTGCTCATTTTCTGAGGCCAGATCTGATCTCGGGTCATCCCAACTCCGAGGCCGTCACTCTTACTCACAGCACCACCTAGCCGCCCCTTTAGGGCAATTGGGGTTAAGTAACTTGCCCAAGGTTACACGGCTAGGTTTTTGTTTGTGTGGATTAAGTGTCTGAGGCCCGCTCCGAACTCAGGGCCTTCTGACTCCAGGGCCGGTGCTCTATTCACTGCGCCACCTAGCCGCCCCTAAATTTGTTCTTTATGATTAGCACACACAGAAACCACTAAATCAAGCACTTATTAATTGAGCACCTATTAAATACTCTGCACTGGTCTAGGGATTCTGTGTAATATACAAATCAATTTTTAAAAATGTTCTTCCCTTAAGAAGCTATGGTCAGCTGGAAACTGTAATCTATGAAGTTCTCAATACAGGCATGTAAATTTTGTGTCGACCAGCTGCCAAGGCATTATTTGGGGCCCAGAAGGATAATGGGGCAAACTTTTAAACAAGTAGAAGCCTCAAAGTGTTCAACCCAAATCAACAGATAAATCTCCTAGTTTTCCACCATGCCTTCTAGGACCAAAGACTGAAGCTAGGAAGGGTCTTTCTAGCTACTCAAACCCCTCAATTTACAGAGGAGAACACTGAGGGCAAAAGAAGGGAATTGACTTGCCCAAGGCCACACAGGTAAGTGCCAGAGGCATAATTTGAACTCAGGATCTCTGACCCCACAGTCAGAGATTTTTCCACTGTTACCGCTCTTTGCCCAATGTTCAATGTTTCTTTGAGCCACTTTCCCAAATAACACAATTCACTCAGACCAAGCAGTATAAGTGAAACTAAAGGCCAAGCAATGATAAGCTTTTTTCCAAGTTCTAAGAAACTGCTCAAAATCACGAGATCCTCCAAATTGCATTCCTATAAAAAAAAAAAAGTATTCACTGCCTAAGGTGTAGTTTGCAAAGTCTATCTGACCATCACACACACACAGAGACATAGACACAATTCAGCAGAGAAAGTTCTGCTAAAGTCAAGTTGGCAGCCGAGATCTCCAAAAGCAGTGGAGTCAGGAACTGTCCCTACTGAATGGACGTGTCTAGTAAAGAAGAATGATTGAGGCTAAGGAGGAAATACCTGAAACCAAAAAAGAAGTCAATGGATGGAGAGGTATTTTGAGTGTAAGAGGAGTTTGTTTTAGAATTATCTTCTGGGAGCGGCTAGGTGGTGCAGTGAATAGAGCACTGGCCCTGGAGTCAGGAGGACCTGGGTTTGGATCCGGCCTCAGACACAACACAAAAACTAGCCTTGTGGACTTGGACTTAACCCCAATTACCCCCCAAAAAGCAAAAAAAAAAAAAGAATTATCTTCTGAAATGTAACAATATGTTAAATAGATAATACCTTTCCATATAGCAAGTTCACTAATATTCATAAACTGGACAGATTCAGCACCAAGATTTCCTGTGACCCTCAGTGGGGCCTTTTGGCATACAGAGCTGAATGGATCATGGAACATAAAATGAGGCCTGAGGCTTGAAGTTACCCTCTCTGGGATAACTCTTGGTCTTCTAATGAAGACATGTTCCTACCTCTGCTACGATACCTTTTGGCTTATTATTTGGATCCATTAAGCTATCAATCACTTGTTTTGTAATTGAATGAGCAACGTAGTTAGCAATTCTTATATTTAAATAAAATCTTTTTTTTTTAAAGGTTGTCTAGATTGGATTTTTATTACTTGTTATTGTGTCACATGGTCATTTTCCCCCAGGCCAAAGTAAGTATCACAGTACAAAAGCTCCCAGGTGAAATGTCTCCTCTCCTACATATCTTATACAAACAGCAGGGCCTGATCAGGGCCCCAAAAAGCATTCCCTTCTGTCTCAGCAGCATATGCTAAAGTCCTCCTATCTATAGCCTCACACCAGCCTGAAAAACTAGTAGAAGAAAAAGGCCTTCCTAATGACTAATCCTGTCTATCCCTCTTGCTTTTTGAAATAACTAAAAATAGGACAAATCTGGGAAGCTGCATTTTCACTCTACATGGAAGAGGTCAAAAGGATCAGGAAGACACCTCAGCAGACAAAATCATTCCTTTTTTACCTGATGTAAGGCGTAACTCAGCAGCACTATAATATAGTAATAGACTGGAAATCCTCCTTGATGGGCTATTTTGGGAGTCCACCAAACCATCAAAGCATATTCCAAGCCAAGTAATAATCTACACAGAAATAGAGAATTAGAAACTGCTTTTAATTTTAGGTGTGCACCAAATCTCCAGTATTTCTAATAAAACCAAGAGTAACTTGCAGCACTTGTACTGCACTCTACTAGTTACAGATCAAATTCTACCCCTTTAAATTTCTATGACAAAATTATTAACATGCATTTGTAATGACGGGATCCTTCATCTAAAATATGCTGGAGGCCAATTGGATAAAAAAATCATTTAAAGAAACAAAACTGAATCTGACTTTCAAACATTTTTATTCTTGGACATGTAGCTTAATGTGAAAGATACTGGAACAAACCGTTTTCCATTTTCTTTCCCACTTACCTGTAGGGCATGGCTTTATAAAACACATTTAGTGGCTGTGGGCCTGCAGTATACTTGCTGATGATCAGAGGCAATATGATCTGTAAGGGAACCATGGGCACTGCCAACAGGGCCAAGTGTTCTTTGGGCACACCCTCTTCTACCAATTTCAGGCCTGTTACTGCATCAGCAGCTGAAAAGCCAATCTGCAACATAAAAACAAAGGGAGAGTTCTGCTTTGTGACATCTTTCACCAAAGCAGAACCAAACAATCAAGGGTTTTTAAAGCTGGAAAGGACTCGACATCACAAATACAAATATCTTGTTTTGAAGGCAAGGAAACCGAGGCTCAGGCAGATGAAGCAGCTATCCAAAGGGCTGTACTTCTAGCTGGCAGCGTCAGAACCAGCACTAGAACAGGAACACTTCCATCGTTTCCTCTTCTGAACCCAAATTAATTACTTCATTATAAATCTACATCCATCTCAAGACAAACTAAGACATTCCTGCCTCCATCCTCGAAGTGAAACAAACCAGTCAAAGAAAGGGGACTTGGCACATGGTCCTCCAGTAGTTCTAATAAAACCAAGATTAACTTGCAGCTCTTATACTATCCTCTACTAGTTATAGATCAAATTCTACCCCTTTGAATTTCTATGACAAAAGCACCAAAATGTACTCATTACTTGTTAATGTTCATAAACTCTACTGTCCCTACTACCTGAAAAATTAAAGCCATTTCTCCCTTTATAACTAATCTCTAAATAACTAGAAAACTCCAAGAGTCTTTCAATATTTTCCAGAAAGAGGGAAAACATGAAGGGATGGAGATCATAGATCTAGAACTTAGACAGGGCTTTCGAGTTCATCTAGTGTAGACTTTTCATGTTATAGACAGGAATAGAGAGGTTCCTTGTCAGATGGTACAGCCAAGACCTGAAGGGCAAGCCTGTAATTCCAAACCCCAATGTTCTCTCCATTATATTGCTCTGGGGAAAAAAAAAGTATGCTTTTTTTTTTAATGATAGGAGCTAAAGTAAAAAATCTATTAAAAAAACCAAAAGGCAAGGATTCCTTGATGTTTATATATAGAATTCCACTGATACTGTTATTCCTTTATAAAAGTTACTTATATACATTTAACACTGTATCAAAAGTTATACAATGCAGGAAGTTAATTCTTAATTTTTCCCTGTGTAAATCCAAAAGATAGTTTAAAAAATTGATTACATGTTAAAAAAGTTTTAAGTTTTCTAATTAAGTTCTAATTTTGAGAATTAGAATTTTTTAATTAATAGATTCTAAACTCTCCAATATTCAGCACACACTGAAAAAATAGTTGTATTCTTCTTAACCAGATTATGTTTATACTAGTTATATTAGTGTAGACATTTTTATTTTTATTATGGCATTTCCTTTTAAGTTTTGTATTGATGTAATTAAATACAACTACTTTAAATTAATGGATTTTTATTACCAATATTAACAGTATGTGTCCGGTGTTTATTTGGGATCCTCTGCCATGTCATAGACTCTGAAAAGTACATTTTCTATTACCCTTGACAGGGATTTACCATCAGATATTCTTTTTGCTAAGTCCTAACCCAAGTAAAGGGGAAGGAAAAGTGAATGCTATAAAAAAGGAGGGAGAAGTATAGCTAACTAGACAAAAATCACGAAAGCAGGGTAACCCCTGGGAGTCAGAGGTCCTGAGATCATGGTTTTGCTGATCTCTCCCTTTACAGCCTGAAAAGAGATCCTCACCTTCTCTGGGCACAACCTCAAAGACCCTTCCAAATCTCAATGTATGATCCTTAGATCAGAATCATGAACAAAGATTACAAAGTAAGAGAAAAGTAGGAGGTAAAGTCATCAGTCATGAGGACGGTAGAAAAACTGAGCATGGAGAAAATTAGAAAGCCCAAATGTATAAACACTAGAATGAAAGACTACCTATCAATTAGAACTACAAATGAATTAATTCATAGTACTTATTAAAAGACAATACTGAAAATACTACTTAATTTCATAAATTTGAAAATTTATGCCATGATGATCAATCATTTTAATTTAAGGTTTGTATTACATTTAAATTGTGAAGTTTTTTTTCCTTTCAAAAGATTTGAAAAATTTGGAAATTTCATATATAGCATTAAGATTAGGAGAGAATAGGGACTGACAAGCAGTATATGGTCTAATCCTTTTAAAGTCCCTTCTTTAATACTAGTTAAGCTTATATTAAAATACTTAAAAATAGATTTTGGGGCGGCTAGGTGACGCAGTGAGTAGAGGGTTGGCCCTGGAGTCAGAAGGATCTGAGTTCGGATCCAACCTCAGACACAATGCACATGCAAACAAAAACCTAGCCATGTGACCTTGGGCAAGTTACTTAACCCCAATTGCCCTCCAAAAAGCAAAAAAAAAAAAAAAAAAAAAGGATAAAAATAGATTTTTATATACTGAATTCATCTGTGAAATAAAGATAGATGTAAGATAGTAGCAGTAACAGAATTATATGAATATTTGTTTCAGAGATGTACTTACCTTTGCAGTTAAAATCATGAGGCAGAAAGTCATAACTGCTGGCATCTTTATAATTGTAAAAAGCAGCTTGTAAGTGTCTGTTATCCCTTTTGTTTCTTCTTTTGATGGTATCACTTCTGTGTTTTCTTTTTTTAGAAGGGCAACTAATGTTGTCGTTATCAAAAATATGGTCCCCCAGAAAAAGAGAAAATCTAAAATAAAAAATAAACTCTTTAAACCACAATTCACTGCAAAATGGGCACACCTAAGAATTGAGTATAGGATGCTTCTACCTTTTTGTTTTGGAAAGTGAAGGAAAGGCACAAAATGTATCATACATTGGTTTCTGTTTCTCCTCTGAATTACAGCAACATCAATGTAACATCAATATTTTTAGGGCAATTTTTAAATTTATGGTTTTGAAATTTATGTATATTTTTTAATCTCTTCAACTATGGTGGTTGGCATAGGAAAAAGTTACAAAAAAAGTACAAAAAGAGGAGATCACTAGCAATAGTCTACAACAAATATATATAAAGGGGCAGATAGATCGAGGCGATGAAGCCAGCAACACTGAGAACTGAGACCAGCCACCTGAGCCAGTCACAAGAAAGTGAACTGGTGAACAAAGGGAAAGAAGTGGTCAAACTCTACAGAGGTTTCTACTATCTGAGAGAAGCAAAGAATCCTAGGAAAGAGTTGTCTGTCACACACACAAAATGAGACTACACAGAGTCATCATCTATGAAGGTCAGACGTGGCTTTTGTCCTTTAGAATCATCATTCAGTGAGATCTTCACCTCCCGCATGGGACAGTTATGACCAAAATTCACTTTAGAACAAGCTTCAGAATATATTTCAACTGATAACCCAGTGAAGGAGGCTGACATAGGACAACATACAAGACAAACAATCTAAATGGAAACGATGCAAAGCCTGAAATGGACCACTGCTCACACCGGGCTACAGTGAGCCGAATTCTGTGCTGTAGTGGAGAGCTGAGAAAATGCAGCCCCTGAATTCTGTGCTAGGTTGAATGTGATGCACAGCGCAGCCAAAATGTTGGTTTGGTTGGACCTCCTTTCCCCCCTCGCTTTCTTAAACACTACAAGGGGAGGGAAGGGATACATTGAGGAATGAAGGAGATGCAGAAACAATAAAATAAAATATTACTTAGGAATTAGTTTATAAACCATAAGAAAAATCCGCCATTCCTTATTCTCTAACTGGGATTAGCCAGTAATATAATAATCAGTACGAGGCAAGTTAATTCCTTATAATATTCAAGACACTTGGCTCTAAGCCACTTCTAGCCATCTTGGTGAATATTTGAGAGGACAGTGTCCCAGGTTCAGAAGGCAACAGAGAAGAAGTAACAAGACTAAGGTGTGACACACAGGGCAGGCAGTTAACACATTAGAGGGTCACCTTTCCTTCTCCATTAGCAATCCTTATGAAACTCTTCCCTAGCTCGGCACTTAGGAAATGAAATGACTTACATTTCACCTTTGCCTTCTGTAGTGTCTTTTCAATCCCCTGTCACTGACTTCATTTGCCCTCCCTACTTATGAACAACAATAATAACAAGCATCTATGTGGGGTCTTAACAGTTTATAAACCACCTTCCTCTCAATCTCCTTGTAAGGTAGAGAGTAAAAGTATGAGTATTTCTGTTTTGCAGATGAGGACGCTGAAGTTAAGAACTCAGGGCCCAGGAGCGGGCAATCCTAACACTAGGTGACATGTCTACATAACACAGTTAAGACTGGCATAATGTTTTATGTCAATTGTCTAATCTGATCCTCAAAAAGTATCCTCTCCAGGGGACAGGTGGCAAGTGGAGGCTCCAAAGGCAGGCTCGGAGCTCAGGTGCCCAGCACTCACTTCCCCCTAAGCTTCCTCCAGCATGCGGGAATCCTGGAAATTCAGAGGTGGAAAACATACCAAGTGGAGAATTCAAGCTCTGCCCTGTGTGACCCCAGTAAGTCATCACGTGCCTCTCTCTCAGGGTCCTCCTTTGTGCAATGAGAGGCTTAGGTCAGATTATCTCTCCACACTCCATTGGGCTGCTGTTGGGGAGGTCCATACCAGGCAGGCTTGGGACCCTCCTAGGACCCTCCCCTCCACCCTCAAAGTCCTAGAGAATGTTCAGGATTGCTCCTCTCCTTTTTCCTATAACCACCTCTAGTAGCAGCAAGGGTGGTGGGGTGGTGGTAAAGTTCTAGGGCATGGGCATCTGCCTTGTTTTCTCTCTCAAATAGCCTCATGACAACCAAGCACTATAATTCTACTATCTCGTGGCCTAAAAATTGTGGCTGGGGCAGCTAGGTGTTAAAGAGCACTGGCCCTGGAGTCAGGAGGACCCAAGTTCAAATCCAACTAACACACTTTACTAGCTGTGTGATCTTAGGCAAGTCACTTAACCCCAACTGCTGTACCTTCCCCCTCCAAAAAATAATATTGTGGATCAGCTTAAGATTCTAATTGCCATTTCGATTTTTTGCAAAGAAAAAAATGAGTTCTGGGTTTTAAACAATAAACTTTTCAAATTGCCTGTTTCCTGCTTGTACAAATTCTCCCTAATCATTTATGCTACATTTCATAAAAAATGACAGTGTCAAAAGCAAGCACATATTGGGGGGTTGGGGGAGAAGGACACAGATCAGAAAGGGAAGAAGCAAATGTGTGTGTGTGTTGATTCTTCTAAGCAATCCTGGTAAGGTAGGAGTGGGGAGACTGAAGGTCAAGTAGCATCACTGAGCAGCCTGGGAAGCATGTGTGTGTAGCAGCTGGTAATCTGCATTGACCAGTTCGTTCTCCAATGCAGAGAGAAATGATTAGTGGCACAGACTGAGCTCTGGGAGAACTAGTGTGACTCTGCTCCAACAAGCTCAGGCATCCACTGTGGAGACAAAGGCCCGTGGGAATCCTGGGTCCCCTTCCTCTTTGGAGGTTCCTTGGGGCTCTCGGAAGGGGGGCCCTGGACTCATCTGAAGTCTAAAGAGCACATGTCTGGTGTTCCTGGAGGTAAATGATCTCCAGGAGCAAAAAGCCACTGACACCTGCCTCTGGAAGTTTAAAACCCTCAAGAAATTAAAATAACTGGGTCACACCAAGAGAAGTTTAAATTCTAATGAATGTTCCTTACACATCTAAGACTCAAGTGAAAAGGAAGTCACTTCACTGGCAGATAACAGTTGATTCTAGGAAAGAGCAAAAATCTTACACTTTTATTTGCTGAAGCAATGGGCACAAGGTAAGCCAAACATTTCTCTGCTGACTCTAGTAACAAAATACAAAAAAAAAAGGGCTCTAAATACAAGGTAGAAGAGTTTGAACATATTCCTAATTACTGTTTACAGAAAAGATTATGCTGTTCCTTTTGCATCTTATATGAATGACGGTTATTAGTAACAATGTGAGTAATTATTTCAAAATACTCCCCTTGGCTGAGCTGAAATGAGGAAGAATACAAGGAACTACTAGGTCAGACAAAGGAAAATAGTGGAGGATCCTGTTGGAACCAAAATGGCAGTATAGCAGGAAGCAGTATGTTGAACTACCCCTCTAGCTCCTTCAAACAGGCATAGAAAATGCACATGATTAAATCCCTATGGGGAAATGGCTGAAAAAGTCACAGTGAGCCCTTTGTCCATCCCAGGTCAATAGATGGAGACAGACAGAGAAGTCTCTGGATGCTGGGGAAGGGGTTGGAAAGACTGTGCATCAGGGCCAGTGGAGATCCCAGATCCCTCCCAAGTGCTAACCCACTTCTTAGTTTGAGGTATGAGGTTGAGATCAGTGCCTCGGGAGAGCCTTCCAGGGTAAAGAGCTGTCACAATCCCTAGGATGTGTATGGAGAGAGGAGCAAATTCAGAAATAAACAGCAGGAGCAAAGCAGGATTTTAGTTCCAGCTTCTATCCCAATCTGAAGCCTGCAGATGAATAAGCAGAAGAAGGACCTGACCAAACAGTCTGCAGTTGTCTTCTCTGAACCAGCAGAACTTCCCAGCTGGCTGACAGGGACTGGATAGAGCATCTACCTAAAACAGCTGTCCTGAAGATCAAAGGAGATAATAACTGTACAGCACTCAGTACAGTACTGGCACATATTAAGTGCTATATAAATGTAAAAAAACCCCAACAAATTATTATTACTGTTGCTCAAATAAAAATCCAAGTCAGGAGTTTGTAGAGCTTGGGGGTGGGGTTGGAGTGGGGGAAAGAATCTGACAGATATAGGTTCATAGCCAAGAATAACCTACCTAGCAAAGCCAAATATCCTGCTACTGGGGAAAAATGAACTTTTAATGAAAAAGAGGATTTTCAAGCATTCCTGATGAAAAGACCAGAGCTACAGAGAAACTGTCAAGTTTAAACATAAAAAACATAGAAACATAAAAAAGTAAACACAAATAAACAAGGATAAGTTGCTTCTAGTCAAATATGGGGAGATGATCTATGTGTGTTCTCTGAACCATATCATCATCAAGAGTCATTGAGGAGTCTAATTAGACAAGGCATGGAAAAGGTTATTATGTCTTGATAATATTAAGAGAAACAGAAGAAACAGAAGGGAAGAGGGATATAGAACAAAGGGTAAGGGAGACAAAGGTTAGGAAAAATTAAGAAATACAGAGACAAACAAAGAGGAGGGGAGAGAAGAGTGGTTAACATCTGAACCTCACTCCCATCAAAACTGTTGAAAGGAGGGAAAAACATGGAGCTAGGTATAGAAATACATTTAACTCAACGGGGAGAAGGATGGAAAGGGGAGGAAGGGGAATTAAGGGCAGGATTAGTTCTAAGGAAAAGAAACTTTAAAGACAGCACAAAAATATTTACAGCTTTTTCAAGGTGGCAAATAATGGGAATCTGAGGTATATAAATTGGGGGAAAGGTTCAACAAGTGATGGTAAATGAATGTGATGGAATACTACTATGCTGTATGAAACGACAAAGAGAAACCTGGTAAGACTTGTATGAACTGACAGTGAAGTGAATAGAACCTGAATTTATACAAAGCCAATGGTATGGTAAAGACAAACAACTTAAAAAAAATTTAGGAACACTGATTAGCACAATGACCAACTATGAGTAATGATGAAACATGCTGTCCATTTCCTGATAGAGAAGTGAAAGACTCAGAGTACAAAATAAGAAAAACGTTTTTTGGACATGGCCAAGTTTGGAAATTTGTTTCATTTAACTATCTATGTTTGTAACAAGGTTTTTTTCTTTTTTCTCAGTAGGGGGTGAGGGTGGGGCAAGTTGGGGTAGGAGGGAAAGAAGGTAGATTTTTGCTAATTGAAAAAATAAAACAATTTTTTAAAAATCCTGGATGATGATGGAAAATCATAAGCAATATTGCCTCATACAGCAGTGAGAAACAGGCAGGGGGAAAACAAGCTTACAGATAGCTTGGTGAGAGACATTTGGCCAGAGATGAAAACAGAACAACAAACAAAAAAGGGAAAGACCCTTAATGATTTTTAGAAAAAATTCCAATCAATGAAAATGGAGCTGCCATATTTGGACCCTAACATCCCAATCCCTGATGTGTTTCATCCAGAAGAAAAACGGGCAGTTAAGAAAAAGTTCAGTATGCCCAAAGGGTTATAAAAATGTGCATGCCCTTTGACCCAGGAATACCACTTCTAGGGCTATATCCCAAAAAGATCATACAAATGGGAAAAGGACCCACATGTACAAAAATATTTATAGCAGCTGTTTTTGTGGTGGCAAAGAATTGGAAATCAAGGGGATATCTATCAACTGGGGAATGGCTAAACAAGTTGTGGTATATGAATGTAATGGAATACTATTGTGCTATAAGAAATAAGGAGCAGATGAACTTCATAATAACCTGGAGAGACTTATGTAAACTGATGCTGAGTAAGGAGAGAACTAAGAGAACATCGTACACAATTACAGACACATCTCATCTGTGATAACTGACTTTGATAGACTGGGCTCCTCTCAGCAATGCAAGGCATTTGGATACAACTCCAAAAGATTCATCATGGAAAGGGATATCCACATCCAGAGAAAAGAACTAGAGAGTCTGAATGCAGACTGAAGCAAACTACTTGCTCTCTCTTTTGTGTTTTGCTCCTTTTTTTATTCTTTGTTCACTCCATTGGTTATAACTCTTCCTTACAACTTGACTAATGTTTAATTCGAAGGTATTTGTTGAACCTCTATGGGATTTCATGCTGCCATGTGGGGGTGGGAGCAGGAGGAGAGGAAGTCTAGAAAATCTGGAATTGAAGGGACTGTGAAACCGAATGCTGTAAACTAAAAATAAATAACTAAATATTTTAAAGAAGAAAAAGTTCATGATCCTTTAAGATCTTCTAGGTCATCCTCCTCATTGTACAAATGAGGAAACTGTGTGCTGAAGGGCTAGAGGCAGGAGATGAACTTTCCATGGTACCTTTGGAAAAGTAATCACTTCCTGGTTGGCAAACTAATAATGGCAGTAATGACTGGGTGTGGGTAGTGTTTGGTTCTTCATATCAAGACTTTCTATTTTAATAGACAAAATCCCAGACTGGGGGCAAGAGACTTGGGTTTCAGTCCTGGTTCTGCCATAGGGGATCTCTACATTTTTTTTGGTCTCCTTTCTTCCCCTCACCCTCTTTGCCACTCCCACTCCCTCTCCTCTATTTCTTCCCCCATCTGCCATGACCAAGTTCAGGGTCTGAAAGTGTGAAGGTGTCAGAACCTGGTACCTGGATAACAAATATTTTACTGTTCCTAAACACAATAATCCTATCTGTCCTCTATTTCCTCAGATAAGCTTCTCATCTGTGGTGATAATCAATGTGTACTAATGAGGAGTAGATGTTGTCTTTGAATAAAATGTACCTTGCAAGGTATACTCAACTTTTAAAACTTTGTTTTTAGTGTTCTGATTTTCTTTATAACATGTAAAAGTTATGATCTACTGATAATCTTTCCCGGAATAAAGAAAAGTTAGTTACAGTCAGAAGCAAGGAGCCCCACAGGAGAAACTGGAAGTGGCAGGTGTCCAGCAGGTAAAAGCACAACCACCACCTCAATTATCAATTCCCCTTGGTTCCAGAGCCCAAGACCTTCAGTGTCCTGAAGAGTCCGCCCCCCCCCCCCAGAGGTAAACAATTCTTAATATTAAGGGGCCTGCTGTCTCTGCCAGCACCTACAACCAATTTGTGGGCTGCCCAGGGGCGGGCAAACCAAAGACTCCAGGAAAGCAGTGAAAACTGCTTCATGCTCTACCTGTCTCCAAGCCTACCCACCCCATAGCCAGCCTGGCCTCTTGAAGCTATGGTCAGGAGCAGATGATGCAAACTGTCAATCGTGTCACAGGTCCCTGCAGCCACAAGACCCGGAAAAGACCTCCACCCAAGTCCTTGGTAAACATTAAAGAAGCTTCCTTCCCACCTGCTTTGCTGCTGCCCCCAAGGTCCAATGGTCCTTCCCATCTTCCCTGCAGCTAAAACCTCCTCTCTAGGCCCTCTGGCCTAGCCCTGCATCCTCAGCTGTGTTTTGTGTTCTAGATCTACACTGTTATCATGACACATCTGGCTTTTCTCATACTATGGGGAGCCCCCGTGTCAGAATTGGGATTAATTAACCACACCAGAGGATGCCGGGATTGTTTTGGTTGAGCCAAGCTCTTGGAGGAGGAGGTCCTGGTTAGACTTGAGCGGGACGTGGCAGTACCTGAGAGCGTCACGATCCCGCGGGGCTGCGGCTGGAAGCGCAGGTAGCGGTTGCAGAAGTCGGCCGACTCCAGCGCCAGGAAGAGCACGTTGCCCAGAAAATAACCGGCCGTCTGGCCCACCGAGTTGCAGGTGGACGCGTAGCCCACGTTCTCGCGCGACAGCATGGTCAGCGCCCAGCCGTCCACAGCGATGTCCTGCGTGGCGGCCAGGAACTCAAAGAGGAAGAAGGCGAGCGTGAGCGCCGCGACATCGGGGCCGCGGCCGTCGGTGCCCAGCAGGCGCTCCACCTGCGTGGACAGGTAGAGCATGAAGAGCCCCAGCACGTACTGCGTGGGCACGAGCCACGACTTGCGGCGGCCGAAGCTGCGGAAGTAGACGGCGTCCACGAGCGGCGCCCAGAGCAGCTTAAGGCTGAAGGGCCAGAAGACGAGGCTGAAGAAGGCCTGGTCCGTGTAGCTCACGTTCTTGCTCTGCAGGATCAGCGGCACGCTGCCCGCCAGCCCCAGCGGGATGCCCTGCAGCACGTACAGGAAGAGCAGCAGCAGGATGCTGCTCAGCTCGGCCCGGCAGCCCCGCGACGGCCCACCGCCTGCCCGCAGCAGGGCCTCCGTGTCCCCCTCGCCGCCCACACTGCCGGCCGGCTGCTCGTCGTCCCAGGCGCCCGGCGGTAGCGGCCCGCCCTTCGAGTCCAGGTAGTGGTTCATGGGGCCAGGCCGCCGCTGCCGGCTGCTGTCCTTGTGGGAGACGGTGGGGGACATGGCCGGGCCGGGCCGCGGGGTCCCCGGCTCAGGGCGGGAGGCGGCGTGGGCTCTTCTGGCCGCGGCCCCGAGGGGCCAGGCTCGCGGCCGGGGGGCGCCTAGGCAGGGCCCGGGCCGGCGTCCCCGGCAGGACTGCCGCGCCGGGCCCCGGGCTAGACGAGGCGGCCGTGGTGCTGCAAGGGGCGGAGGCGAGCTTGCGGCGGCCGGTCTGGGTCTGAGACCTGTGGGGGCGGATGCCGACCCAGCGGCTCGGCTGCTCCGCCAGCCTCGGTGGCCAACACGCTCCCTCTTGTCTTTCTCTCACCTGAAAGGATTCCGAAGCCACGGGATGATTTCCGGCAGCGCAGGACTTCCGGGCTCGCGCTGCAGGAAGTGGTCCTGTTCTCAAAGCCGGCCTGTTTCAGCCCCGCCCCGGCCCCAGGCGGACCAATCAGGCAGATCTCTTGGCCTCGCGCGGAAGAAAAGCGAGGCCGGAACGACTGTTTTAGCCGCCGGCGGCTGCCGGGAGCGTTTCAACCGCTGCTCCGAGCCTGGGGGCGGCGCCGAGCGCCGAGGCTGGCGGCGTCCCAGACGGCAGCCGGGGAGCGTGGTGAGCTTCCATTGGCCGAGCGTCCTCACGTCACATCCGGGGACGCGCGCGCAGCGTCGTCTGTATCCTGGCCACCTGGGGAGGGAGGGTGTACAGTAATAGGGCTTTCCTGACCTCCAAGCGCCCCCTCCGTCCCGTTCCCCTGTCACCCCCGCTTGCCTCCAGGCTGCCAGGACCCCCAGAAAGGATGGACTGCTCCTCGTGCAACCCTTCCTGCCTCCCCTTCCCCAGCCCCGGCAGGGGCTCGATGCCGTCATCCTCCTTGGAAAGGCGGGGAAACTGAGGCACAGAGGCGAAGTGGCCGAGGGAGCACCCGAGCTCCGGGCTTGGCGACCTCGGGTCTCCCCAGAACCACGCGTTTGGGCTCCGTCTACACGTGAACGTGCCTATGGAAGCTCCTTGGAGGCAGGCAGCGCGTGCAGACTGCGGGGCGAACCTCGGGACGTCTCCGCTGGGGTTCAGTCTCCTTCCCCTGGGTCGTTCCTTCTCTGGCCTCTCCTTACTCTCCTCTGCTGTGTCGCCGTCCTCCCTGGGTCACATGCAGAAGGTTCTGTACTTGTCCAGCCCTAACCTCTCTCTGGCTCCCTATGGGACATCTTGGGCTGGGGGGCCCCAGATGAGCCCTTGGCTCCTCCCAGTCCTTCCCTGTTATAGTCAGTGACACCACCATCCTCCTAGTCACCTGCGGGCCCTCGCCCTCTATTCTTCAGTCAGCTGAGTCCTGTTAGTTTGACTTTTGCTCATCTCTTGTCAGTCTCCTGTGTGTAGACAATTAAATAGGCTTCTCAATGATCTTCCTGTTTCTAACATGTCTCTTGATGGTCCATCCTCTGCTCAGCGGTGGACTTCATCTTTGAAAACCACAGGCCTGTCCATGGCATCCCCTCTTCAATAAATGTTAGTGGGTTCTTTGTCACCTCCAGGATCAGACATTCATAAAATGCATTAAAGCCTCCCCCTCCCCCTTTCAGGTCTCTTCCTCTTCTGTTCAGGGACTGGCCTCCTTGCTATTCATTGCATAAGACACTTCATCTCCCAACTTGGAACATTTTCACTGGCTCTCCCCGGGGCTTGAATCCACCCCTATCTCTGCTCTCTGGCTTCCTTGGTTTCCTTTAAGTCTTAGCCAAAACCCTAAGGGCAGCTGGGTAACATAGTGAGAGCACCAGTTCTGGAAATCAGGAGGACAAGTTCAAATCTGGCCTCAAACACTGATTAGCTGTGTGACCCTGGGCAAGTCACTTAACCCTATTTGCCTCAATTTCCTCATCTGTAAAAATGGAGAATGAAATGGCAAACTACTGCAGCGTCTCTGCCAAGAAAATCCCCAGGTCTGACATGACTGAAATAACTAAATAATAAAAATCCCACTGTCAGCAAGAAACCTTTCCAAGGGCTCCTTAATCCTGGAACTTTATCCCTCTAAGAGTCTCTCCAATTTATCCCTTTTATATCTTGCTCATATGTAGTTGTTTTCATGTCTCTTCCATTAGACTGAGCTCCTTGAGAACAAGGACTGTTTTTTCTTCTTTTTTGTCTGTGTTTCCCTAGTGTTTAATGCATTGCCTGGCACAAAGCATATGCTTAATAAACGCTTTATAACAACACCACAAACCCCCAGAACATTTTCCTCCCATTTACGATGAGCCCCACTTTCTCTCCCAGGGCTTTATTCAGGCTCCTTACCTTATAGTAGAATCCTAAAGATTTCTCTGTTCTCTGGAAGAAAATCAGGTGTGGTTTGTTCAAAAGGCAATAATCTCTCCCATTGGGCTTGCAGTTTCTTGGACAAGATACTCTACCCTGTTCCCCATTCCTGTGTCCTTCATGCCTGGCATGCTTGACCCTGTAGCTTCCTTGGTTTCATTTAAGGGTCAGCTCTGATCCCACCATCTGCAGAAGGCCTTTCCTAGTGCCCTTGCTCCTAAGCTGAAGCCTCCTCTCTTACATTCCCTTCATTTACTGTGTCCTATGAACCTCGTAGTCACATGTAAACTCTTCTGCTAAAATGTATGCTGCTTGAGGACAGACTCAGCACAGTATAAACTCTTAATAAAGTTAAGTGGCTCAGTAGATACAGGGTCTGGAGTCAAGAAGACCTGAGTTAAAATCCAGCCTCATACACTTAGTAGGTGTGTGACCGGGGTTAGTCATTAACTTCTGTTTAGTCCATTTTGATTTTTAGGAAGTTTGTTGCCTGTGTATCTCTTGTGCCAAGCTATTCTCTTAAAATTCTTTCTTACATAGCTCCCATTTCTTTCTTTTCTCTCTTTTTCTTTTTTTTTGCTTTTCTTTTCTTTTTTTTTTTTTGCTTTTTGGAGGGGGGAGATAAGGGCAATTGGGGTTAAGTGAGTGACTTGCCCAAGGTCACATGGCCAGGTGTGTGTGTGTGTGTGTGTGTGTGTGTGTGTGTGTGTGTGTGTGGTTGTGTGTGTGTGTGTGTGTGTGTGTGTGTGTGTGTTAAGTGTCTGAGGTCACATTTGAACTCAGGTCCTCCTGACTCCAGGGCGGGTGCTCTATTCACTGTGCCACCTAGCTGCCCCTCTTTTTCTTTCTTTCTTCCTTCCTTTCTTCTTTCTCTCTCTTTCTTTTTCTTTTTTTCTTCACCTCCTCCTCTTCCTTCATTTTTCCTTTAATGTTCTTTCATCTACAAGGAAAATAAATCACATTTTTTAACTTCTTTTAAAAAAAAAAACTTTCATCATCTCTCCTAGGACTTCTGTTAACTTTGTTCCCAAGCTGTGGTTTTCTTTGGGGCTTGATTTGTTAATGTTTTGGAGTCATCCTCTTCTTCTGGGTTTGTGACTTGAGCATCTCTGTCACCAGTTTAGTTTCTTATGGTGAGATTCTTTTTTTTTTCTTTCTAATTGTTGGCTTAATCTTCCAACCTACTTCCTGACTTTGGAATTGGTGTTTGGGCCAGACTCTGGGTACATCTGGGGCACATATCTGGCCTGTGCATCTGCTTATGTCCTTCCATTTCTTGGGAGAATTTTGTTGAATTATTTCAAGATCTCAGAGATAGTTCAAGCTGCAAGCATTGCAGATACCAGAGTGATGGTATCAGAGCTGCATTTGTTCCTGCACCTTGAGCTAGTACTAGGGTCCCCTGGGTTCTCTTCCTAACCCAAGGCTGCTTGCTCAGGTGCCCAGGCTTAGCCCCTTTTCAGTCTCTGGCTGCTGAAATGCTAAACACAGCACACTCATGGCCAGACCCCTCTGCCATATCTGAAGGCTTCTCTGTTTGTCTTCCTAAGATGATCTGGGCTGGAAAAATGACTTGCTGTGATTTTTTTTCTTGAACTTTCAGGTCATTTTTTAGATCTTTGTGAAGGACATGTGGTGGGAGAGCTAGACTGTACTTCCAGCTACTGAGCCATCCTGATTCCATTCTCTACATACCCTTTCTAAAAGCTGCTTAAGGTTGGCTGGCTAAGCATTCTCAACCAAAAATCTTAGTGGGAAAGCACATTTGTGGATATTCTAAGGATGGCATTAAAGAATTCCTCCAGCTCCTCAGGGGTATCCCTAGAACCCTGATGGGGAGGGACTGCCCAGTTGCTCAGTGGGAGTAAGAATTGGAATAAGGATCCTGAGAACTTAAAAGAGCTACAACTGGTTGACAAGTAGATTGTGAGTTCCTTGAAGGCAGGATGATTTTCTGCTTCTCTTTGTATCCCCAGTGTTTCATAGGTGCTTAATGTGATCATAAGTATGCTTATCAGTAGTTCAATGGAGGAATAATTGATGGTAGTAAAAGTAAAGAAATCCTAAAAAAAAATCCACCAGTCACCACCCGAAAGAGGTCCCAAGTTGAAAACTCATAGTAACATTATAACTAAAAAAATTATAGCTCCAGGTCAAGGAGAAAATATTACAAGCAACTAGAAAGAAAATTTAAATATTGAGGAGCTACAGTCAGGAAAACAAAAAATTGTACATTAAAAGACTGAAGGGCATGGAACATGATATTCTGAAGAGTGAAGGATCTGGGTTTGCAACCAAGAATAATTTACTGAGTAAAAGTGAGTGTAATCCTGCAAGAAAAAAAAATTATAATTAATTAAAGGACTTTCAGGTATTCTTGAGCAAAGGATCAGAACAGAAAATTTGACCTACAGGAATCAGGAAAAACATAAGAAGGTAAACATTGAAAGATTAATTATAAGGGATTTAATAAAGTCAAGATATTTACCTTTTTTGAGGGGGAAATGTAATACGTAACTCTTAAGAATATCATTACTAGGGTAGCTTGAAAGAGCTTATATAGATAGAAGGCTTGGGCTTGGATTTGATTATGATAGGATGATTCTAAAAAACAAAACTGGGTAGGGGGAGGTAAAATGGAGCAATTATTTCATATAAATGAGGTGTGAATGGAAGAACTGTTACAATGGAGAGTAGAAGAGGGGTGGAAGAGTCCTAGAACCTTGTTTTTATCCTCCTGGGTTAAAGAGGGAATAACTATTTGGAAGGGTATAAAAGTCTTCTTAACTTACAGGGAAATGGGAGGGTGTGTAGGTAGGAGAAGTGAGGAATTCTTAGAAGGGTGTGCAGCTTAAGAAATAGAAGGACACCTTTCCCCCCAAGATGGCACCGAAAGCAAAGAAGGAAGCCATTGTTCCCCTTCAAAGCCAAGAAGGTGGTGTTGAAGGGTGTCTATAGCCACAAAAAAAAAAAAAAAGATCCAAGCATCCACCACCTTCCAGTGACCCAAGACACTAGACTCTGAAGGTAGCCCAAATAGCCTCAGAAAAGTGCCCCTTGGAGAAACAAGCTTGATCACTAAACCATCATTAAGTTTCTCTTGACCACTGAATCTACTATGAAGAAGACTGAGTACAATAACACCCTAGTCTTCATTGTGGACATCAAGGCCATCAAGCCTCAGATAAAGCAGGCTGTAAAGAAGCTGTATGACCAGTCAAGATGGCCAAGGTCAACACACTGATCTGGCCTGATGGAGAGAAGACCTATGCCCGACTTGCTCCAGACAACAATGCTTTAGATGTTGCCAACAAAATTGGAATCATCAAACTTACTGTGAAGAGCTGTGTCCCATTCTATCTACAATGAAGTTTTCCAGAATAAAAAAAAAAAATAGGACAATGGAAGAAGATGAGCAAGGGACCTAAGCGGTGCAGATTTGGGAGGCAATAATCAGAAATAAATTAGATGTTTGAGGGAGAGATGAAATAAAAAGATAGGGAGAGAAGGATGAGCAGAGAGGGAAACTAAGAGGAAAGGGAATACACAACTAGTAATTGCAACTTTGAATATGAATGGAATAAAATCAGTATGTTTTTTCATCATTCTTTTAAATAAATTATTGCTTCTATGATTTGTTCTTTAATATTAACCTAGTCTCCAATTAATTTTTAATCTGTGTTTCCATGATCCCTTTTATTACATATCATACTGAAACATACGGGATGCAACAAAAACAGTAATCAGAGGGAAATTTATATCTCTAAATGCTTACATTTATAAAGTAGAGCAAATCAAAGAATTGGGTATGCAATTTTTAAAAACCTAAAAAAAAATTTTAAATCTCCAATTAAATACCAAATTAGAAATCTTAAAAATTGAAGATGAGATTAATTAAACAATGTAAGAAAACTATTGCATCAATAAATAAAAGTAGAAGCTGATCTTATGAAAAAAAATACAGCAAAGTAGATAAAGCATTGGTTAATAAGATTTTTAAAAAGAAGAAAAATCACTAATATAAAAAATTAAAAGGGTAGCTATAATTAATGAAGATGAAATCACAGCAATTATTAGGAGTTATTTTGCCCAATTATATGCCAATAAATTGGACAGTATAAGTGAAGTGGAAGAGGATTTACTAGAATATAAATTGAAGAGGAAATAGAATACCTAAATCTATTTTAGAAAAAGAAATTCAACAGGTCCTAAATGAGCTTAATTTAAATTTCACTAATGAATGTGGATGCAAAAATCCTAAATAAAATACCAGCTAGTAAAGTACAGCTTTTTTTCACAAAGATGATTGTTGTTTGTCCTTTGTTCTCAAAGAGGACCAGTGACATTAGGAAGGTTATGTCTTGACTTGCAAGTGAATTGAATTTATTTTATTTATTTATTTATTTTTAAGCAATTGGGGTTAAGTAACTTGCTCAAGGTTACAAGGCTAGTCGTTATTTATGTGTGGGTGCTCATTTTCTGAGGCCGGATTTGATCTCGGGTCATCCCAACTCCGAGGCCGGCGCTCTTACTCACTGCGCCACCTAGTCGCCCCTGTTAGGGCAATTGGGGTTAAGTAACTTGCCCAAGGTCACATGGCTAGGTTTTTGTTTATGTGGGTTAAGTGTCTGAGGCCGGATCTGAACTCAGGTCCTTCTGACTCCAGGGCTGGCGCTCTACTCACTGCGCCACCTAGCCGCCCCCGTGAATTGAATTTAAGTGAGGCAGTGCTGTGCAAAGTCACTAGCTTCACTCCACAACTATCTGGGTCCAGTGGCAAGACTTGGGTCAGGATGCCTGGAGATGGCTCTGGATGCACTGGGAGGCCTTGGCCTTTTTAAGCTAAGGTCTTTCCCTGGTCTCAGTTAATCGGACGCAACCCCCATTCACTGGTTAAAACTAGGTAAGAAATGAGGCAAAAAATGGCCTCTTTAGGTTTACCTACTCCAAAAAAAAAAAATCAATCTGGGAGGGGAAGACCCTCAGACTTTCTGTCCAAAAGAGAAATAATTCCTATTTACACTCACTCTGAGCCAACAAAACCCAAACAATGACCAACTGAGGCTTGGATTGAGGCCCATTGTTGTTCAGTGAGAGTCAGGGTGATTTGGGTTTAATACCAGATCAAGTAGCTCCACTTGAATCCCAATGGGCTTTCTCAAAGCCTGGTTTCCCAGACTTCTGTTTCAAGAAATTTATATTCCTTCTGGCAAAGGACCACATATAAGTGTATGATTTCCCATGTGGAAGGAGGGAGGGAGGAAGGAAGAGGGGGGTAAGGAGGAAAGGAGAGAAAGAAGGAATCCACAAACAATATACATTGTGACCAAGTGGGATTTTATATCAGGAATGGAGTCTTGATTTCATATAAGGAAAGATAATAATATAATTAATTATATCAGTAACAAAAATCATATGATTATACCAACAGATTCAGAAAAAGCCTTTGATAAGATACATCATTTGAATCAAAAACACTTGAAAGCATAGGTATAAATGGACTTTTCCTTAAAATGATAAGAAGCATCTACCTAAAACCATCAGTAAGCATTATTTGTAATGGAGATTGTTGTGCCAGAAGGAGCAAGACAAAAGATCCCCAAGAGTAAAATTTGGAAGTGGATTTTATTGCCCCTAGACTGCCGAGGCCACATACCCAGATCAAGCAGTGAGTTGGCACAGACAGTGTGCCAGTTTTTAAAGAGATTCCAATAGTTAGGTTACATAAGCTGGAACTACAATCAGTGATTGGTCAGTGTATATTTGAATTTCCCCTGCTCTTGAAGTTTACCCTAGGCTGAAGGACAGGGAACCTAGAATGGGCAGAGATGGGAAGATCTGGTGGGGGAAGGGGAGAATGGAGAAATATCCAGGAGGGGGAGATCAGGGGGAAGAATGGAGAAATATCTGGCAGGGATTTTACCCTAGGCTGAAATTCCTGCTCATGGATCAGTTGGGGGAGGTAAGGTGTAGTAGCAAGCACCCCAACATCCCCAGGGTGGCTGCCAATATAGGTTCTTAGATCTGCTTTTCTAAAGGAAAGCAATTCAAAATAGGTTAACAAGCTTACTTTAATCAATCAAACATATCGTTTACCTAGTTCAGGGGGAAAATCAGCACCCCAAACTTCAGAGTATACAGACAGAACTTACAACAAGACAGAGAAACAAACAGATCAAGCAGACAGGCTTCCAAACTGTCCAACCATTACAGCAATACCAAATCACAGTTACCAGAGAGGGAAGCATCAACATCTGGTTTTCAATCAGGGCCTCTCAACAGCTGCCCAGAGTCTCATCTGGTCAAATCACACAACACTTCTCAAAGTGAGCCCCAAAGCAAAGCCTCACATCAGGGATTATATAGCCTTCTCCTGGATCAGAGAGTGTAACAAAGCCCCTTGACCCACTGCATCAAGGTGTAGGCATTCCTGAAAACTGAGCCTCCTGCTAGAGGCTCCATGTGACCACATTCAGTCTATTAGGGGGCAGAGTATATTTTCAAGTCGAGGAAGATTCTCAGAGTCTCTTAAACCTATCAAAGGGCCTAGGGACAGGGAAGATCTTTAAATTTGCATTTCCAATACAGAAGGGTGGAGTTGTGCTCAACAAGATAACTTGGAAGCCTTCCTAGTATCATCAGAAGTGAAACAAGGATGCCTGTTAATCACCAATATTATTTAATATTGTATTAGAAATGTTAGTAAAGCAATGAGAAGAAAAAGAAATCAGAATGGGCAATGAGGTAATAAAACTATTTTTTACCAGACAATAAGATATATTTGGAAAATCCTAGAGATTCAACTAAAAAGCTACTTGAAACAATAATTTTAGAAAGTAGCAGGATATAAAATAAACCCATGTAAATCATCTGCATTTTTATACATTATCAACACCCTGCAAGAAGAGATCCTAAGAGAGACCCTGTTTAAAATAACTGTAGACAGGATAACATTGGGAATATATCTGCTAAGATAAACCTAGGAACTTTTTATAAAAATAAAATCAGATTTAAATAATTGAGGACATATTAATTATTCATGAGTGGAAGAGCCAATAATAAAAATGATTCTACCTCAACTAATCCACTTATTTAATGTCATCGTGATTATATTTTTTTAATGAGCTAGAAAAAAATAATAAAATTAATTTGGAAGAACTAAAGGTCAAGAATATCAAAAGGATTTTAAAAAGATGTAAAGGAAGGAAGTCTAGCAGTACCAGATTATAAACTGTAATATAAGGCAGTAATTCTCAAAACTATCTGACACTGGCTAAGAAATAGTAAGCTGGTCAATGGAAGAGAGGAGACATACAATTCACAGTAGTGAATGATTATAGTAACCTTGTGTTTGACAAATATAATGATTTAAGCTTTGGGAATAAGAACATGCTATGGTAAAAAATGGGAAAACTGAAAAGCAGTCTGGCAGAATTTGTAATGTCTTACACCATTTACCAAGATGAGGTCAAAATGGATATATGGTCTAGATATAGAAGGAGATAAAAGTAAATTAGAAGAACATTACTTATCAGACATGGATAGGAGAAGAATTTATGAATAAATAAGAGAGAGCATTGTAAGATGTAAACTGGATAATTTTCATTGCATTAAATTAAAAAGGTTTTGTGCAAATAAAACCAATGTAAGCAAGGTTAGAAGGAAAGCAAAACATTAAGAAAAAATAATTTATAGACAGTTTCTCAGATAAGGGTCTAACGTCTGAAATATATAGAGAATATTGTCAAATGTATAAGAATATCAATCATTTCCTAATTGAAAAGTGACCACCCATGTTTGAAGAGGGAAAGGATCAAAGTAGGGAATAGACCAGGTGGGGGGTGGGATGGGTGGGAGGGAAATATAGTCAGTCTTTTACAATATATCTACTATGGTAATGTTTTGCATAGCTATACATGTACAACATATACTGAACTGCTTATCTTCCCAGTGGGAGTGGGTGACAAGGGACAAAGGGAATGGATCTGGAATTCTAAGTTTTAAAATTAAATGTGTCAAATATGTATAAATACTATTATTAATACTATTTTGCATGTAATTGGGAGATAAGATGTGCAGGCAGGGCACAGAGATTCACCTTGCCCTAAAGGAAAAGTCGAAGGGGATATGGGAGAAGATATGGGAGAGAGCAGATTGGATGAGGGGATATCCTGTGGGACTGCTATTCTGGGGTGGTGGGTAGGGGAAAAATGGGGGAAAAATTGTAACTCAAAATCTGGCGGAAATGAATGATGTAAACCAGAAGTTAATAAAGCATTTGGGGAAAAAAAGTGACCAAAAGATATTAATGGGGAGATTTTTGGATGTGGAAATCAAAGCTATTTGTAGTCATATGAAAAAATATTCTAAATTATTTTGATTAGAGAAATTTAAATTAAAATAGTTTTGGGATATCTACCAGATTGGCTAAAATGATAGAAGGAGATAATGACAAATTTTAGAGGGGATGTGGAAAAAATTGGGACATGACCACACTGCTGGTGGAACTGTGAACTGATCCAACCATTCTGGTGAGCAATGTGGAATTATGCCCAGAGATATAAAACTTCGAATACCCATTGACCCAGCAACACCACCATTAAGCCTGTTTCTCAGGGTGATCAAAGAAAAAGGAAAAGAACCTATACGTTCTGAAATATTTATAGAAGATCTCTTTATTGTGGTAAAGAACTGGAAATTGAGAGGAAAGTCATCAATTAGAGAATGACCAAACAAGTTATGGTGTATGATTATGATAGAATATCACTGTGCTATGAGAAATGATGGCCACGTTGATTTTAGAAAAACATGGAAAGACTTGCATGAAATAATGAAGAGGGGAATGAACAGAACAAAGAGAATGTTGTATGCTCTGTAACTGTGAATGACTAAGCTATTCTGAGTATTATAAATATTCAAGTCAGCTACAAAGGACATATGAAGGAAGGCGCTATCCACCCCCAGAGAAAGAACTGATAAAGAAAAGGATGCATAGTAGGGTTTACACATACACATACACATACATATATCTATCTGGTGGTCTGGAAGGAGATAGCATGGAACTTAAAATGTAACAAAAATATTTTAAATTAATTTTTTAAAAAGTAAAGGGTTCCTGCTTTCTCATTCACCATTAATATTTGTTCAGTTGAATTGAATGACTAACTCTACTTCCTCAAACAATTTGAAAGCCTGGTGGTAAAACATTAGGGCAGCTAGGTAGCACAATGGACAGTGTGCCAGGTCTGGAGTCAGGAAGACCGCCACAGACACTGGCTGTATAGCCTTGCGCAAGTCACTTAAACCTGCTTACCTGAGTTTCTTTATCTGTAAAATGAACTGCATAAGGAAATGTCAAACCTCTCCAGGATCTTTGCCAAGAGGACCCCAAATGGTGTCACAAAGAGTAAGACATGACTGAAACAACCAAACAACAACAACAAAACATTGCTGTGTGTCAGCCATAGTTCACAGAATTATTATCTAAGCACTAAGGAAAAGGAAACTTTTTTCTACTAACAGAACTTGGAAACAGTAGGAAACAATGACTTGGAGAACTCTACAGTGGTAAAATAACAATTTAATTTTGTTTTGTTTTCTTAGTGGGAATGTAAAACTTTCAGCTCAGCTACTGTTTCATCCCCATCCCTGGAGTGTCTGTCCCTTTTGCTCTCTGCTGAGTTGGATGGGAAAGGCTACATGAAGAACATGCTAAGATTCATCAGAGCTGTTTGGCAGAAGCTTGCAGTTAAAATATATCATTATTGGCGATATTTCGAGACCTGCACTTGTATAAATTTTATGACGCTTATTATAATACCTAATTCACAGACATGGTGGGAAGATAAATGATGTGATACATAGGAAACAGCTTGAGGCCCTAAGAATAAATGTACCATGTAATTTCAAGGTGTTATCATTATTGGTAGAAGAATAGAAAAGCAAACTGCACCTCATAAACAGGCACACGTCATTTCCTTCTGTAAGCTATCATGTTATTTTCTTCTCAACCCTTCTTTTTTAATATATGGACAAAAGCTGAGTTTGCTAAATGAATTGGATTAAAGCATTCCCAATACCAAATTCCATCAAAACAGTTCACCCTGAGCAGCTTGGCCACATGGAGACAACCATGAATGTTGACAGGGGTTATTCCTTTGATGCTAAATGCATCTGTAGATCCATAAGTACTTAGTTCATTGAGAGTATAGATCTATTGAATACTGTCATTACTTATTTTGTTCCTTATGTTTCCATTTCTGCTCATATAATGAAACATGACTTATTCAAAGTTCTTGGCCTCCTGTCCAACTAATTGTGTACAATGAGATCCAGTCTGTAAGTTGGGTTGTCCTATTGTTGATTATTGCTTCATTGCACCTTTTGTACATTACCAGTTCAATTTAGCATTAATTAAACACCCGGTACCCAACACCTTAAATTACTTCAATTATCTGTCACTCCACATCTTAGGTAGAATTCTTCGTTATGCCAGCTTATGAAGATTCTATACATCTTTTTCCATGAAAGATTAAGAGACTTCCTAGCCTCTGCCCTTCATTAGCTAATTCTAATCTAGGCCATATCTTGCCAAAGTTGGTGACTAAATTAAATGTATTCCACAACCTCCCAGACTTCTAGGCTGTCTCTCTGCACTGAGTACTGTGAAGAGGGTTACACTTGTGTATTAGAGTTGCACTTGTGTAAGTTTTTTAACTTAGGCAGGCAGATGAAAATTTTAAATAGTGATCAAATATTGAAATATTTTCCATTTCACTAGAGGTTACTGACCTTTCGAAAGTTGGATGGTGAAGTTCTGGTTTCTGTCTTTCAATCTTGGAAAAGTGGGGAAAAGGATGCCAGGGAACAGACAATGAAAATCACCTCCATTGTGACATATCTTAATTGTCTCCAACACAGAAGCTAATGGGGTCATTGTCTTTTTATTCATGGTATACAGGTATAAGCTGCTTTAAGAAAACCTGATATTCAGAAATTGGAACTTGTAATATTGGAAATTACATAATGGTAATTTGCATTATAAAATGTTGCTCAACAAAATGATTCATCATTTAATTGTGTAGTTATTCCTTACTGGATTTGAAAAAATTCAATTTGTGAAAACTTAATTAGAATGCATCATTATATAATGCATAAACTACCTTTATCCACATTAAACATGTATTTTTTCCTGATGCTATACTTATCACTATAAAAATGCTCAAATAACATTATTAAATTGGTTCATACATGATGACTGAAAACCCAAGTATTACTGTTTTTAGCATGGTATTGATTTCCTGCAGAAATTTTTATTTTCCATTAAAAACATCATTGCATTTTATTTGGAAAAACTCCATAAAGATGACTAGCTACCTCTGGTGGAAAAACGTTGGAATTACAGAAAAGTCTGAATCATATATCACTTCATAGTCTAGTAGTATTTTTCTTCATTAATTCACTTTGAACAAATTATTAAAGTGTTTATTGTTATTTCACTTATAATTTCAATAATTTTATTATAAATACTATTGTTGATTATTCTTGGTCACTATTAACCAGAAAGGTAATTTTGTTGTTGTTATGTAGATGTTTTCAGTCATGTCTGACTCTTTGTAACCCCATTTGGAGTTTTATTGACAGAAATACTGGAGTGGTTTGCTATTTCCTTCTCCAGTTCATTTTACAGATGAGAAACTGAGGCAAATGGGGTGAAGTGAGTTGCCCAGGGTTACACGGCTAGTAAGTGGTAGTCTTCCTGACTCCAGGTCTGGCTTATATCCATTGCATTCCCTAGCTGCCCATTCTTGATCATTATTAACCAGAAAAGTATTACGTTAAATACAGAATGATTTTGAGATTGATTAGTTAAATGGCAATTAACTACTTTGAATAAGTTAATTTTATTACTATGGAATATGAAAAAGAGTAGAATTAGATATAGTCACTCTTATAAAGTGAGACTGCTTTTTAACAATTATTCCAAACCTTTCCCTAATCTTCAGTCTTCCTGTTTCCTGGCCCAGGTCTTCCACATCCTTAAAAAAAATAAAAATCCTCACTTGACCCTCCTATCCCCTCAAGCTGTCCTCTTTCATTTCTTCTCTCTTTCAGAGCCAAACTCCTAGAAAATACTATCTTCTCTTCTCCACTCACTCCCTTCTTAATCTGACTGCTCTTTTCAAAGTTACCAGTGTTCTCATGAACTACTGGCTCTGATAGTCTTTTCTGCTTCTCTATCTTACTGGACCTCTCTGCCAAGTTTGACAAGGTTGGCCACCCTATCCTCCTGGATACTTTGGTCTGGGTTTTCTTAACACTGATATCTCTTCATTCTGCCTGACTGATTGATTGTTCCTTGTTGTTGTTTGGTCATTTCGGTCATGTCTGACTCTTCCTGACCCCATATGAGGTTTTCTTGGCAGACATACTGGAGTAGTTTGTCATTTCCTTCTTCAGTTCATTTTACAGATGAGGAAACTGAGGCAAGCAGGGTCAAGTGACTTGCCCAGGGTCATAGAGTTAGTAAGTGTATAAGACCAGATTTGAACTCGGGTCTTCTTGACTCCAGGCCCTACTATGTTCTATCAACTGTGCCACCTACCTACCTTAGGGACCTCCCCCTTTGCCTCTTGGTATAAGTCAAGGAGTCACTTTTCACCTCAGACTCAAATGCTGCAAAAAGCCCCAGCTGGTGCTCAAATCAGATTATCTTGAAAATTTTGCCAGTTCTTCCTCAGTCAATGGAAAAATATTCGTCCCAAACATGTGCTAGTTGAGTGCAAAAAGTTCATACTTGCTCCAGACCTTCAGCCTCCCAGAAGCAGATCCCTAGTATCTTCCCTATGGATGGTGCATTCTTGGCAAACTGGTGGTAGGCTTCCAGTATGGAAACATTAAGCTACAAGACTGTCGAGCACTGTGCTAAGTGAACAAAAGTTAAAAACAAAAACAAAAACCCAAATGATCCCAGCAATCGAAGAATTTCATTTTGATGAAGAATGATACCTTTAGGGGAGTGGTGACCAGGAAGGGAGGTTTGATTTGGAAAGTTCCTGGAGTGGAGCCCTAGGGGAAGCAGATTGACTTACCCTTTCCAGGATAAATGACAGTTGATTGTATTATAGTTCCATAACTATAAAGGGCCCGGGGGAGGTGGCTTTGGAATGAAATGTAGTTTGACTATTGCTTAGGTGTAGTGGGCATTGCCTCTTCAGGACATCAGGGGCCCCAGTGGGAGTTACTGAGGTGAAGAAGTAAAAAAGAGCTTTGGCAGAGAGGCTTCTTTAGAGGCTGGACCAAAGGAGGAAGGCTGGAGATTGATGGAGAGGAGTTTTGAGGTTTGGAATAACAGAGAAGAGGAAACTCACTTTGGTTGGACCCTCTTTTCTCCATGAAGAGAAGAGTTCCTTTGTGAAGAAGGAGGGTAGAGGGGGTAGTATGGGGGCTGGGGAAGAGAAGTTTTTAATAGTTCTTGTGGGAGGTGTCAATTGGGAAAGAATTAGAGGCCAACTCCAGAGCAATGAGAGCCTGGTTGGATTAGATAACTTTGGAGTGAACTTAGTTGGCCCCTAGTTGTTAGTGGGATGGGAACAAGGGGACAGTAGCTTCAAAGGTTAAGAATAACAAAGAATTGAATTGGTCAGTCATTGAGTCAGCACTGGAAAGGGAACAAAGATAGGCCAGAATAGGGGTGCTCCACTGAGGTACGGGGTGACAGATGGGAGTTCCTGGTACAGAAGTGAGGCAGTAGGGGAAGCACAAGGAAAGGAAGTTATGATCAGTGGGGGTATTCAGATTCCCTCCTATGAGTGTAGGAGTTGGGGAAGACTGGGAACTGGTTGTTAGACTCTTTGATAAAGGAGGCAGAATGCATGGCTAGAAAACCACGACAAGAACTTGTATGACAAAATGTTGGAGATGGAAGCAGGCAGCCTCAAAGGCCAACAGGGTGCAGGGTGATAGGTGACAAGTTCTGTCAGGTCTGCTGCTGGGTTCCTTTCTTTTAAACATTTTTATTTAAAGTTTTGAGTTACAAATTTTATCCCTCCCTCTTCCTTTTCCTTCCCTCTCCCTGAGACGGTAAGCAATCAGATATAGGTTATACATGTGCAATTATGTAGAACATTTCCATATCAGTCATTTTGTACAAGAAGACTTGAATAAAAGAAAAAAAGAAAGTGAAAAATAGCCTGCTTCAGTCTGTATTCAGTCAACATCAGGTCTTTCTCTGGAGGCAGATAGCGTGCTTCCTCATTAGTTCTTTGGGATTGTTTTAGAGAAAGGATTACACGAGACATTGAATTTCTAGTGTCATTTGTGGTTTGGCTGGTTTTTAAACACATATAATCGCCCCTTGTGCACTTACATTGATATATTTGTGATGTGGATAGTTTAACAAGGTAACAAGAAAGCGACCTATTTTTGTCCCTCTAATCTCTTTTACTTCCCCAGTCACATGTAAAAACAATTTCAACATTCCTTTTTAAGACTTTTGAGTTCCAATCCTAGCATCTCATGTTATGCCTTGAAGCCATCCTGAGGACGGGCCTGTGGGCTTTCTCCTACTGCTCTTTGTACATTAGACTGCGAGTGCCTGCTCACAATTAAGGGCAAGAGAAATATTTAAGCAAAAAAAGAGAAGAATGAATTAAAGAAAAAGGGGAGTAGAGACCGAGGGCCTGGTTAGGCAGCTACTGGAATGGGCTAGGTACAACGACTAGGGCTCATCCTAGTGTGGTGGCCAGGGAGGGGGAGGGGAGGGGAGGGGAGGGGGGAGGGGAGGGGAGAGGAAGGGGGAGGGGAGGAGAGGGGAAGGGGAGGGGAGGGGAAGGGGAGGGGAGAGGAAGGGGAGGGGAGAGGAAGGGGAAGGGGAAGGGGAAAGGGAAGGAAAGAATGTCAGTAGTGTGCAGGTGGAAATCACTTAAACCAGGGTAATGCCAGCCTCAGCAGAAAGTGGGCATTTGGAAGGAGGGGGGTTTGGGTAACCTGAGAGAACGGTTTCATTTCAGGCAGTGGGTCAGATTCCAAATGTATGAGGAGTGAGAAGAGAGGTTGGGGAGGCAAGTGTAAAGAGCTTTTGCTTCAAGTTTGGCTAATCAATCAATCAAAATATTTTAAAGCACGTACTCCCTGTGCTAAATGCGGATGATGTGGACACAAATAGTAATGATCACTTTCCCAGGCTGCCTGAGGGGGTTTGAGGCTTATTCTTAGCCCATCCTGTAACCTGAGGGTGCCTTAGTGCCCCTCCCCTTATTCTGATATACCAGGCAACTTGTACCAAAAGAACTGCTTTTGTTCCCCTTATCCTGTGTACCTGATCCTGTGTTATTTATCTTCCCCATCCTGTGTCATGACAACCTTTCCTTATCTTGCAAGCAACCACCTTCCTCACCTTGTTTGTAACTATCCGGTCCCTAAATCTCCAACCTCCATTAGAAACTCCAAAATTACATCATCATCCTATAGGCTATGTAACTTTCTGTGTATATAAGTCTGGTCCTTTTCCTATACCAATGCCTTTGTTTAGCTCTTTGCTAAGTCTCAGGCCCATATGCTTTTCCATCAATAAAGCTCCCTTTGGCTAAAGAGAAGGTCTGATTGAATTCTTTCAAAACTGAACCAGCTCTCCCTATGCTGACTTCCTCACTGAGGATACAAAAGGAGGCAAAAAAAAAACAACAAACCAGTTCCTGTCCTCAAGGAGCTTATAATCTAATGGGGGAGACAACATGCAAACAAATATATATGTGTGTGTTATGTATGTGTATGTATATCTATGTATATGTGGGTATACATATGTACATATTCACATACATAGTTATACACAGGATACATAAGACATGAATAAGAGAGGGAAGGCACTGGAATTAAGAGGAGTTGGGGAAGGTTTCCAGTAAAGGATGGGATTTTCACTGGGACTTAGAGGACAGCAGAGGAGGGAGAGTGTTCCAGGCATGAGAGGCAGCCAGAGAGAATGCCCTGAGCTGAGATGGAGGGCCTGATTCATGGAAGAGCTGGGGGGGGGGGGGGAGCCAGGAACCAGCATCACTGGATCCAAGAGTACATGAGGCAGTAAGGTATACAGGTTGGTTGTGAAGGCCTCTGAATGCCAGAGCATTTTGCATTTGCTCCTAGAGACAATAGGGAACCATTGGAGTCTCCCCAGTAGGGAGGTGACAAGACTGGACCTACAATTTAGGAAAATCACCGGTGGCTAAATGGAGGAAGCATGAGAGTTGAGAGATAGGAAACAGGCATCCCCACCAGCTGCCACTGCAGCACTCCAGGGGTAAGTTGTTAAGGGCAGTGTTGGGAGAAAAGGGATTGTATCTGAGACATGCAGCAGAGGTGAGGTCTACAGGCCTTGGTCACAGCTGGCATGGGGGGAAGAGATACTGAGGAATCCAAGATACCCCCTAGGTGTGAGCCTGGGCTACTGCAAGGACCGAGTTGCCCTTTACACTAACAGTGAGTGAGGGTAAGGCGGAGAGGGACAGTGTAGAGGGGAAGATAATGAGGCCATGGTTCAGTCTGGTGGAGGTTTGTTGGGGTGTTTTTAAGGATGGTACTATGGGAATTTTTTGATTTGAGAACCATCATCAATAGAGATGGTAATTAGTCCATGGGAACTGACAAGATTACCCAGTGAAGTAAATGTAGAGGGAGAAGAGAACCGGGGGCCAAACCCTACAGGACATCAACTGTTATTCCTCATTTGTTTTCACAGCACCAATGAAATCATCAATGATGTTTTTCCTGAACCAGATGGTAGACCGGCACAAAACTGTTCATCGTAGATATACAAAAGGTTCTTCCCTGCCCCCCACACTATACATATATGTTTTTATTGGTGTTATTTTTGATTAACGTTCTACTTTTGTTTACTTGCATTACATCTTATGGGGGGGGGGAGACTTATTTTCTAGCTCATATTTGATAAATAGTTCCTTCGGCCACTTCCTTCTGGGAGTTACTTAATACCAAATAACTACTAAATGGAACTACTTTAGTTTTATGGGAAATTATTTTTGCTTCAAGGAGTCTCAAAGTTGTTTTACATTTATACTTGACAGAAACTTGATTTCCAAACTCTGGAGTCGTGTTGTTTCATCTTTGTCTAACTTTCCCACTGAGTGAACTCTCCAATTTCTTCAGTTATTGTAGCATTTGTTCCTTAGCTACATTAAAAAAAAAGATCTGGCTTTTGGGGGGATTAGATTCAATTTGATTCCACAAGATTTCTCTAGGAGTCCGTTGTGTGTGTAGTGTCAAGGTTTAGGGGTGCTCAAGACGCCAAAATACCAACACACGCATCCTGCCAAAAGAATCGACGTTCTGTCAGCCAAAGTAAAGCCAAGTTTATTAGAGATTCTTGGTATCTGTGAGGCTTGCATCAGGCAAGCCGGCCAGAATCATCTGACAGTTCAAGGGTAACAGATTTGGGTATGGGAGGATCAAGGTGGGGTAGCAGGACAAAGGAGGGCGAGGCAGAGATCTGGGCTGGGCTATGGTGGAAGGCTTACGGCCTCAGGGAAATGCCTCCTGTGGGGAAGTTCAAGGAGGGCTCCAGGGGGTGTCCCAGAGCCTGTACCCCGGCACGGGGCACTCTGCTTGGTGCTTGGGTAATTCCCATCCTGAACACGGGCACTTCTTTGGAGGGTTAGGATACAAATGCAAACAACTGCTTAAATCTTCCATGGAGTCGGAAGGCCCGAGTTCCAATGTGTCCTCCAGCACTTACCAGCTGTGTGACCCTGGGCATGTCCATGTCTAAGGCGGCCTGATGCACGTGTGTGCACAGAGACGGCGCGAGCGCAGGCACCTTCGAGGGAGGCCCGGGGGAGCCCGTGGAACACGTGCCGGCGCCAGCAGGAGGTCGAGGCGCTCCCGAGCTCTCTCGCGGGAGCCCCCGGGCCCCGCCCCTTTCCGGAGGGGCGGGGAGCGGGGCGGCCCGGCTGAGCGCGGGCTCCTCCCAGCGGCGGCCCGGGGAGGCGGTGGCTGCGTGCAGGAAGCTCCGCCCCGCTCCCGCCGCCCCTCCCCCTCCTCTTCCTCCAGCCCGCCCCCTCCCGCCGGGGCCCAGAGAGACGCGGACGGAGTGCCGCCGCCGCCCGCCCCTCGCCGTCTGTGCCGTCCGCGCCCGCACCCATGGCCCTGTGCAACGGAGACTCCAAGGTCAGTGGCGGAGCCGCCGCCGCCCGGCGTGAGGCCCGGCCCGGGCTCCTCGGGCGGCGGCGGCGGGAGAGTCCCCGGTCCGGGCCTGCCACACTTCCCGCCGCCGCCGCTTTGTTGGGGCGCGAGGGCGCGCGCGGGGGGGGGGGGTGAGTGTGAGTGAGTGTGCGAGTGGGAACCCGTCCGGACGTGGGGGTCGCTGTCCGCGCGCGCGTCCTGGGCCCGCTGGGGCAGCGCCCGGGGCCCGGGGGGGAGGGGCAGGCTGCTGCCCGCCGGCCCGGGGTGAGAGACCCCGCGGCTGGTACCGGCCCACGTGCGGAGCGCCGCCCCGCCCGGACCCCACGTGTCTGCCCCGCTCCAGCCCGGGCACGTGGGCGGGGGCCGGGGCCGCCAAACTTCCTCTGGGCCCGAGCCCGCACCCCTCCCCCACCCCGCGGGGTGCCCCCAGACCTCGGCTCCCTGCCCGAGGGTCCGCGCGGTCCTTCGCCCCGCCCCGAGCCTGCCTCCTGCGAGATCGGCGTCCGGGCCGCCTGCAGAGGCTACCTTGAACCCGAGCCTCCGGCCTCCAGTGTCACGTTGTCATCACCTCCGCGGGTCTGATATAAAGAAAATCGCAGCCCCATTCGGGTCCCAGTTTGGGTGCGCGGGAGTCACCTGTGATTGCGGAGGGGGCTTTGTGCCCCGGCCTGGGGGGCCGCCCTCAGCCCCCAGTGCGTGCTGCGAGGGTGCTGTAACTTCTAAAGCGCGCCCAGGGGCCAGCTTTCCTTCCCGGAGAGGCGGGGAGCCCTGCGGAGATTCCTGGGGCTGGAGGACGGCCCGGCCAGTCTTGCTCAGGGGGCGGCGTGGAGGGCTCAGGGCAGGTAGAACTTGGCCACCAGGATCTGAGAGGTTCGATGAGCTGGGCCCATGGGTTACAGTGGGAAGCGATTTTAGTGGCTATCCTAGGTCCTGCAGGGAGGGTCATTTGGTAGCATTGGAATCCCAGGCCCCGGCTTCAAATCCATCGTGCTCTGCCCGCTGTGAATGTGCGGGTCGCACAGCTAAGTGGTCCTTCGGGGGGAGGCCCGCCTCAGTGCTCCTGCCTCCAAATGCTGCTGCATTCACTCGGCCCCACCTGCTGTCTCAGCGAAATGAGTTTAAACATTGAAGGCCCCAAATCGAAATAATCTTGAAATAGTTGTGCTCTAGGGGAATTGTTCATTTCTCTCCATTTAAAGATATTTGTTGTCTCATAGTATTATTAAATCCTAGTTTTACTGGTAGATAGGTTTTTAAAATTAGTTGATGAGGCTTATTAAATAAGTCCTAGATGTCAGAATGGGAGCTGGTGGCCCACCATTGTCCTCCCCATCCTCAGGAGTGAACTGTCATTAATAACTCATTTCAGCTTTGAGCTTCTTAAAGTTGTGTGTCACTTAAGTCACATTTAAAATGCCTGTTTTAAAAATTAGTGAAAGGAAGTTGGTGAATTCTTTTGTAAAATGACCCATGGTGGGTTTTTTTTTCTATTCACTATTTTAAATCGGGACAACTATTATGTAGGTTGCATAGAGCTTTCAGGGATGTGAAAGTGTGGTTTAAATTTAACTTTTTTTGTTCATTTAAATAAACTATAACTATAAATAAGACACGCGTTTACTATGTGCCAGGCTGGGGGTGGTGGGGTGACATGCAGGAGGAGTAAGCAATCCTTTCTCCTAGAGAGGCTGAATCTGGGGGATTGCTTGAACTCTGCAGTGCTAAAGTGGGGTAAGTGTGCTAAGCTCCCCTCCTTCCCCCCAGGAATGAGGTGTGGACCGCCTGCCTAAAGCTCAGATCCAAAGCTGCTGGTCAAGGCTTCTCCTTTGATTTGCAAGTGTGATGGGCCTGTTAGACTTATTCTCAGTCTCAAATTAAACCAAGATGAAACATTTGTGTTCCAGCTACTGCCAGAAATGATCTTGGCAGGTAATTAATTCAGCCTCTTTTTACAGATGAGGACACTGAGTCCTAGGGTGTCTTGCCACAGAGGTGAGACCTCCATCTTCAAGTTAATGCAACCATTTAGATTGGGGGAAGTGGCTGGGGTATTTAAGGCTACAGAGGTTCTGAAATGATGGGAGAGCAGGCACATCTCCCATTCAAATATAACTGGTGAATTCTCTTAAGGGGCTTCTATTAAGTCAATGACATTTCTGTAAGGTCTTCACTTTGAACTGAAACACAGAATAAAATTTCTAGTTATTCTCATTAAAATCTCAGATAATATTTTGTTATTTATAATTCCCACAAAACTCTTGTTTTAGTAGAAAGATCATTGGGCCAGGAGTTAAGTGGCCTGGATTTCTTACTTAACTTAGGGTAAATAGACCAGTGGCTGGTGTCTGTGCCTTGTTTGGCTTCTATTCCAGTGGAGATGACTTATTTCACCTTAGGGGAAAGCTATCATTTTGGTATGTAATGTGAAGATTCTTGTAGCTTTTTGCATAAAGGGCATTAGAAATGTCCACTTACAAATTGCATTTGTAGTTAAAAGGCCTGTTGTGGGATGTGAATATTTTTAAGTGTTTAAATATTTCTTGTTTAGAGAGCTTATTGGAAAATGATGACCTGTAAGGTTTTTGAGCTACTTAATCTTGAAATGAAAGGCCAGTGTGGCCTGGTGGATCAGAGTTGGCTTTTGAGTTGGGTTCAGGTGGAGCCTCTGAGACATACTGACTGTGGGATCCTCCTGATGCAAGTTCCTTGTTAGGGGCTTCTTCCTACACTATCACAGGTCTGGTGGGAAAAAAAAAGTCTGCAAATAACCAAATAGAAACTTTAAACTATGCCCAGTACCAGGATATGGAGCATATAAAAACTTCTGATCACATAATAAATGTCCAAATATTGTCAAACTAATTTTTATAGAGAGAAAACTGAAACTTGGAAGGTTGAGTAGCATTTATATGGCTCCTCCTATGTGCCAGACACTCTGCTAAATATTATCTTATGTGATACTCACAACCCTGGGTGGTGCTGTCGTGATCCCCATTTTATAGTTGAGGAAACTGAGGCAGACAGGTTAGTTTCTTGCCCAGAGTGCCACAGCTAGTAAATCTTCCTGACTTCAAACCCATAGCTCTGTCCACTTTGGTGTCCCTAAGGGACCATAAAGGAATTCTCCATGATGGAGGTAGGATTGTGCTCAGATTCCAAGTCATGTCTCAAAGACTTGTTGCTTCAGTCTTGCCTTACACTTCAATTCCAGAAATTCCCAGGCTGTTATGGTGACTGGAACATAGCAGATGTGTAATAAGGCATATTGAATTTAGTGTGTCGAAAGGCAGGGAATAATCGTTGGTTTTCAGTTGCATTATGTTGCAGGAAGTTGGAAACTGAAAATTCTCCAGGTAACTGGGTATTATTGAAAGAGGAAGACAAACTTGTTACTTCAGAGTATTTTTATTTTTAAAGGACATATGTTTCCTTTTAGGTATTGAAAACTTTTTGAAGGTTCTACTTAATGAAATACAAAGAAACTCCTAATAAAGATTTGTAGGAAACCACGAGGAAATCTTCCTGCTCCTCTAATGGTGTATGGAGTAAACTGTTCCTTAGCTTTCTTTAGAACTCTGCATTGATGTGAATCATGTAGACTCCCTCCCCTGGGGCCTTCTGAGGCTGCTTCTTCTGACCCTTCTCTCCCAAGAAAAGCCCGATTAGTTTGGTTCTGATAGACTGGAAAGGGTTTTGGATCAGAGCCAAGAAACTGGGGCTCCGCTCTTGGCTCTGAGGCTTGAAAATTGCCCTCTTGCACTTTTTTTTTTCTTTTTGGAGGGGGGAGGGCAGGGCAGTTGGGGTTAAATGACTTGCCCAAGGCTAGTAAGTGTTAAAGTGTCTGAGGCTATATTTGAAATCAGGTCCTCCTGACTCCAGGGTCAGTGCTCTATTCCCTGTGCCACCGAGCTGCGCCAGTCCCTCTTGCACTTGTAAAAAAAGGAAAATGAGAATCATAATTCTTGCATTTTCTGCTGTGGTTACTGTCAGGAAAGAGCTCCATAAACAAAGTAGTCTCTCAGTGTGAGCTGTTAATCAAGTCAGGAGGCATTTATTAAGGGCCTACTGTGTGCCAGGCACTGTGCTGGCTACTATCAGTAGAAAGGCATGCTGCTCTCGCGGTATATGCTAATTCTTTGTCAAATGAAGTATCCTCTTCTTCAAGCATGATATTTAATGTAGTCTAATTTGATTAAAATTAAAAATGGCAAGATTATTTTAATATAATTATAAACAATGAACAAGTCACTTTGATTTGGAAACAGTGTCTATTCTGAAGCCCCCTCAGGAATCAGCCTCCAGGGTCCATCCTGGTGAGATCCTGTTAGTAAATAAATCCTCTTGGATGCAGACAATACTACTATGAGCTCTGGTCAGCCTCATTTGTTTTTATGTCTGGATGTGTGTTGTGTCATTGGTTTATGGTAACAAGAGACACTTTAGGTAAGTCCATAGGTAATTTATCTTCCCTGAGCTACTAAAATGGCACCAAGGTGTTGAACTTGGGATAGTTTGGCCTTTGTTTTTGTTTTAAAAATCAGATAAGTTGTATAGGAACTGAGTCCAGTGTTCCTTCATTGCATTTCTTGTACCTGTTTCCAACATTTAAAATGTTCTATTTGTCCCTTCTCTTGGGAAGTGAAGTCTCCTTCAGAAGCCATGGAAGATTCCCCTTTATGCATATACAGCCTCAGTTTTGTAGGACAGAGAAATGAATTCAAAATCTTGGCATTAGAAGGGTGGGTGGAGGTCACTCAATCCAGTCCATATCTCTGTTGTCTGCCAGCCTCCAGGACACTCTCCTTCTTTTCTCAGTGAAGTTAGTGCCTGATTCAGGCTTTCTGTCTTCCATAGCTCCTGACCCTATAATAGATATATGAATATTCCTTCAGATACCCTAATTTCACAGTTCAGTGTGATTATTTCCCTTGACCTACTCCTCCATTCCTCCTCAGTCACACACAACACTCATACCGTACCCTCTCTCGATCTTTCCGTCACCCACAAATGCATTGCTTCCGTGTTCATAAACTCTTCTGAGATTCCCTTATGTGATCTCAAGTCATTCCATCTCTCCTGCCCAGCAACCCCAAACCTGGTTATTTGTCCATACTTTGGCCTCCAGTCCCTTTCCCTGAGTCACCTTGTATTAGCTATACATGATCCCTTTCCTATCTTGACTGTTTGGTGAACCAGTTCAATGTTGTACTGTCCCTCTGGGGTCCTTTACCTGCTTTTCCATTGCTGATGTTGCCCAGCTAAATCTCACCCTTGGATCACTACCCCAGGCTGCCTTCACTCCTGCACAAATGCTGCTGAATGAAGCTGGAGAGAAATCATAAATCACATTGACTGAGGCCTCTAGAAATTGATGTTACATGACCTCTCCTGGGCTGGCCCTCCCCATGGCAAGACAGTCCTTGTACATCTTATCCCGGTGGCTTTTCCAAGTGTGTGTTCCTTCTAAAACTTCTTATGGCTCCTTGTTTCTTCCCTCTCCTCGGAGAACATTGCTTCATAATTTATTGGGGAAAAAGGAGTTAGTCCCCTGTGAGCTCCCTCTTTTCATTTCTTCCTCGTCTCATTCCTGAACCTTCATTCCTAAGCTGGCTCCCGTGATGGACTGGCGCTTTTCCTTGCCAAGGGAAGCACTTCTGTATACATGAGTAATGCCATTCTGTCTCATCTTCCCTGGTGGATTCACCTCCTCCAAGTTACATTGTATTCACTTCATAAAGCACTTTATGAAAGCACAGCCCCTTATCCCCCAAGAGCTTGTTCCTCAGGATAGAATGTAAACTCTTTGGAGACAGGAGATGTTTCTGGCTCTGTTTTGGTATCTGCACTGGTTGTCCACACTGTAAATAATTGTTGATGGATCATTTAGATGTGCACTTTCTAATGCGATGCCATAAAGATTTAGTCCTGCTCTTTTATGATTTGAATGAAGTAGCATGAAAGCTAGACTAATTCTGGTGTATTCTTTCTTCCTAGTAAAATAAAAACGCATTCATTTGGATGAAAACTGCTATAGAAATGAACAGAACGAAAAACCTAATAGGAATGATAATTCCCAATAGAGCTTGATGTGTGTGTGTGTGTGTGTGTGTGTGTGTGTGTGTGTGTGTGTGTGTGTGTGTCTATCTATTTCCTAGTTTGAGACCTTTTCTTCATAGTTCATTGCTGGACCTGGACCCATTGAAAGAATACTTAATTTGTTAAATGCCTACTTGAAAAAAATTTTTTTTCTTAGTATTACTTTAGATCAGGGAAGTGACCTCTCTGGGTGGGAATGTGGCTTGAATTTTTTGTAAGAACTTAAAGTAGATCTTCTCTGAGAGTTTTATGATTAAAAGTGACTAATCCTGGTGGGCTCTGAGGTCCTTATTGTGGTGACCCTCATATACTGAGTGGTAGTCGAGGGAACTTAGTGCAGTTGGTGCTGCCACTGGCTTAAAATAAAATACTGCATCATGCTGCTACCTTAACTAGTGCTGCTGATATATTTAAGCAAATACTGACTTTTCATCTTTAATGGGAATAATGTATAGGTTATTGCTAGGGTAACAAGTTACTATTTCATATAAGCTTATGATGGTTACATGATCATAAAGCCTCTTAATCAGGAGATCACACTGATACAATCTAGTGTAGTAGGTGTCAAACCCCAACAGAAATGGCCATCAGGAAAGCCTACGGAAGGAGCCCTGCAGGTTACAGATTAACTTAGAAAGACATATTAATGTTGTCTCTCTTTTGTAATATTTTTCATAACTTTGTTAACTGTTTTCCAGTTACATTTCATTCTAGTTCAGGTGCCCTTGGAGTGGTGTGGGCCTCACTGAAGGTTTGACACCTTTGGGCTAGGTCTCTATTGGTGTGCATGCCACACACTAGCTAGACTTAAAGAACTGCCTGGGGTGGGGGGGTGGCTAGGCACCCCACCCTACTGTCAGGAGGACCTGAGTTCAAATCTGGACTCAGACACCTAACACACACTAGCTGTGTGACCTTGGGTGAGTCACTTAACCCCAATTGTCCTGCCTTCCCCCCTCCAAAAAAAAAATTGCCACTGATTTCTGGAGTGTGAATTCTAACTAGTAGGATATGAGAAGTGATTCCGAATTCAATATGAGGCAATTAACTAATTTTCAAAAATGAGGCAGCTTAATATGTGGTAGAAAAGGGTCTTCAGAAAGCCACAAGCTCTATCGAGTTTAATAACATGATTTTATTACATTATTGACTTTTCCAGCAAATGAGCTGTGGTTCAGACTTCCTTGACGCTGTCTCAACAGCATGAAGGTGGTTCATAGGGTCCAATAGTATCACTTGTAAAAATGAACTCAAAGTTTATAATATTTGTGAAAGCTTAAGAATTTTACTGCTTTAACTTCTTTTTTTTTTTTTAAAGCAATTGGGGTTAAGTAACTTGCCCAAGGTTACACGGCTAGTCATTTTGATTTATGCATGGGTGCTCATTTTCTGAGGCCGGATCTGATCTCGGGTCATCCAAACTCCGAGGCCGGCGCTCTTACTCACTGCGCCACCTAGCCGCCCCTTTAGGGCAATTGGGGTTAAGTAACTTGCCCAAGGTCACACGGCTAGGTTTTTGTTTGTACGGATTAAGTGTCGGAGGCCGGCTCCGAACTCAGGTCCTTCTGACTCCAGGGCCGGTGCTCTATTCACTGCGCCACCTAGCCGCCCGTGCTTTAACTTCTAAGGTAATTATTTTTCTTTCCTTTGGAAGAAATTCATAGGTCACTTCTAAGCTGAAGTAATATATTAAAGGATCTTCAGAAATACTGGTTTTATTAAAACTTGAGAAAGGTGGAATTGAAACATTTCATAGATTCTTCAGATTTGAGACAAAAAGAAAACCCTGAAACCTACATTTTAATCTATCTGTAGGCAGTGTTCCATTATATTTAATAGTACACAAATGTGTAGCTGCAGTACAATAATAGCCAACATTTATATAATGCCTACTCTCTGTCAAGTGTTTTATAAATATTATCTCATTTGAGATAATATTTAAAAACAACCCTGGGAGGTAGATGCTATTATTCCCATTTTACAGATGAGGAAATTGAGGTTAAATGACTTGATCAGGGTCACACAACTCATAAGTGTATGAGGTAGGATTTGAACTTGAGTTTTCTGACTCTAGGCCCAGTGATTTGTGCACTGTGATGCCACCTAGTGGTCTGTATCTTACTTTGCAAGACAAATATGCTTATGAATAATTTTTAAATGAATTTCTTTATTTCAAATCCTGTCTTTCTTTTGACTGAAACTGTACTTTTTGAAGGGAATTCTCCTCCTAAAAAACAACAACTTGGATTTCAGATGTTATAGAAATGCCAGGCAAGAAATTATTTAAAGTCAGTTTGGAGAAACATTGATTTTTAATAGAAGGCAAGTAATAATATTAATGTAGAGGAGTTATGGCTATTTTTTTATATTTGGCACAGTATCTCAAAGGTCTAAAGAAAAAAAGAACCAGTGCCAGTTACTTAACTGAACAGAACCGGGTGACTGAGTGAGGTCTGGCCAAGCTTCCTCCCTGACAGGCTCTGCCCTCCTCGGGCTGGGTGCTTTCCAGAGGAATCGGTGCTCTCACCTTCTCTTAGCACTTAATGGAGACTTGAATGGGCTGGTCTGTGCTAAGGGAGTAAGGTGAGCATAGAGCAGAGCCTATAACTCGGAATGTTCTGGCATCTTTTACTGAACCTGAAACCCAGACCCACTGAAAAAGGGGCCAGAAAGGTTCTCTGAAGTGCCACATAGCAGTTACCTGGCTTTAGTCTAGGAAGACTACATGTTTATATACAGCAAAGCCTTAATTACTTGTGATCTGTAATTAAGGGAGTTTCTCCTTTTCAACTTTTTTTGAGAGAGAGGAGAAACAAAGGCTAAAACCCAAAAGGTTTTGAAATTAATCTTTAGTTAACTTGAAAAATTAATTTAATCCAAGATATTATTTTCCTTGAACATTCTGGTTAAGTATTTTAATTTTTTGTTGGGATTTCTTGTCATATACTTCTTGAAGAAGTATACAGATTTTTTTTTCAGGGTTGTATTTTAAAGCACCCATAAAGATAAATGGAATGAATTGATCGTTTTTTTTTCTATTTTTAATACATGCAGAGAAGAATTTTTCGTGCTCTGCCTATTAAACTTGGTAGAGAGTAAGACTGTCAAGTAATTGTAGATGCCTTCCAAAGTAGATTGATACCTTGAATGGGAATAGAATGCTCTGAATGCCACCTAGTTGTGAGCAGCAGGGAAAGAACCAGAGTTGTCCAAGGTCTCATAGGTAAGTAGTTGAACTCAGCCTGGGTCTTCTGTCTCCTATTCTGCTATTATTTATGCGCTGCCTATGTTTTCCCAATAGTTATTGATGAAATGATAAGAAAATAAACCTTTAGGCAATAAGGAACCATTGATTTTTAAAACATTTAATATTTTGTTTTCCCCCAATTATATGTAAATACACTTAGAAAAAAACATTTTTCTTTAAACTTTGAATTCCAAATTTTCTCGCTTCTCCTCCCTCCCCTCAATGAGAAGGCAAGCACTTTGATCTATGTTATACATGTATAGTCATGCAAAATATATTTCCATATTATTCATGTTGTGAAAGAAAACACAGACCAACAAACCTCAAAAAAAATAAAGTAAAAAATATACTTCAATATGTGTTCAGACTCCATTGGTACTTTCTCTGGGGATGGATAGCATTTTTCATTATAGGTCCCTAGGAATTGTCTTAGATCATTATATTGCTGAGATCATTATATTGCTGAGAATAGCTAAGTCATTTGCATCTGATCATCATACAGTATTGCTGTCACTGTGTATAATGTTTTCCTGGTTCTGCTCACTTCACTTTGCATTGGTTCATGTAAATCTCTCCAGATTTTTCTGAAATCATCTTGCTCATCATTTCTTATAGCATAATAATATTCCATCATAATTGTATACTGTATCCTGTTTAACCATTCCCTGAATGATGGATAGTCTATTCTATATCCAATTCTTTGCCACCACTAAAAGAGCTGTCTTATATATTTTTGTCCTTTTTCTTTTTCTTGTCTTTTTGAGATAGAGACCTAGTAGTAGTATTGTTGCGTCAAAGGGTATACATATAGGTTTTATAACCCTTCCTAATTACTTTGCAAGATAAATATGTTTATGAATAATTTTCAGGTGACTTTCTTTTGACTAAAACTGTATTTTTGGAAGGGAATAATCCTATTTGAAAAACAAAAAATGTAGTTTTCAGATGTTAAAGAAATACCAGGCAAGAAATTATTTAAAGTCAGATTTGAAGAAGCATTGATTTTTAATAGAAGGCAAGTATTCAGAAAGTTATAATATTAATGCAAAGCAGCTATGGCTATTTTTTTATACTTGGCACGGTATCTCAAAGGTCTAAAGAAAAAAACCCGGTGCCAGCTGATTAACTGAACAGAACTGGGTGATTGAGTGAAGTGTGGCCAAGCCTCCTCCTTGACAGGCTCTGCTCTCCTTGGGTGCTTTCCAGGGGATTCAGTTGAATCAGTTCCACTAGCAATGCATTAGTGTCTCAATTTCCCCACATCACCTCCAACTTTTGTCATTTTCCTTTTCTGTCATATTACCTAATCTGATAGGTGTGGAGTGGTACCTTAGTTGTATTAATTTGCATTTTTCTAATAGTGATTTAGAGCGTGTGTGTGGGTGGTGTGAATAGTTTTGATTACTTTGAAAACTGCCAGTTCACATTTTTTGACTACTTATCAATTGAGGAGTAGCTTTTATTTTTATAAATTTGACTCAGTTCTCTGTATATTGAGAAATGCTGCTGCTGTTTGTTGCTGCTACTGAGATACTCTAATTTTTTTTTAGAGTCATCATTACTGTGTATTTACCTCCATCCTATTTCTCCCCTACTTTTTCATCCTACCTTTTCTCCTTTTACCCTATCCATTCTCAAAAGTGTTTTGCTTTTGACTTTTACCTCCTCAAATTTGCCCTTCCTTCTATCAGTCCCTCTCCTCGCATCCCCTTCCTTTACTACTTTCCTGTAGTGGATGATAGATTTCTGTATCCAACTGAGCATGTATGTGATTTCCCCTTTGAGCCAGTTCTGATAAGAGTAAGGTTCAAGTGCTTCTGTTTACCTCCCCCATTTTCCCCTCTTCTGTAAAACCTCTTGTGCCTCTTTTATGTGAGATAATGTATCCCATTCTACCTCTCCCTTCTGCTTCTCCCAGTGCATTCCTCTTTCTCCTTAATTTAATTTTTTAGATATCATACCCTAATATTTAACTCATACTTATGTCACTGTGTACACTCCTTCTAACTACTTGAGTACTGAGAAAGTTCTTAGGATTTATAAATATCATCTTCCCATGTAGGAATGTAAACAGTTTTAACCTGATTGAATTCCTCGTGATTTCTCTTTCATATTTTTATGCTTTTCTTGAGTCGTATATTTCAAAGTCAGACTTTCAGTTCAGCTCCGTTTTTTTCAGCAGGAATGCTTGAAAGTCCTCTGTTTCATTGAATTTCCATTTTTCCCCTGAAAGATTATACTCCATTTTGTTGGGTAGATGATTCTTGATTTTAATCCTAATTCCTTTGCACCCTGAAATATCATGTTCTAAGCCATCTCCTCCTTTAACATAGAAACTACTGAATCTTGTGTTATCCTGACTGTGGCTCTGTGCTATTTGAATTGTTTCTTTCTGGCTCCTTGCAGTATTTCCTATTTGACCTGGGAATATCCCAGGAATTTTTATTTTGAAATCTTTTTAAAGAGGTGATTAGTAAATTCTTTTTTTTTTTTTTTATTTTACCTTCTGGTTCTAGAATACCAGGACAGTTTTTCTTGATAATTTCTTGGAAGATGATGTCTAGACTCTTTTTTATTTTTTATTTTTTCTTCTTTCATGGCTTTTAGGTAGCCCAAAAATTCTTAAATTATCTCTCCTGTATCTATTTTCCAGGTAAGTTTTTTTTTCCCAATGAGGTATTTCTTGGGTTTTTTTTTTCCATTTTTTATTTTATTTTATTGTTTTTTGATGTTTCATGGTCATTAGCTTCCATTTGCCCAATTCTCATTTAAAGGAATTATTTTGTTCAATGAGTGTATCTTTATTACTATGTGACCCATTCTACTTTTTGAGGAGTTCTTCACTGAATTTTTGTATATCTTTTTCCAGTTGGCCAATTCTGCTTTATAATGAGTTCTCTTTAGTGCGTTGACTCATTCTGTTTTTTAGGGTGTTATTTTTCTCTAGTATTTTTTGGTGTCTCCTTTACCAAGCTGTTGAATCTTTTTACCCTAATTTTCTTGCATCTCTGTCATTTCTTTTCCCAGTTTTTTCTCTACATCTCTTATTTGATTTTAAAAATCTTTTTTGAGTTCTTTCAGGGCCTGAGACCAATTTACATTTTTCTTTGAGGCTTTGAATGTAACAGTTTTGATTTTGTTGTCATCTTCTGAGTTTGTTTTGATTTTCCCCTCTTGCCACAGCAACTTTCTGTGGTCGGGATATTTTGTGGTTGTTTGCTCATTTTCCAGCCTATTTCTTTTTTTTTTTTTTATAAAGCAATTGGGGTTAAGTAACTTGCTCAAGGTTACACGGCTAGTCATTATTTATGCGTGGGTGCTCATTTTCTGAGGCCGGATTTGATCTCGGGTCATTCCAACTCCGAGGCTGGCGCTCTTACTCGCTGCGCCACCTAGCCGCCCCTTTAGGGCAATTGGGGTTAAGTAACTTGCTCAAGGTTACACGGCTAGGTTTTTGTTTGTGTGGGTTAAATGTCTGAGGCCGGATCTGAACTCAGGTCCTTCTGACTCCAGGGCCGGCGCTTTATTCACTGCGCCACCTAGCCGCCCCCCAGCCTATTTCTTGACTTAATTTAGCTTCATATTAAAGTTAGGCCCCTGCTGGGGTGGAAGGAGTGCTGTCCCAAGCTTTACATTTTTTGTGCAACTGTTTTCAGAACTGCTTCTGGGGTCTGTAAGCTTTTAGTTCTTCCAAGATGGTATGATTTAAGGAGAGGTATGTTTACTACTCTCATGGCTTGTGCTCTGGTCTGTGAGTGACCATCCTGGAATTATTTTTTGTGTTTTTTTTTGGAGGGGGGAAGGTAGGGCAATTAGGGTTAAGTGACTTGCCCAGGGTCGCTCAACTAAGTTTTTGTGTTAAGTGTCTGAGGCCAGATTTGAACTTAAGTCCTTCTGACTCCAGGGCCAGTGCTCTATTCACTGTGTCACCTAGCCACCCGACCATCCTGGAATTGTGACCAGGATCCTGGCTCCCCTGCAACTGCAACCCCTGATGTGCTAGTGCTCCTCTTTGCCGTGGGAGTGTGACCATGATCCAAGTATGGGTAATACAGTAGTCCTGCACTCAGTGCCAGCAAAGGGACTCTGTAATCTTCTGGCCAGTTGTCTGTCCCCCATACTGTCTGTGGGCTGAGAGTTCCAGAAGCAGCTGCTGCCTGTGTCCAGTTCTGTCACTCCCAAGGCCTGCTGCTGGCTTCTTGTAGTACAGCCTATACTGGTAAGCCAGTGCTAGTCTGAGCTCCACTCTCACCCTCCACTCTTCCCCACTGACCTTCTGATTGTTTCATCCCATCATTTTGTGGGTTCTCTTGCCCCAGAATTTATTTTGAGGCATTATTTAAAAGTGTTTGGAGGGGAATTTGGGAAAGTTTAGTTGAGTCCCTGCCTTTTCTCTGCCATCTTGGATCTGTCCCTCCCATTGATGGTTCTTGAAGGGGGATGTGAGTGATATTTTTCTTTTTCTTTCTTTTGTAAGTTTTAAAGTGTATTTTAAACTTAAATATAAAATAAGGGAAGGAAAAAATATTGCCATGTACATAGCAGAACATAAGAAAGGATTCAGTATAAAACAGTAAATTCCCATTTCAAGAAAACCTGTATAATAAGTACTACACGTTGTTTTCAAAACAGTTCAGTTTATCTTTGCTTCCTTGTAGGTTTTCTTTTGTTCTGCTGTGCACTTTTTACTTTATTCTTCCCCCCGTCTTCCTTTCCACCTCCCAAAGAAGACTACAATTAAGTGTGGATGCACACACACACAGAGATATATACACACATATGTAAACATACATATATATGCATATACACTTATACACATATGTATGCTTATTTCCTTCTATCATCTGTTTCTCTGAAGGTGGATAGCATCTTCCTTCCTAAGTCCAAGTCTGTCCATGTTTTTTCTAAATCAACCAGTTCATCATTTCCTACACCACAGCAGTATTCCAATTCAGTCATGTTCTATCTGAGAGATTGTCTGTGAAAGATTTTTCCCCAATTTTCTGCATTCCTTCTATCCTTGGCTGCATCAATTTTATTTATACAAGAAAATGTTAATTTCAAATAATCAAAATTATCCGTTTAGTACTTCAACAATGCCCTCACTTTATAATATAGTTTAAGGTCTGATACTACAGAATCTACTTCCTTTACACCTTTTATCCCCCTGTTTTTTTTTGAAGTTCCTGACCTTTTGTTCTTCCAAATGAACTCTCTCTTTTTTTTCTAACTCAGCAAGACCATTTTTTAGTAATGGCTAAATTGTCTTTAGGAAGACAGTCTGACAGTGATGTGTAGGATGGGTTGGAGAAGAGAGGCTGGAGTTAGTCTAGGAGTGAGGGATAGTGACAAAATTGATGGAAGGCAGTATGCTAGTCTTGGGCAGAACTCTGCTTGTGACCTCAGAGGAGGAAAGAAGCCCTGGGCTGAGGGCACAGCTCTGCTGGTAAGTACCCTGGGGGGCCTGGATCTCTCTCTTTCCTCTGCCGTAAAATGAAGCAGTTGGGCACGAAGCTGTCTCAAGTCTCTTAGCTCCCAATCCATGATCCTATAAACTGGGTTAGAATTAGACCTCTGCTATATTTCTAACTTGGCAAAGTCGGGCAACCTCTTTGGGACCCTGTTTTCTTATCTGTAAATGAGAGGGTTTACAAAAGGTTTTCCAAGGTCTCTTCTGGCTCTCAGTCCTATTACCAATTATAGATAGAAATCTTTCATGTTTGCTTCCTTTGTGAGAGACCAAGAGGCAGCCCCAGGCAACCCCTCTTGGCATTCCTGAATGTCTTAGTTAATGTGGAAATTCACATTTTGATATCATGTAATTTCTATTGAAAATACTTTTAGTATCATGAGGAAATTTCTGCCATGGTGACTTAGTGCTAATATTTGAAGAATATTCTTTTAAGGTAACTTCTGTCTGAAAGATTGCTGATTCTCCAAATCAGCATTGATACCAGTGAATTACCAGTTTGATATTGATTTAAAGTTTTCTGAACCATAAGCTGCAATATTCTCATCAAATATATTGATCTTAAGGCTTTATAGTGCTTCCTTTTTTCTTGGTATTTTTAATTTTACTTTCAGTAAGTAAAAGTTTTATCAAGAGATGCTCATATAAAAGAATAAAACTGGGATGGTATGAGTGCGGTGGGGATGGCTTCACCACTCTGACCAATAGGGTAGGCCCTTTTTTGATTTCTCCCCTGCCTCTGACACTGACTGTTTTTCCCACAAGAGAGGTAGGGTAATGAGAAAAGGAATCCATACACTTTTTCACCTTAGGAGTGATAGATAGGTCTTTCTTGTAAGAGACTGAGTAGAGGTTGAACTTAACCTCAGTTTTTTAATATTCTGAAAGTTTGGCCTAACTAAATTTGAGTATCTCCTACTCCCCCCTGTGCAGGTCACACCTTCCATTCTGAAACCTCAGTGGATTTGAAGACTGTATATGTGGTTAAAAAGAAATGCAGTTTTATTATATACCCACATAGTAACACAGTGAATAAAAAGACAAGCCTCTTTCATGATTAAAGACATGTGGTCTTTAAAACAGTGGTTTGTATGTTCCTTCCTATAAACAAGGATTTTCCAGACCATTCTTTGCATTGTAGAGAGGTGTCCCAGGAGAATGTGTCGATATGGGTAACATTCCCCCTTCTAAAATAAAATGAAATAATGTAGAAAAAAGTCTGGATGTTAAGGGCAGTTTTTCAGAATGAAAATCAGCTTTATTTCTCCTGCGGTCCTTTACAACTCCGTGTGTGTGTGCGTGCGTGCGTGTGTATGTGTGTGTGTTTGTGTTTCCCATTAGAATTTTATCTGCAGTGTAGAGAGTCTCCCATCTTGGGAGTGTTTCGTATTCCTCTATTCCCCGGCTTTAGTATTTAAAGGTTCTTTCCATATATTTCAGACTGTAGACTAAAACATCATCTTAAATATATTCAACATCCCCCTAAATTTCTGTTTAGATCATGTTTACTTAGAAAACAGTTATTCCATAGAAAACGGAAAGTAAATTGTGATCCAGTTATTAAGAATTCTAAATTGTGGGATTCAGATGAACTTGCACTGTATGGTTACAAAGGCTTCTGAGTCCCACTAAGTGTCTCACTCATCTAAAACATTACTGAGTATGGCCAGTAGGACAGTTGGGCCTTCTTCTCCCTCCCCCTCCTCCTCTCTGCGTCCTTTGACACTGTCAGACACCTCTTTTGCTTGATATACTCCCTTCTCTCTAGGATTCCCTGACACCTCCCCCTCGAGGCTTTCCTCCTACCCTCTGACTACTCCTTACCTTTTTTCTTTTTTTCTTTTTTTTTGTTTTTTTTTCTTCTCTTCTCTTCTCTTCTCTTCTCTTCTCTTCTCTTCTCTTCTCTTCTCTTCTCTTCTCTTCTCTTCTCTTCTCTTCTCTTCTCTTCTCTTCTCTTTCTTTTTTCTTTTTGGTTTTTCTTGGAGGGCAATTGGGGTTAATTGACTTGCCCATGGTCACATAGTAAGTATTAAGTGTCTGAGGCCAGATTTGAACTGGGTCCTCCTGACTCCAGGGCCGGTGCTCTATTCACTGTGTCACCTAGCCACCTCCTTCTTTGTTTTCTTGGTTGGATCCTCAGTTAGGTTATATCCACTGACTCTAAGCTATTCCCCAAAGGCTCTTTCAGATACCTGAATATTGAATTTTCATTTTTATAAAGATTAATCTTATCCACCTTAAACCATCTCCTGACCTTTAGTCTGACATCTCCCGCTGTTTATTGGGCATCTTGAACTGGATGTTTGGGGGAATCTCTCTTAAGAGCAAGAAAGTTAGTAGAACCTGTTTGATTCTCAAGACTCTTCTGGTTTTAACCTTGTTGAAACTCAGCTCCAGGCTTTGTTGGCTAAGGTCTGACCAATTCTTATCAGCCCAGAGCTGGGTTTGACTGTACTAGGTCTAGGCACTCCATGAGATGTCAAGTAGAACTCTGTAAGAAACTTATATATTATGTTCCTGTAATTTATAGTAACAACAGGTAGCATTTATATATCACCTACTGCGTGCCAGCCACCATGCAAAGCACCTTAAAAATATGACTTCATCTGAGCCTCTCAATAACTCTGGGAGGTAGGTGCTTTTATTATCCCCAAGGTATAGTTGAGAAACTGAGGCCAACACAAGTCAGGGGATTAGCCAAGGTCACACAGCTACTAAGTGACTGAAGTTGGGCTTGAACTCAGGTCTGTCTAACTCCAGGCCCAGCACTCTTATCCATTGCACCAGCTAGCTGGCCCATAATTCATATGACTGTTCTGGTTTTTTGAATTGCTCCTCAGCAGAGATTAAGCAATTAAGTAATAAAAGTAATAAGGCTTATAGGAGGAATGATCACAGAAGGTTAATGTGCCTACTAGGAGTTTAATAAACATTAAATTTTTTTTTAATGTCTCTAGTTTGTTAACAGGTGTGTTTGTGTAGTCTGCTGAGTGAATCGTACCAGTATGTTGTGTTCATGGTTAATAATTTAGTTTGTATTCTATGCCGTAACATACTCTCATAGTTTTATGTGTCTGGAAGGATTCTGGTCTGAATTGCATGACTTGGATTGTTGTTGTGCATATGAAAGCAGTTAACTTATCAAACAAAGGAAGTCATCATTTACATTTATTTGCATAATTTCCTTCCTTTCCCCATAGTATTATTCTAAAATAGTATGAAATCTGGGATTATGTGAACTTTTGAATCGAGAAAACTTAGAGAAAATATCCTTTAAGTGATGAAGTTAAACATTTAAGTGAAGAATTCCCTTCTGTATGATAGCATGCATAGGAGAGGGTCAGGGGGGATCCAGGGCAAAGCCAGTAAGCCGTTATTAAGCACCTATGGTATGCCAGGCCCTGGGCTAGGTTCTGGCTACACAAGGATGAAGCATGAAGCATTCTAGGCGGTCCAGCCAGAAGCCTGCCTGCTGAGGGCAGAGACCCCGGGGGTGCTAGAAGTGTAAAGGGAAGAGCTACAAGGGGCTCCCGGAGAGTCTGAGGGGGGGGCCTGCCCCGGGGAGGGGGCGGGCTTCCCTCCCATCTGCGCTGCTTCCCTTCTCTTCTTTTTTGTAAATTTTAAGCTTAAATACAAAATGAGAAAGGAGAGCCATTGCCGCGGGCCGTAAGAGGCTCCGATGATTCAGTGCAAAGCAGCGCGCTGCCATCTCGAGAAAGTATTTAATGAGCACCACACTCTGCTCTCAAGATGCCCCACTTTCCCTGGCTTCCCCGAGCTCTTTTTACTCTGTTTTCTCCTGTCCCCTCTCCTGACCACCCTAAAGAAGGCTACAATTAAGCATGGAGATACATATGTATGTATCCCTAGACATCTACAAACATAGACATAGACATGCGTATGTGCACAAATATACCAATACACATGTGTGAGGCCCTGCTCTGCTTATTTTCTTCTATTATCTGTTTTCTCTGAAGGTGGATAGTATTTTCCTTAAGTCCAAGTCTTTTCCACGTTTTTCTAAATCAACCACCTCATCATTTCCTTCACCACAGCAATATTACTATCTGAGAGATTGTGAATGTTTTTCCCCTCAGTTTTCTCTATTCCTTTTATTCTTGGCAACAGGTCTTACTTATACAAGAGAGTTTGAATTTAAAATGATTGAAATTATCCTTTCTGCCCTTCAACAATGCTCTTATATTATCATATAGTTTAAAGTCTGATACTATAGAATCTGCTTCCTTTACATCTTTTTTCCCTGGTTTCTTTGAAATTCCTTACCATTTTTCTTCTAAATGAACATTGTTGCTATTTTTTTCCAACTTGGTGAAAAAATTTTTTTAGTAATTTAATTGGAATTACATTGAATTGAATAGATAAAATTTTCACTTAAAAATTATGTTGACTTTATCTACCCATGAATAATAAATATGACTTGTTATTTAGATTTGAGTGTATTTGTATAAAAAGTGTTTTTTGTTTATGTTCTCATACTTCCTGTAGCTCTTTTGGCAGGTATGTGCTCAGCTATTTTATACTGTCTAGGTATTTTTAAACTTTTTTTTTTCTTTTTGGAGGGGGAAGGCAGGGCAGTTGGGGTTAAGTGACTTGCCCAAGGTCACATGGCTAGTTTTTGTTTTAAATGTCTGAGGCCAAATTTGAACTCGGGTCCTCCTGACTCCAGGGCTGGTGCTCTATTCACTGCACCACCTAGCCACCCTGTCTAGGTATTTTGAATGGCCTAAAACGATATTGAATAATATTGCTGACACATAGTATAGTTTCTGTTTTTCACTTTTGATTAAATCTGTTTTAACTTTCACTTTGTCTGAGAACATGATTACTATCCCTGCTTTTTTACATAGTAAATTCTACTCCTGCCCTTTATTTTATTTTTGTGTGTCTCTCTCGTTTTTATTGTTTCCTGAAAGCAGCATATTGTTGGATTCAAATTTTTTTATCTGCTTTCCATTTCCTTTTTATGGGTAAATTCATCCCATTCTCATTGTAAACTACAATTAGTTGTATACTTTCCTCCTTTCTGTTTTTCCTCATTATCTTCCTTTCCCTATTCCTATTTCTATTCCCTCCTCATGCCTCCACTTCACTTCTATTTGCTACCTTGTCCTCCTATTCCCTAACCTACCCATCCCTCTAATAGTTCTTCCGTTATCCTCTTTCCCTTTCCTATTCCCTTGCCCTCTTATTTCTTTTTTAGAAGACTTTTATATCTTTCTCTCTATATATGTATATGTATATGTTCTCTTTAGCCCATTTCCAGCAAAAATAAGGTTCTAGTTACTACTCATCCTCTCCCCAACCAAGTTTTTTTATCTCCCTACAGAGTTTTATTTTTTAGAGTCACCCCATCATACTCAACTCAGCCCACACCTTACTTTCAAACTACCCAAATAAGGACGGTCATAAGAGTACTGCTAATATTTTCACATATAAGAAATAAGCAATTTAACCTTAATAAGTTCCTTTTAATTGATCTTTCATGTTTACCTTGTATTTCTCCTGTATGTTATATGTTGAATTTTACCTTAAGTTCTAAGGTTTTTGTCACAAAAACCTGAAAGTCTTTGAGTTTGTTAAATGTCCTTCTCCCCCCATTCAAGATTATACTTTGGCAGGATAAGTTACCCTTGATCTTGTAATCTCAGCTCTTTTAGTCTATGGAATATAGTATTCCAAGAACTATAGCCCTTCAGTGTAGTAGCTGCTAGGTCTTGTGTAATCCTTATTGTAGTTCCGTGATATTTAAATTGTTTTTTTTTCCTTGTTGTTAGCAATATTTTCTCCTTAACCTGGGAGCTTTGAAACTTGGCTATGATATTCCAGAAAATTTTCCTCCTGGGATCTCTTTCTGTTGGTGATTGGTGGATTTTTTCTCTTTCTGCTTTGCTTTCTTGTTCTAGAACTTCAGGGCAATTTTCCCTGAGAATTTCTTATAATATAGTGTCAATTCCTTTTTATTGTAATTTTCAGGTAGTCTAACTATTCTTATATTATTTCTCCTTGATCTGTTCTCCAGATTGGTTATTTTTCTGATGGGATGTTTCAGTTTCTCTTCTATTTTTTCATTGTTTTGATTTTGTTTTATAATTTCTTGGTGTCTTAGAATGTCATTATCCCCATGCCCAATTCTAATTTTCAAGGAATTATTTTCTTAAGGTTTTGTTTCTCTATTTCCAGTTAGTTGACTTTTCTTTTCATAATTTTCTTGATTTTCTAGGACTGCTCTTATTTTTTTCCTGTTTTTTCCTTAATCTCTTTTATTTGATTTTTAAAGTCCTTTTAAAGTTCTAAGAACTCTCTTTGTGCTTGAGACCATTTGAAGTTTCTCACTGAAAAAGGAGTGGCTTTTTTAGCTCTGTGTTATCTCCCTCTCAATATGAACCCACATCTTCTCTATCCCTAGAGTAGCTATTTATGGTTGGATTCTTTCTCCTTTGCTTACTAATTTTTTTATTTTTTTGTTTTATTTTTATTTTAGCAACTATTAGTGTAATCAAGTTTTATTCCCAAGGATGGAGGTCCTTCTTACTGTTACTTCTGGGGTCTGTCTTGGAGCCCAACCTTGGGCTTTGCTTCCCATTCCTAAGCCACAACTAGGGCCCCCAGCCACCCTGTCCCACAAATGATCTTATTCCTGAGGTCCCTTGGGTGGCTGCCGACTACAGCTCTTCTCTCTGCCCCAGCCAGCAGGGGCCCTGCCCTTCTGCTACTGTACTCATCAGATGTGTGCTGGCTCCTTCTCTGCAGCCTGGGATGCATCTGGTCAACACAGCTGTACTTGTCTGCCCTGGACCACGGAAGGTCTTTCTGTCTTCTCGGCCCTCAGACTCCCACACTATCTGCATGGGGTTGGCTGGCTTTATACCCAGCTGCGCCCTGGCAGTTGTTGTTCTGCAGAGTCAGCCTGGGGGCGTTTGCACTTTACTGGAGCCCAACCTCTCCCTTGGAGGTCAGGGCTTTCCTGATTGTCTTAGGAGGACATCTGCTGCTCTGAGGCAATGCACTGGCTTCTTTTGTGGAGGAAATTTGGAGGGCTGAAACTTTTCTGACCTGCACTGCCTTCTTCCTAGAAGGAGGAAGTGACCAAGTTGGCCTCCCACCCTGCTTCCTCCTTCCTTCTCTTCCTCCAGGGTTGGAGAAGGAAAACAAGAGCTGGCACCGTGCTAGCTAGCATCACTGTAATCCCTTCGAATTGAAACAAAAAGCCCCACTACCTAGAACGTTTCCTGAAGGCCTATCACCACAGAGTACAGTAATTAGTGTTTACTGTAACTAAGAACCATAAAGTAGTTGTTTCATGATGACCAGCATACTTAACTCTTTTTGAAAAGGTGGTATAATCAGATATTTTAGACAGGTTCTGTCCAAAATGGCTAAAATAAAACAAGTCAGTATGAGAGCTTTATGTGCCTTAAAGTCTCACTTAGCCAGAACATTTCCCTCCTGATGGATGCAGACTGTATTCACTGTATCATTCCTTCAACTCTGAGGAGAAAACCTACAATTTCCCCCCCAAAATCCACCATCTAGCTCCTATATTCCCATACATAGCTTCCTTCAGACCTGACCGCTGCTGGTCAAGGTTCCCAAGTTTCCCAGACAACTCTTCCATCAAGAAATACTTCGTGTAAGGCTGGGAGACCTTTGAGCCTTGGTGCCACAGGGGCACAGCTCGTGGATGCTTGCTGCAGATCGTGAAGAATAAGGGATACATGAGCAGTCCATCCAGCCTGTCCTCTGCTAAGGGCCCCCTCCTGTCTCCTTAGTCATTCTACCTGCTGTTCTTCCCCCCTTCCCTGAGCTGTCTGTGGGTTAAACGGCATAGACATAATTTCATATCTCTTTGGGCATAATTCCACATTATTCTCTGGAATGGTTCTATCAGTTCATAATTCCACCAACAGTTTATTCATGTCCCACTTTTTCTGCATTCCCGCCAACATTTGTCACTAACCCCTTCTGTCATTTTAGCCAATACAATAGGTGTGAGATGACATCTCAGTTGTTTTAATTTGTGTTTCTCTAATAAATAATGACAGCATTTTTTCATATGACTATTTAGTTTTGATTTGGTTGTCCCAAAACTATGTGTTCATATTCTTTGACCATTTATCAATTGGGGAATGACTCATGAATTTGACAAAGTTCATTTTGTTGTTGTTTTTAAATAGATTGTAGGGGAATGTTATATAATCTGTCCTCTGGAGCCGTGATTGGCTGTGGTGTTTAATCTGTGTCACTGAGTCTTTGAACACTGTTTTTATCAATGTTATTATCATCATTGTGTATATTTTTCTTGTGTCTGCTCTCTTTGCTCTGTGTCAGTTCATACAAGTGTTTCCAGGAATCCGAATTCCTCGTGTTCATTATTTCTTACAGCATAATAACTTTCCATTGTATTCTTATGCCATAATTTATCCAGAAAATTCCAATAGAGAGGGACCACTTCCCCCAAGCTTTTTGCTAGTACCAAAAGTACTGTTATGACTGTGGCTGCTCCTTAGAGTTATATGCCCAGGTAGGCGGGATCATTAGGTTGATCCATGTGAACATTTCTTACTTTTTCTCATAATTATACAGTGGCTGGACACATTCACAGCATACCAAAAGTGTATTCACATGCCTGACTATCCTTTGCTGACTTTGAAGTTTGTTGGGTGTCTGTTGAAATTAGAATTTATATTTCTCTCAATTAGTGATTTACAACATTTTTAAAATGGTTTTTGATCATTTTTTAAAGAAAATTGTTCTTTTGCAAGTCATCTATTGGGAAATTGCTCTTAATCTTATACATTTGAGTTCCATTTACGTCTTTGATTTCAGAAGTTTATTAGAAGAGTTTGATGCAGATATTTTCCCCCTTGGCAGCTTCTCTTCTTCTAGGTGCATTGATTTTATTCTACCAAAAAATTAATTTTATGTAATTAAAGTTGTCCTTTGCGTTTATCCCATTTTTGTTTTTTAATTCTTATCAGCAGTTGTGAAAGACTGCCTTCTTTTTTTCATTTTAAAATGGTGTTACTGTTTACATTTTGGGAAGTGAGGTGGCACAGTGGTTAGGAGCACCAGGCCTGGAATCAGAAGACCTGAGTTCAGATCCAGCCTCAGACCCTTACTAGCTGTGTGACCCTGGGCAAGTCATTTAACCTTGTTAGCCTCAGTTTCCTCATCTGTAAAATGAGTGGGAGAAGGAAATGGCAAACTTCTCTAGTATCTTTGACAAGAAATGGTCACAAAGAGGTGGATACAACTAAAATGATTGAATAACAAGAAAATTTACACTTATGTTGCAACAAGTATTTTAAATTCCCATTTAATAAATGAGCATACTACAGATCCTGTGGCACTTCCATGTTGACACATCTCATAAGTCAGTGAGAGGCAGGAGAAGTTCCAGCCATAGTTTCTCTTCACACTTAAGTTCAGTTCTCTGTTCACAGTGCCAGGCTTTTAAAAAAATAAAATGTAAGGGGTGGAGGCTTAACAGGTTGTACTTCTTGAGAGAGAAGAGGCCGCCTTGGCAGTCCAGCAGTCATGGCTTTACCTCTGAGCTCTTGGCTTATCATTCACTCCTGTGGCAGCTTCAGATGTGGTTCCTACATAGGAGGCTAAGAAGACAAGTGACAAACTTTAGTTGTGGTTTGGGTGCTTTTGTATCGGCTACATGTTTGGGTCCTTCTTAGCCATACCATCTGTTTCATTTCAGCTGTAACTGTGGGTGAAATTACATAATGTCTTTAATACTATCCTCTTGTGCCAGCCATTTGCCTTAAGGAAACAAAGTTGTATTTTAAACTTGTGTGCATTTCTCCTCTAGAATCCCAAACTGTATTATAGTACCCACCACCTTTTTTGTACCCCTATCAGTTTTACAAAGGGCTTTCTTCATAAAACCCCCGGAATGGGTAGTTGTATGCCTGCTTGCTTGCATGCTCACTTGCGTGCTCTCTCTCTCTCTCTCTCTCTCTCTCTCTCTCTCTCTCTCTCTCTCTCTCTCTCTCTCTCATTTTCTCTCTCTTCCTTCCTCCCTCCCCTTCCCTCTTTTCTCTTCCCTCTCCCTTTCTTTTCCTCTCTCCCTTTTCCTCTTCCTGTCTCTTTTCTCTGTGTACAATAGTATTATTCTTTTTTTTTTTTTTTAAGCAATTGGGGTTAAGTAACTTGCTCAAGGTTACACGGCTAGTCATTATTTGTGTGTGGGTGCTCATTTTCTGAGGCCGGATCTGATCTCGGGTCATCCAAACTCCGAGGCCGGCGCTTTTACTCACTGTGCCACCTAGCCGCCCCTTTAGGGCAATTGGGGTTAAGTAACTTGCCCAAGGTTACACGGCTAGGTTTTTTTGTTTGTGTGGATTAAGTGTCAGAGGCCGGCTCCGAACTCAGGTCCTTCTGATTCCAGGGCTGGCGCTCTATTCACTGCGCCACCTAGCCGCCCCGACAATAGTATTATTTTAATAAGCAATCTTTTGTTCAGCCATTTCCCCCACTGATGGACATCCCCCTAATTTTCAATTCTTTACTACAACAAAAAGAGCTACTACATAACTATTTCTGTGTGTAGGGGGCCTCTTTCTTTTTCTTTAGAGGCCAAGTAGTGGTAGGCTGAGTCAAAGAGTGGGCATTGTTTAGTAACTTTTGGGGTATAGTTCCAAACTACTTTATGGGTGTCTGGACCAATTCACAGCTCAACCAACAGTGCATTACTCTGTTTTCCCAACCTTTGTCATTTTCTTTTTTTGTTAACTTTGTTAAACCCAACTTAATGGGTGTGAGAAACTCATAGTTTTAATTTACTTTTTTCTAATTATTAGTGATTTGAAATATTTTATAATATGTTTATTTTTAGCTTGGATTTCTTCCCTTTTAAGAGCTAACTTTTTATATTCTTTGACCATTTGTCATTTGGGGAATGGCTCTTATTTGTGTAGATTTGAATCAGTTCTTTTATAGCTTGGTAATGAAACCTTTATCAGTGAAACTTGCTAAAAAGATTTTTTTCCTCAGTTAACTGTTCCCTAATTTTAACTGCCATTGGTTTTGTTTGTGTAAAAAACTTTAATTTTACATAACTAGAGTTAACCACTATATCTTGTCTATCCCTTGTTTGGTTATGAACTCATACCCTATGCATAAGTCTAAAAGGTAAATTCTTCTTTGTACCTCTAATTTGTTTATAATGTTTGATATATATATATATATATTTTTTTTTTTTAAAGGGCAATTGGGGTTAAGTAACTTGCCCAAGGTTACATGGCTAGGTTTTTGTTTGTGTGTTAAGTGTCTGAGGCCGGAACTGAACTCAGGTCCTTCTGACTCCAGGGCAGACACTCTACTCACTGCACCACCTAGCCGCCCAATGTTTGTCTTATATCTATTTGGATTTTATCTCAGTGTGTATACTGTACCTAGTTTCTGCCAGACTGATTACTTCATGTTTTTAAAACTACTTTACATTTTCTGGCAGTTTTTGGTTTTAATCCAGAAGTTGGGTTGCCCAAATACAGGGCTCCTGGGCTCTTTTGCTTCTTTATGTTGGGGCCCTCATCTGTTCTATTGCTAGACCTCTCTATTTCTTATAGAAATAGGTAGTACCAGGTCATTTAAGTGATACTGCTTTGTATTAGAGTTTGGAATCTAATACTACAAATTCAGTTTCATGAAATCCTTAGAGCTGTTTCTTAGAATTGCATGTATTAGTGTGAAAGTACTTATCCTTAAATGTGATTAAATGTGTTTGATCGAGGTTGATGTGATGTGCCGCTTTGTGGTCAGCAAAGAGGAAGACCTAAATCTTTTGTTTGTCTTTGGATCCTCACATGACTCAAGAAAGTCTGAGTCTTCATTTATCCCAGGATGTAGGATCTGTGTCTTCTATTAAGCACACAACCTGAGTTTGAGAGGTCTTCAGAGGATGATCCAGGTCTAGGCTGGTTGGAGTAAGGAGGGTTTCTACGAGCGAAACCTGGCTGTGGGGAAAGAGCCCTGGAGCTTGGACCATTGTTTGAATCTTGCCTGTGTTGTTGCTAAGTGAGCTATGATCATGGTCAACCCACTTCACCTGCTGGAGCCTTAGTTTCCTCATCTATAAAATGGGTCCAATACTCACTGCCAAACTCATGAGGTGATTATCAGGAAATTGCTTTGTGAACCTTAAAATTCTACATAAATGAATTACTATTTTTTCTTGCTCCTATTAAAGCAGTTTTTATTCTCAAATTTTGTAGATAGATATATATATACATATACACACACACACACACACACACATATTCTTCACTGTTCGGCACTAATAGCAACTCTGCTTTAGATTTTTCATAGACATTATCTTTGTTCCTATGGAATGGAGAAGTAAAGGCTTTTAAAGGAACTTTGTAAGCCTAATGTTTTAGAATTAAACATTATTTAAATGGCTAATGAGAAATCCTGAGACTGGAGGGAGATTGTCTTGGAAAGCCTAGATTTTTATTCTAGAAAATTAATTAATTTTAAAATTAATAAAAATAATTCTAGAAAATCTTTTCCTATTTAAAACTTGCCTGGTTTGTTGGTTCACAAATTGAGAGATTAAAAATAGTGAGGCTTTGGTTGTGGGGGGAGGCTGTGAGTTGGGAGATACAAGGTATGGTGAAAGGGCAGAATTTGAATTTTTGGTTGGATATATTTTTAAAAACTGGATTTATATCAGATGGCTTAGTTCAGGCTTTTTTTCTTGCATTATACAGGGAAGGTTTTTCATTTTCCTTTAACACTCCTTCTGTGTGGGGACAGTTATTGTTAACTATCCTTTTATGAAGCATTTTGTATTGGTGACTCTCTAGGTCCCCAATTACCAATTTTTCCTTCTACATTTATTAAAGTAGATGCCATGACTCCTTCTACTTAGTACTCATTTTCACAATTAAAAATTCTTTTGCAAATTATGTTCACAGTCGGAAAATGCTGGCGGAGACCTCAGTGATGGCAGATACCACTATGAAGGGGCTGTTGTCATTCTGGATGCTGGTGCTCAGTATGGGAAAGTCATCGACAGGAGAGTGAGGGAGCTGTTTGTACAGTCAGAGATCTTCCCTCTGGAAACACCAGCATTTGCCATCAAAGAGCATGGATTTCGGTAGGCTTTGTTCTGGCATTGTGCAGGGGAGTTTCAAGAACTTGGGACGTTGGATTGATTTGTTTGATCTTTGTAAATGTCTCCATGCCATGATCTGGGAGATTTTGTTCTGAATTTGTCTGGGCACCAAAATCTTCTAAGAAAACAAGATGTTTGCTAGAAATCTCCCAGAGGTTACTCTTTTTTAAAAGCAAAATACTCTAGGCTTATTCATTTATTTAATTTTTTAAAATGTCCTCAGTTTTTATAATTAGACCTCTTCCATGGGCAGGCTGAGGGTAGCTGATGTCCCAGTAGACAGAGCCCTGGGCCTGGAGTCAAGAAGACCTGAGTTCAGATGTGACTTCAGACACAGCTGGGTGACCCTGGGCAAGTCATTTCACCTTTATTTGCCTCAGTTCCTCATCTGCAGAAGGGAGATAACAGCCCCTTTCTCTCAGTATTGTTGTGAGCAATTATCAATTGAGATAATTGTGAAGTGCTCCGCCTAGTGCCTGGTTCCCATCTCCTTCCTCTATTTCCCATGATATATTGCATTTCATAGGTTTTCTCATGTGTCAGAGTTTAGTGGTCAGTAGTGAAGTGCTGAGCACTGTAGCCATGGAGGAGAGCGGACAGGGCCTTGCTAGAATACTATTCCTTAAAGAGAGAACTTCTTTTAAAATTAGTCTATTCTGACCTCCTACAGAGGAGATTTAGCTACAAAAATACCAAAAAGGTCTCAAGTCTAACCCGGAAGATAATTGCACAGCCTCATGAGGCCTGAGGACATTGCAGCAAGATTCTCCAGTATTCAGTTGTCAAGGCTTATTTTTTTATAAGTTTTTATTGATACCTTACATCACCCTAGTATCTCACATGTCTCCATAAGCTTTCTCCCCCTCTCCCTGTCTCCCCCAACAATTTCCAAAGAACCATCTCATAGGACAAATGGTATTTTTTTAGAAAGGAAAAAGTCAGCATATTTAATACATTGAAAAAGTCCCAAAGAGTGTGCAGTGTGTGACATCTGTGGACTGCTACCTCCCACCAGAGGGCAGGTGCAGGGAGGTGGGGGATGAAGGTTCAGGTCTTCTTCTTTCAAGTCCCACTTGATCTTTATAATTTTGTCCCTCCTCTGACAGGCGCTCCTAGTCTTAATTGTGATGAGAAATGTACCCAGACAAACAGGATTTTGTGAATGAGATGAAGCCAGAAAACTGGCTCAAACAAGGTTCCATTGGAAATGTAATATGAGAAAGATCACTTTGTAGCTGCAGGGATTGGGCAAGATCGGTACAACTGGACTGGGTAGAGTTTAGAAAATGTAACAGTTGATGTTTGTGGCTAATGTTTGTTCTTTCATTCATAGTGCCATCATAATCTCTGGAGGACCAAATTCTGTGTATGCAGAAGATGCTCCGTGGTTTGATCCAGCAATCTTCACCATTGGCAAGCCAGTCCTTGGAATTTGCTATGGCATGCAGGTATTTTTAGTATACATGCCAGCTTGCAATTAGGGATTTGTTTTGAGGGTTAATTTATGTTTTAGTCTGTAGTTGCAGCTTTGCCATTATATTTTGTTCTTGGGATAAAATATAATTTGAAGTCATTAAAAATTGTACTTCATTTAAGGAACCAATCACAGATTATATGATACTGGTAAATAAAATGTTTCTGCAACACTGGAAAACTGGCAACTTATTAGTCTTTTCCTGCAGGTACTTTCCCCCCTCCCCTATGGTCCTGCCTTTTCCCAAGTTCTTGGATTTCACATACATTTTTCAGCTCTTTTTTCTTTCTTTTTCTGGACCTTTTTTCTTTGCTTGCTTTGTTTTTTATTTTGCGTTCTAGGCTTCGGAATTTCATTTTCTGATCTGTGGATGATACGCTTTTTTGTTCCTTCTTTATTCTTTGTGTCTCACATGGGGTTAAAACTTTGGAGTGGTTGTTTGTTGTCTTTCCTGCTAGAAGAGGACCAAAATGGCATCACTACAGCAGGATTGTGGCACAGCATGTCTGCCTGTGGCTGCTCCACAGGCTCCACTGGACGTCCAGCCCAGATAGTCTGTAGGAACATTTGGAGTGGAGATGTCTTCAGATTGGTGCCCCTCACGTTGCTTCTGAGCTACTGGGATTCTGCTTAGCTCTGATGTGGGCACGCCATGCTGGGCGGTCCTTTGCCAGTATCTCCTGGAGCCCCCACCTCGGGGAGCTGGCAGCTAGGTGGTACAGTGATAGAGCATGGGCTCACAAGCAAGAAGACCTGAGTCCCAGTTCGGGCTCAGACACCTACTAGCTGTATGACCCTGGGCAAGTCCTATTTGTCTCAGTTTCCTCATCTGTAAAATGAGCTGGAGAAGGAAATGGCACAGTCACTCCAGTGCCTGTCAAGAAAACCCCAAATGGGGTCAGGAAGAACTGGACACAATTGAACAGCAACAACTATGAAAGCTTTGGCGCACACCAAGTGTGTGCCTGTTTCTGATTGATTTTCATGTTATTGCCTCTGTGGGTCCCGCTCTGGCCTCCTTTTCCCCACTGTGCCTCCTCTCTGGCTCCCGCTCTCTCCTCCTTTTCCGCACTGTGCCTCCTTTGTGGGTCCTGCTCTGGCCTCCTTTTTCCCCTCTGTGCCTCACTTAGGAAAGTTCAGTTTGTGCGGGAGGTTGTATGGGCCAGAAGCAGCCCAGGTGGGAGAAGCTACATGGTATCAGCTGGTCATCAGTCAGCAAACATGTGTTAAGCACCTACTGTGTGATGGGTGCTGTGCTAAGTGCTGGGGATGCAAAACAAGACAGAAGGCATTCCCTGCCCTCCAGGAGCTCACAGTCTAACCGGCAGCACACAGCCATACAACAAACTGTGTACAGGAGAAATGCAGAGGTGGAGGAAGGCTTCCTGTAGAAGGTGGGATTTTATTTGGGCCCATCAGGAAGACAGTGAGGCGAGGAGGGAGAGCAGAGGAGGGAGAGCGTTCCCAGCATGAAATGATGACTGGCTTCTTTTCATCAGAGCCCCTGAAATGAGATGCAGCAGTGTAGCATTATCTGGTAGACTCATCCCTGTTCTGATAGGAGCCTTGAGGAGCGTGTTGTAGGGTACTGAGACTTTGCTGGGAGGCCTCTGCCACAGGCAGGAATGCCTTGATTATTTTGGTTCTAAGTTTTATAAATATTAAGGAACAATCACCTTTTGGTTAGTGGGGATTTAATTTCAACCTTTGTGGATTATCCTGACCCTGGTTCTCTTCTTCCTACACCTGACCTTTGACCATTCTCTTGGTTGCTAGCATCTATGAGAGATGGTGATGAGGTAGATATTGGTATGGGGAGGGAGGGGAGAACCCCAACTGATGCGGTGGAAACCAATGAGCCCAATGACTGATGTAAACTTTCTTTTTACATTCTACATCTGACTCAGTCATATAGTAGTTGTGTTGTGTTCATTGATTTTTTTTTCTCCTCCCAATTGAGCTATTTTAAATCCTTCTGAGGAAAGGGGTAAATTTGCAATTTCTGTAAATGGCCAGAACAGGTTTGTTTGATCAAAATATGACCCACGTATCTTGATACTGAACATTTCAGAAAGGAAAGCTGTTAGAAATCAGGAAGTGTGTAGATCTCTTTCTCCCTTTTAGCTGGCTCACAAGCTTTGAAAATGAAGGGAGGAAATAGAAATCAATGCTTCACACATGTGCACGGAATACAAATGTAGTCATTGTTCCTCTTGTTGACACAAATTCATGATAGTGGAAAGCACTGGCCTGTGAAATGCCCAGATCCAATTTTACCAGGTCCATTGCAGACTTTACTTGGATCAGTTCTTGGGAAAAGAAATAGAAATAGAAATTAGCAGTGATACACAGTCTTAATGATCCCTACACTTCCCATAAAAAAGTTTTTATGTGCTATTTATGTTTCTTTGGCATACCATAAAAATGGAGCTTGATTTAATTCAGCATTAGAAAAATACAGCAAGAATTTAATAAATGTACCTTTGTTGCTACATTTATTTCCTTCCTGGAATGTTGGGGGCTTTAAAAGCCAACTATAGTCCAGATTGTGTCAATTGAGGGAAATTTTGTCTGGGTATTTTCCCCCTGGCTCTTAAAGAGAGTTTGTATAAATATCTCTTATTCAAACTAGCTTTTACAGTTGGGCCTTTACAGAGGTCACTGATAGTCCCTTGCTCAAAAAGCAAGTGGTATTCCCTTAATACATTTACGACCAAATTGAGAGATTTGAAGTAGAGGGGTTGAGCCTGTTTCATGGGGAATTTTACAGGATCTCTATTTAGGTTTTTTATAGAAAAATAGAGGAAATGTGTATCTGGCAAAGTAGAGGCATCTGGAGAGATCTCTTCATGATTTCAGCCTTCTACATAGTCATTTAAACATTAAAGGGCCAGTGTTTGTCTCAGGATACTTTCACAGGGTGCTTCAGGATAGCCAAAGCACAGACAGGAGGAATTAAGATGGATTGAAACTTCTCTTTGATCTAGTCTTACCGCACTGCTCAGAAGTGTCTAAGATGACTTCATGTATTCAGGCTTGCACATCAATAGTTTGTGGAAGCAGATCATTAATTGGACTGTTGGTTGCATATTCAGGCCCCAGTACAAGCACAGCTGGTCTTTCCAGGGCGTCCACGTCCTCCTTGGTTCCTGATGGAGCCCCTTCGCAGGGTCACTGAGAGAGAGCGAGCTGACAGGTCTGGGCATTAGTTCAGTGGCCGTGATCATCCTAAACAAAGGCTTTTTAAACGCCTGCATAGTAGATTAACGACTTGACTTTCACATTGGGCTTCGAGAGGCACCAGTTGGTGCCAGTCAGAACTGGAATCAGATGGTAGGATTGACCAAGATTCTAGTGTGTTGGTAAATGAATGAAGTCTTCAGGTTCATTTTTGGTAAGGAGAGTGCAGTAGAGTCTGAAGGGCAGGCAGGGAAACCAGATGAGACAATAAGTACAGGTGATGATGATTATAGAGCACCCTGAGCTCTACTGGGCTCCACAAATGCTGCCTTGTTTGGTCCCACAGCCCTGGGAGGGGGAGGTGCTATCAGTAGTTCCATTTTACAGATGAGAAGGACGAAGCTGGGTGGCTCATCAGACAGAGTGCTGGGCCTGGAGTCAGGAAGACCTAAGTTCAGATCCAGCCTCAGACATTTACTAGCTGTGTGATCCTGGGCAAGTCACCTGACCTCTTTGCCTTAATCCATTGGAGAAGGAAATGGAAAATCATTCCGGTGTCTTTGACAAGAAAGCCCTGTTGTCAGTGGGGTCACAAAGAGTTGGATAAAGCTGAACAACAATTATAGATGAGGAAACTGAGGCAGGCAGAGATTAAGAGATTAGTCCAGAGACACACAGCTAAGAAATGTCTGAGGGAGGATTGGAACTCAGGTCTTCCTGATCTCAGGTGCAGTGCCCTTTTCCCATGCTACCTAGCTACCTCATAGGTTGCTGGAAGAGCAAGAGATCTGTCAGAAGCAGCCCAGGAGGGGTCAGTTATCCACTCCCTGCTTTTCCAGCTGTTTGTTAGGGGCACAGCCCAATCAGAGCTGTCCTGGCCCAGAGCCTTGGAAGAGATTGGCAGCATTTCCACCCAGCCTCCCAGGCAGAGCTCAGAGGGCTTGATCTTCCTTGAGTATTTCCTTGTGAACCAGTTCTGGGACAGTAAAATTCCCTGCTGTTGATGATGACATTGAAGGTCACGTGGCATGTTGAAGAAACTCTGTGTTCTGTCTTCTGAGTGTCTGTTAGCCTCTGGCCACCGAGGTAGGGGGGATGGCTCAGAGCTTCTTAGTTTGAAATCCTCTAGGAGCTCCTGTTCGTATTTCACTTTAATATCATGGAGCAGACACCCTTGGAGAACATGGGCAGAGCCCCAGATGTGGCCTGAGCCATGAGATGGCTGCTCCCAGCCTCGGGTCTGACAGCGTGAGGTGCAGACAGACGTGGGACCATGAAGCCAGCACATTCGTGCACTTTGACTTATTTGGGAACTTCTGCTTTGCGTGGCATAATTGTAATTCCCTCTTGTTTTGACAGATGATGAATAAAGTATTTGGAGGTACTGTGCACAAAAAAAATGTCAGAGAAGATGGAGTCTTCAACATTAACATAGACAACACCTGCTCCTTATTCAGGTATTGTAGATGTTCTTGAAGAGATGGGAATGGAAGTCCATCAGGAGCACAGTACTGAAGCCTTCTTCCTTGTGACGGCTGATAGGAGTGTCCCCAAGTTTAGGAGTGTTAAGACAGAATGAATAAGAAGGATTTCAGGGTTTGACATCCCTTTCCAGACGTGTGTGTGTGTGTGTGTGTGTGTGTGTGTGTGTAATATACTGTGTAGAATCAGGAAAAAGTCCTTGCCTCAGTCAGAAGTACTGATTTTTTTTTTGAAAACACTTTCTTAGGGTAAAATACATTCACCTGAGGGGTGGGAATGGGGCCAATTTCCCTTTTCGTGTTTGGTGGAGAGCATTGGTGTTCTGCAAAGCCAGAGGTGGATGCCCAGAGAGCTTTTGCCTGTGGGGCTGCTTCCCTCCCCTTTTTTGGGCCTGCCCTGGCCTACCTTCATGCCCGGGTTCTAAGGCCATCTCCCTCCCAAGCTTGTCTCTTGGATACACATACAGTCCAGCTTCTCTTTGCTGGGTTGGTCGTGAGGTGCCCATGAAGCCTAGAGGGCAGGCCTTTCAGTTGCTTCTGCTGCATAGTACAGGAGAAAACAAGCTTCTCTTTTTGTTCCTTTTGTTCCTGAAGCCCAGGACTCATTTGTGCTCCTGGCTTTGAGTTGTCTGCATTTTTCTGTCTGCATTTTTCTGACTGCGTTTTGGTGACTCTTTAGGAGAGCTGCTCTTACTCTGGGTTGCCTTGTATCCCTAGAGCTTAATGTCATCTTTTATTTTTATTTTATTTTATTTTTTGCCATTCATTTACTGTTTTATTTTTACCCCGTTACACATAAAAACAATTTTTAACATTAGTTTTTGAAAATCATCTTTTATTCTAAAACCACCCTTTTTTCCCACCTGAGTAAAGCCGGCATGCATGATGCTTGTCAAAGCAGGTCACTTAAGGCATGGAGGGCATCGCTTCTTAGCATCCCTTTGGTTGGTGTGTCTTTATTTTTGTTTCTTTTCCTAAAGCTTCCAGTGCTTTGTGCCTATATACTTGCCTTCATAGTAGACAGATTTGAGTTCTTGAAATCATTGTCTTATACCTTGCCCTGACTTCAAACTAGAGTACAATTCCATTTTCGGCACTGAACAAAGGGGAATGAAACCTTCTTCTCTAAAAATACTCATTTTGAAAAAAAAAGTTCTTTTCTAGACCAAGTCTGGAAAGGCTGCATGTTTGTAACATGCAAGAAAGTCTAGGGTGGTTTGGAGGCAGGGTGGTCTGCATCGGTACCCAGGGCCGCACTGCAGAGGCTTCTGAACTCGGCCTGTTTCTTCATCTGTGATCAGGCTAATGACTCTGACACTGCCATCCTAATTTAAAGTTGTTGTGAGTAGGTGACATTACTCTGAGGGGACTTTTTTTGCAGCCATCAGTGACTTTATTGCCTTTGATTTAAGGCCAAAGAATGCTTCCCCCTTCCCTGAGACAGGGTGGTTATGGTTAGCTCACCCATTCTTCTGCTTAGACACAGGGCAGGCTTGAGGGGTGTCTCCTTGGAGAAGGAAGGAAGGAAGCCTTGGCTCCTGGGCCTGGCTCTGCCACCAAGCATGGGCAGGGCTCTCGGGTGGTTTATTTTGCTTCTCTGGCTTCTGCTCTCTCTGAAGTCAGTGTGGCCAAGTTAGATGGGGCATTCAGGTCCAAATGCTCTCTGATTCTGTCACCTGCACTTTTATGGCTTTAGAAGGTTCTCAAAGTCAGGATTCTCACTGCCTGAGTCTCCTTTGCTATCCTGTTGCAGTCTGCCCCGTGGGGTGGGTGTGGCCTTCATTGCCTTGCTCTCCCTGATGACCCCAGGCCCGGGCACTTCAGGGGTTCCCTGGGTGTACAGTTACTTCAAGACCAGTTCTAAAGCTCCCATGTCTTTCCATGTTGTGTTACATCATTGTCTGCATTTGACTCGAATTGAAACTGTGTTTTTAGGGGCCTTCAGAAGGAAGAGATTGTCCTGCTCACCCATGGAGACAGCGTGGACAAAGTAGCTGAAGGATTCAAGGTTGTGGCGCAGTCGGGCAACATCGTGGCAGGTGCGGCTACTGTGAACCCCTGTGGGTTACATGTGTTTTTTAAAAATGCATAGAGTATAAGTGTATCTAATGAATTAGAACATTGAATTCTACTGCTCATTTTTAGTGTTATAGCAGTTAAATAACTACTTTAAAAGAAAGAAGCCCCTCATGCTCTCAGTTACATGACTCTGGGGCCTTGGCAGGTACCCTCCCTTCCTCCTTCCTTACTTCTCCTTTCTTTCCTTTTTCCTTCCCTCCCTCTCCCTCCTTCCTGCTCTCCTTTCCTCCCTCCTCCCTCTTCCCTCTCACCCTCCTTCCTTCCTTCCTTTCCTATCTCCTTTCCTCCCTCCTCCCCTCTCTCCCTCCCTTCCTCCCTTCTTTCCTGCAAGAAAAGGAGATTGGGGATCAGGCTTTAGGCTCAAGCCCTGTCCTTGCCAGTTAGCATTCACATGACCACGGGCAAGTTCCTGAACTTCTCTGTGCTTCAGTTACCTCATCTATGAAATAAAGGGGGTAGGCTGGACGTCTCATTCCTCTTGTAGATCCAAATGTAAAATCCTCTGACTGCTAGCTTCATGCTGTAATGGGAGGTTCAGGAGAAGTGGGTGTGTCATGGCATTGGCTTCTGTGACCCCCACCAGCTGGCCTTGGCAGTTTGAGCTGCCTGGGCGGATGCATCCTTGTCCCTGCGGAGGCTGAGCAGGGCTGCTTGCTATGCACACAGAAGAGCGGGCAGGAGCCACTCTGCCAGTGCTCACAGTGGGAAGAGAACCTGTTGGGGGGGGGGTGCGTCCCAGACAAACTGGCCAAACTGCTGCTCCGCTCCCACCTCCCTGTCTTTTCAGAGTTCATCTTGTTGGCCTTCTCTGCCTGGAAGCCTTCTCTCTAGTGTGTCTCTGATGCACCTGTCATTGCCTTCTCCTGGTTTTCCTCCTGGCTCCATGGCCATCTAGCATGCCCACTTCCTGCCGGTGTCCCCCAGGCTCTGTCCTAGGCCCTCTTCTTTTCTCCCTCTTTCCTATTTCACTTGGTCATCTCGTCGGCTTCCATGGTTTCAATGATATTCTCCGAAGATTCTTTTCATCCAGCCCTGGCCTCTCTGCTAACCTCTGGTCTTATGTCTCTGTAATTCTGAAGTCTTGTATCTGACAGTTGCCTTTCAGACATCTCCAACTGAACGTCATGTCCAAAATGGAACTCGTGATTTTCCCCTGACAATCCTCTGCTCTCCATGGAAGGCACCCCTTCCTTCTAGTCACCAAGGCCCACAGACCAGGTCTCTTCATTGACAGCTTACTCGTACCCATCCCCCCTTAGCCAGTCAGTGATGGAGTCTCACTCCTATCTCTCTTCTGACATCCTTCCCACCCTCATCTCCTCTCCCCTGGACTATTTCAGTAGCTTGGAGGAGGGCGGGGGTGGGGGTTCTGCCTCCCTTGAGACTCTCATGCCTCTGTCCTCACCTAAGTGGCCGTATTGTTCTTCCTAAAGAGCTAGTCTGATGACGGCACTCTTATTTAGTAAAGTCCAGGGTCAGACAGAAGTTCTATGGTGGTCTGAAGCCCTTCCCACTTTCACTATATTCTGTGTGAAGCACTCATCCCCTCCGGGTGCTCCTCCATCCAATGACTCGGCTCTCCTTGCTCTTTCTTACATAAGACCCTCTCTTTTCCCAACTCAGAGCATTTTCTCTGACTGTCTCTAATTAATGCCTTAAGCCCTTTCCCTCCTCATCTCTGCTCCCATGGCTTCCTCAGAGCCTCAGCTGAAGCCTTTCTTATCCTCTGTAACCTCCACGCTTTCTCTCTGAAATGATGCACAAGAAGCTTTGCAGGTTGTCTCCTCCATTAGGTCATGACCTCCTCCAGAACAAGGCCTGTTTGGGCTCTTTGTGGTTTCCCTAGCACTGGGCACAGTGCTCATTGACTGACTGGTTGTAACTTGGCTTTTTACGTTTTGTCTCTTTCCAATAAACTCCCTGTCCCCAGGGACCATCACCTCAGTTGTCAGAGGCATTTGGATGGTGGTTGGACTGGAATAAGTCTCTCTAAAGAGGTGATAGGCATTTATTACTGTGGCATTTTAATTTGTGTATTTCCCTGCTATCTACCTTGTCCTCAAATTTAGAGGGGAATTGCAAGGGAAAAAAATGAGTCTTTTCAAACATGAATAATTTTTTAATAACTTGCAATATTATTTCTATGAAGGTATAGCAAATGAATCTAAAAAATTGTATGGAGTACAGTTCCACCCTGAGGTTGGCCTTACAGAGAATGGGAAAGTGATCCTGAAGAACTTCCTGTACGATATTGCTGGCTGCAGTGGGACCTTCACTGTGCAGAACCGGGAGCTCAAGTGCATTGGAGAGATCAAGGAGCAAGTGGGAACTTCCAAGGTTCTGGTGAGCAGCTCAGGGTGGGCTGGCTGTCAGCTGGCTGCAGGCCAAGGTTCTGGTGAGAAGCTCTGCATGGGCTGGCTGTCAGCTGGCTGAACACCTTTTCTCTTTCTCTGCAGATTCCATAGAATGGGGTATTTGCATACAACACAATCGCCCCTACTTAGTCTTTGTTGTTTAGCTCAGTTCCAAACCTTTTGTTCTTGTACTTTTTATCAGTCATAACTTTTGAGCATACGCCTTCTAAATTTGTGTATTTGCTTATATAGAACTTAAATTCCCATATGATTACACTAATTATTATGTAGCTTATACAATTTACACAGAAAATAGAAATTTCAAAAAGGTGAGATAAAAAAACAGTGCTGTTTGAGCCTAGAGGCAGTAGGGAACCAGAGGAGTTCATTGAATTAATAAGTGATGTGGTCAGACCTAGGCTAAGGGAAATCTGTTCCTTTGGGCAGCTGTGGAGGGTGAGTTGGAAAGCAGGGAGACCTTACTACACTAGTCCAGGTGAGTGGTGAGAGCCCTGGGGCAGTGTCTGCCCACAGAGTTGGCAGTAGAGATGTAGGCTGAGGCAGAGAGAAGCCACCAAGATACCGTGGACTGCAAACAGGCCACTGGAAGGATGGCAATGCCCTCAATAGAAAGAGGCAAGTTTGAGGAGAAGGGTTGGGGGGAAGCAGCTCATCCACTGCCTTCTGCCTTGGGGTGCTGAGCCTCAGGGCCAGTGCAGGGGGCCAGAGAGCCTCTCCAGCTGCTGCAGGGGCCTGGATGGGACAGGTGGGCAGGGCAGGATTGAAAGTTGGGGGTAGTTCTGTTGAAGAGAATTTCACGGTTCCTCTGGTTGAGATGGGAGCCTTCTTTCCATCCTCTTACTGATCATATCCCTGTGGGTTGAACCTGGGCTCCCCCTTTAGAGACAGCAGGTCTACAGGAGCTTCTTCTTGGAGCTGTTTCAGAGTGTTCTTGAGTGATTCAGTGTTCATGAGTGATTCAGAGCTGCTTGGAGGCAAGTGTGGCTTGCCTTGGTGCAGGGCTGGCTTTCAGCCCTTCTCATACCCTTGAGCCAGCGCCATTTTTCCCCACTCTCATGTCCTTCCTCTTTAGGTTTTGCTCAGTGGTGGCGTTGACTCAACGGTCTGCACGGCTCTGTTGAATCGGGCTTTGGACCAAGATCAAGTCATTGCTGTGCACATCGATAATGGCTTCATGAGGAAGAGGGAGAGCCAGTCTGTGGAAGAAGCTCTCAAGAAGCTTGGAATTCAGGTCAAAGGTAGGGCTCCCTCCACAGGGCACCATCCTGCAGCGTGGGTCACCTGAGCCTGCTCTCTGGGTGCTTCTTGAGGCAGTTCTGGCCTCCACTAAAGCCTGCTGAGCACGTTCCCCAGCTTCCGCTAAGTCCCAGCCTCTCTTTGGTCTCGTGCCTTCGCTCTGTTCATTATTTCCTCTCTATCTTGTATGTAGGTTGTTGCTCCGCCATGAGATTGTGGGCTACTCGAGGGCAGGGACTGTCTTTTGCCTCTTTTTGTGTCCCCTGTACCTAGCACAGTGCCTGGCATATAGTAGGCCCTAAATAAATGTGATTGATTGATTGTAGGATCTTAAAATCCATTTCTTGTTTCTTAATATAGCATCTTAAACAAAACTCATAATCACTTTGATATATAGGACATTACCGTGTTATTGATGATGGTCTTTGAGCTCACCTTTTTTTTTTTTAATTAAACAAATGCTTTATTAACTTCTGGTTTACATCATTCATTCCCACCAGATTATGAGTTACATTTTCCCCCCATTTTTCCCTACCCACCACCCCAGAATAGCAGTCCCACTAGATATCCCCTCATCCAATATGCTCTCTCCCATATCTTCTCCCATACCCCCTTCGACTTTGCCATTAGGGCAAGGTGAATCTCTGAGCCCCACTGCCTTGACATCTTATGAAACATTTAATTTTAAAACTTCTGTTTTCAGATCCATTGCCCTTCTCCCTTGTCACCCACTCCCTCTGAGAAGATAAGCAATTCAGTATGTGTTGTACATGTATAGCTATGCAAAACATTACCATAGTAGATATATTGTAAAAGACTGCTTATATTTCCCTCCCACCTGGTCCATTCCCTGCTTTGATCCTGTCCCTCTTTGATAGTGGGTACTTCTAACCTCCCCTCTCCCCAGAATGCCCTCCCCTCCATCATCCCCCCTCTCATCCCCCTTTCCCCTACTCAGGAGAGTGAGTGAGGGTAAGATATTCCATTTAGTATGTATGTGATTCTCTCCTTGAGCCAACTTCAGTGAGAATATGCTTTTGCCTTTTTGCCTTCCTGTTCTTCCCCTCCCCTGCAACTACTTCCCCTTGCCTCTTCTACATGAGATAGTTTACCCTACCCTGTCTCTCTCCATCTCCTCTTGCCACTTTCATCTCTCACCTTTTGACTTCACCCCTTAAGAATCATCCCTTCCTTGGGGCGGCTAGGTGGCACAGCGAGCAGAGAGCCAGCCCCAGAGCCAGAAGGACCCGAGCTTGGATCTGGCCCCAGACACCCAACACACAAACAAAAACCCAGCCACGTGAACCTGGGCAAGTCACCCAACCCCAGTTGCCCTCCAAAAAAAAAATAATCATCCCTTCCCGTCAAATTCAACCTGTGCCCTCTATCCATGTATACCTGTGAACATATGCCATGTACCCTTCTTCAATTATTTTCATAATGAGAAATGTTTCATCAAACATAGTTATTGTTTTTCCATGTAGGACTGTAAATAGTCCAACTTTGATAAGTTCCTTTTGATTTTTTTTCCTTGATACCTTCTCAAGCATTTCTTGCTTCTTGTGTCTGAATGTCAAATTTTCTATTCAACTCTGGTTTTTTCATCAAGAATGCTTGAAAGTGCTCTATTCCACTGAATGACCATATTTTCCCCTGAAACAAGATACTCAGTTTGCTGGGTAGGTGACCCTTGGGTTCATTCCCAGCTCTTTTGCCCTCTGGAATATCATATTCCATGCCCTTCTATCCCTCAATGTAGAAGCTGCCAGGTCCTGTCCTATTCTGATTGTGTTTCCACAATATTGAAATTGTTTCTTCCTGGCTGCTTGTAGTATTTTCTCCTTGATCTGGGGATTCTGGAACCTGGCTATAATATTCCTGGGAGTTTTCTTTTTGGGATCTTTTTCAGGAGGTGATCTGTGGGTTCTTTCAACCTCTATTTTGCCCTCTGGGTCTAAAACATCAGGGCAATTTTCCTTGAGAATTTCTTTAAGGGTGATTTCTAGGTTCTTTCTTTGATCATGGCTTTCAGGTAGTCCAATAATTTTTAAATTATCTCTCCTGGATCTATTTTCAGGTCAGTGGTTTTTCCCATGAGATATTTCACATTGCCTTCTATTCTTTCATTTGTTTGGATCTGTTTAACAGCATCTTGATTTCTCATAAAGTCACTAGCTTCCATTTGCTCCAGTCTAACTCTGAAGGAATGAATCTCCTCAGTGAGCTTTTGAGATTCTTTTTCCATCTGGCAAATTTGACTTTTTAAGGCATTCTTCTCCTCATTGCCTTTCTGAGCCTCTTTTGCCGTTTGAGTTAGTCTATTTTTTAAGGTGTTATTTTCCTCAGTCAGGCTGTTGACTGTCATTTCATACTTTTCTTGCATCTTTTTCATTTCTCTTCCCAAATTTTCCCCCACTTCTCTTATCTGCTTCTTAAGGCCCTCTATGGCCTGTAGCCAGCTTGTATTTTCATTTGGGGCTTTTGGTACAGGAGTTCTGACCTCACAGTCCTCCTCCATGCTTTGAGCCTCTTTGCCCCTAAAATAGGAGTCCAGTGTTGAACTTTTCTGTTTATTTTGTTTCGTTTGCCTAGGCATATTGCCACTTAATTACTTGATTTTGGGGCTTGTTGCCACAGTAGGACTCTGCCACCAGACAGGGGAGCTTCCGCCCAAACGTGGGGTCTTCACAACTTCCTCAGGTTGGGTGGCCTCTGTAAAGCCTCCACCCACTCTGGCAAGTTGGATACCCACCCCAAACTTCCCCCCCAGACCACAATCCAGATCCAGGCAATTTAAAGCAAAAGCGATTAAGCCCCAGACTGATTGCTGGATCTTCCTACAGTTCGCAGACCAGGAGCTAGAGCCACTGCTGACACTGCAAAATGGCTTCTGTGCAGCTGTTTCTTCAGCAGCTTTTTGACCCCCGGGGAGGAAGCCACGTGTTCCCCAAATACGGGCCCCAAAGTCCATAGGGCACTAACCTCTCACTTTGTTCTAGGCATATCTGTGCTGATAATTCTGGAATCGCCACAGTTGCTGGTGTTCTGGGGTTCCACCAGCTGGCTGAAGGCCCGGCCGCCCTGGGGCTAAAACCGCGGACCTGGGCTCGGCTCTGCGGGCTGCGCCAACGCGCTGTGCTGCCTGCTCTCAGAGCGCTGGGCTGGACGCTCCCTGCAGGGCTGCTGGGCTGTCCTCAGCAGGAAGTTAGCTTCTCTGTGCCGTTCTGTGGGTGCTGTGGCTCCAGAAGTTGTTCGGAGCTCCCTTTCACATTGTTTGAAATTTGTGTGGGGCAGAGCACATTGGAAATGCTGTTTCTACTCCGCCCGAGCTCACCTTTTAACATCGGCCCTAGAGATAGTTTTCTTTTCTTTTCTTTTCTTTTCTTTTCTTTTCTTTTCTTTTCTTTTCTTTTCTTTTCTTTTCTTTTCTTTTCTTTTCTTTCCTTTCCTTTCCTTTCCTTTCCTTTCCTTTCCTTTTCTTTTCTTTTCTTTCCTTTTCTTTTCTTTCTCTCTCTCTCTCTTTCTCTCTTTCTTTTTTGCTTTTTGGCAGGGGGGAGGCTGGACAATTGGGGTTAAGTGACTTGCCCAAGGTCACACGGCTAGTAAGTTAAATGTCTGAGGCCGGATTTGAACTCAGGTCCTCCTGACTCCAGGGCCAGTGCTCTATTAACTTCGCCACCTAGTCGCCCTGGGATAGTTTTCAAAGGCATTAGTCAGGCAAGAATTCTTATTAAGCCTCAAATTTGTATTTATTCAGCTCGAATTTCAAAGCATCACATTTGTGTTGCCTTTTTACTTACCCTCATCATTTGTAATTCTGTAATTTCTCTAGTTGTTTTTCCCTTTCTTACTGGTCCCATATTAGGACAGGAGAACCCAAGGATTTCCTCGTTCCATATTCCTCTGAATCACAAAGGTGGTAGAAGGTAGGATGGCCATGCTTTCTGACTTTGTTAAAAAGGTAGACTGCAGTCCTTAGATATTTACAGCCTCTGGTGGGGAGGCCCTTGACTTTTTGTTAAAGCCAGTAGTTAATAACAACGTGTGTTTGCTCCTCAGTCAGCTGGGATGGGTGGACAGTGACCCAGCGTGAGCAGATGGGATCTGGGCATAAGTGCTCAGGAAGCTCCAGTTGTGATGGTTGGTGCTGGCGACACCGGGTGTCAGCGAGGCAAGTTGTGTGTGCTGTTCTCTGGTGGGTGACATGAACCTGTGTGAATGAAGGGGTAGGATCAGAGGAGATTTTTACACACACACTCATATACACGCACGTATATATGTATATAAAGCTCCTTTCAAACCTTAAAGTGCTGTAGGAATGAATGAGTGGGTGAATGAATTCAATGCAAAGCAGACCCTGCTCCACACAAACTCCCAGCCCAGTGGGGGAGACAACAGCCAGGGAAGTCCCCTGGAAAGGTCCCATGGTCCTTGGGGGGCTACTAGCAGTTGGTTGAGGGAGGAGCCATGACTCAGTTAATGAAGGGATTTGGAGAGGGGAGAATGAAGGAGTTCATCTTAAGTGGCAGGTTTCAGCCCATACAAAGATGGAAGTAGGAGGGGGTGTGACGTGTGACGTGTGAGGAGTGGCAAGAAGTCTGTTTGGGTGGACTGTAGAGTACAGGATGGAGAGTAGCAGAATGGACAGGACTGGGGCGAGCTGTAGCCTTGACTCAGTCCCACCGTCTCTCCCCCTTCTCCATGCCTGTGTGCTGCCACACAGAGTGGAAGGGATCATGCCAGTGCTTGTCTCTGCTCCCTGTTTGTGCCTAGCACGGCAGCCCTGCTGCCTCTCCTCAGTTGGTTCTCTATTCCTTCTGCTGCTCAGGGCTCCCACATCAGCTGAGGCCGTCACCGCTTACCAAGGCAGCAGAAGCCATTTGTCATGAGCTCCTCCACATCACAAAACCCCTTGAATTGAATTCTCAAATTGAATTCTCTCCTCCTCAACTCCAGTCACTGATGAAGCCATAACCCTTCTCACCAAGGCCAACCCCTCTATGTCCTCTGGGTCCTGTCGCTTCACATCCTCTGTTCCTCTGGCCTCATGTCCCCAGTGTCCCCCCTCTCCAGGCTTCAGTCTTTCCTTGTCTGTTGCCTACAAAGCTGCCTGAGTGGCCTTCAGCTTTAAAAACAGCCATAATCCTTTCCCCACACGCTGCCATCTCCTTCAGCACCATCTTTTACAGATAGAGGTTTAGAAAAAGGTGCCTCTATTTCCCTCTTCTCTCACTGGTCTTTGCCGTCTGCCTTCTGACCTCATTGCTCAACCAAGAGTGTTCTTCCCAAGATTACCACTGATCTCCCAGTGGCCCCTTCTGCTGGCCCTTTCTCACCCCATCATTCCTGACTTCATAGATTTGGTGTTTTACCTCAGGCACCTCACAGAAGCTCCTTGGGCCCCGATTACCCTGTTTTCCAAACAACTAAAAGTGATCTTTCCCTGGCTCATGGGGCTCATTTGAGAACTCTCTTCAGTGGGGTGGCTTGCGGTTCACTCATTCTTTTTCATTCTTTGTGATCTTTTTATTCACTTCTTCCCATAACTTCTCCATAGAGGATCACGGGAGTAGAGAAAGCAGAAACTCTTTGAAAAGTTAGAAGTGCCGTGGAGTCCAAGGTCATTAGGCTTTGAGGAGTGTGGGGGTGTTTCTATGAGAATGTGTCCCATAGATCACTTTTAGGACCTGAGACTTGGTTACACACTCAGTAGGTGTTCAGGAAATAGACTCATTAACTCCTCTACCTTGCTTGTCCTGATAGGTTTTTTATGCTTGTGGCTAAATCTTTTATCTGAATGGTGTCTTTGAGAAACTGTTGTGTGTTTAGCAGCATCAGTTCCTAACAGCAGAACATGATCTCTTTAAATTATAGCGCATTAAATGGTTATAGCTTTAAATCTATATATGTGTATGTCTTCTTCCATATGAAAGCTTCTTTTAAGAGTTGATACTCCCTCCCCCTTTGGAGTAGACATTATGACACAAAATAATATTACTTTTAGAAATGGTTATGAGATTTAATACTTTTTGTCAAAAAGGTCGGTATGAAAGTTTCTTGCTTTCCTGGGAAAAGACCAGTATGTTATAAGGGATAAAGCAAGTAAATGATAATTTATTTTTGGGGAACAAAGATATATTTTCATTACCAAAATCAGCATGTAGAAAGAAAGGTGGCAGGTCCAGGCCTTTGATCTCTCATCAGGAGTCCAGATTCTATGTTCTCTCTTGTCATCAGCTGTTTGGTTTCAGAAACAACTGCAGTCTGGCCATTTTAAAAGAGGAGATACTGTGGATTCTAAACTTGGATACTATTTAGTCACTTAAGGCAGATGACCTTGTAGAAACACTGCCTCTCACTGCTGACCCCTTGCCCCACCACTGAGTTATCTTGGGAAAAGCCTTTCTTCCCATAGATGCCAATTGAACCCATCCTGGGTGGCCCCACTTGGGTTCCGTGTGTCCCCTGCAGCCTGCAGTGCTCATTCTGGGCCTCCTTGCCCCACTGCAGTGGGCTTTGCCTTGTGTTTCTGCTCCACCTAGCCAGCTGGAGCAGGGATAGCCCCTTCAACTTGTTTTGGTATCCCCTACAGCCCTAGCTCAGAGCCTTGTATATAGGCCCAAGCAAGAAAAATCTGTAGACAGAACAATTAAATGCAGTGGGAGTGATGACAGCTTGCTTTTGTGCGTGGTGTTTACTGTGTGCCAGCCACTGGGCTAAGTGCTTTTCTCACAGCAACCCTAGGGCTATTATTATCCCCATTTTGCACTTGAGGAGACTGAGGCAGAGAATGCTAAGTGATTTGTCCAGGGTCACCCAGCTGGCAAGTGTCTGGGGCCAAGTTTGAACTCAGATCTGCCTTTCTCCAGGCCTCACACTCAGGTAAGATGTAAGAGTCAGTTCATAAAAATCAATATTTCAGGGCCAAGTGGGTAACCTGGAAAAGGAGTGGATTCGGGATGTTCTCTGGGCACCCTGCTGCTCAGCACTGCCTTGGATCCTTGATCACTTCTGTAGTTCTGCTGGCTGTGCCAGGGACTGGATTCTAGATAGAGACATGAGGTGAAACTTTGCTTTTCTGGGGCTGGGCTAAGGGGGTTGCCCTGGAATCCTTAGAGAAGGATTTCTGTCCTTTGTTCTTGGGCAAATAAGACCTATGATTTGCTTTAAGTGAACACCAGCAGTTCAGGAAAATGTGATAGACCCTAAGAGGAGGACAGCTTATTCAGGCTTTGATAGTTCTTTTAAAAAGCATGTGCTTTTCCCACAGTGGTAAATGCCGCTCATTCTTTCTACAATGGCACAACAACTTTACCGATATCTGAAGAAGACAGGACTCCCCGAAAAAGGATCAGTAAGACGTTGAACATGACCACAAGTCCTGAGGAAAAAAGAAAGATCATTGGAGACACCTTTGTTAAGGTACTTTTGTAATTACTTCTAAAGTGACTGTTGTACATGGATTGTTATGCTCGAGAACTGGTGTTCCTGCAGCATTTCTCAGCGACTCTGGGGAAGCTGCTGCTTTAAAGTATTATCACCCCATCGGAAACTGCAGCTTAGGGAGATCCCTGGCCGTCCTGCTGTGAGGGCTGGACTTGGTGTCCCTCAGGACCCTTCCACCTCTTAGACTTTGGGGTTGTCTGAGAGGCACGTCACCACGGTTGGGCCTCAGTTTCCTCATCTGTACAGTGAAGGGTTGGATTGTGATTGTTGAGCTCTCATTCACTCTCTGAGTCTAGGACTCTGAATATTCAGCACTCAGTCACAGTATAAGTATAAGCCTCATCTAGTTTTCCTGACAACTCTGAAAAGAGCACTTCTTTTTTTTTTCTGTCCTTGTTATGAAACCAGAAGTTGCTCGATTTTTCAAGTAAGTTGGTAAGTAACCCCTAATCTTTCATACCTGATTACTGAGTTTAATATTAGCTCATAGCAGTTGTGATTGAAATGATCAATTTAAGAAAAACTGGTAGAGTTCAAAGTCAGTCTTCATGATTTTTGGATATTCATACTTCACTTCATGAAAGGTGGTCTTGGGAATTCATGCTGTGGGTAGTTGAGTTTCCCTCTATCTCTGAAAGGAAAGACTTCAGCTGTATCCCCAAGGCTTACTAGCTGTGCTTGAAGTCCAGGTTCTGCTTGCCTGACTAGTGGGCTCTGTGCCATCATTCATCTTGGTATATTTTTTCTCCTTGGATGAGAATATGAGGGCTTTATAAGAAAAACACCTGCTGAATTCAGAGAGCCGCCTTGGAATGAGAGATGGAGAGATGAATATTGTATGAGAGGCTGAGCGCTGAGCAGAGCCTGTCAGCAGGCAGACAGGATGGCTGCAAGGTGATCAGAGAGGAGGGAAGCAGCTGTTGGGCTGTGGTTGCCTAGTAGTGCCCTCCCTCTTTGTCTCTGGCTGCTGTGGTGACGGAACAGAAAAGCTAACCAGTATGTGAAGAGTCATAGCCTTCGAGGCTGCTCAGGCTACAGTTAGTCAGTCAGCATTGTGGCTCCTACATGCCAGGCACTGTATAAGCACGCTTCAGTTCAGTTCTGAATTAGTAGGTAGTTCTCCTTGTATGGTGGCTAGGGAGCTCATTTGGCACAGTGTGCCTGCAGGGCTGATGGGGCAAGCCCACTGCCTGCTTGCCTGCTTTCTTGCCTGTGGTGTGTAGGGGACAGGAGTGGGAGGCATCTTGCTTGTTGAAGCATTTGTCAACATTCTTAATTCTGCAGGATTTGGTGTTGTGGTGGTGTGACAGTGGGAAGAATGAGTGGTTTGGAGACTTTAGTGGGAAAGAAGAAAGCTTCTGTTTCATAGACAGGACAGGTGGGCCTAGCATTGTGCTGCTCTTCCATGTGGAGCAAGATAAACTGGGGGTGACTGCAACAGAAGGATCCTCCATCTGCTTGAGCCTTGTGTCTGTCCTCTTGGTCACAGATTGCCAATGAAGTAATTGGAGAGATGAACCTGAAACCAGAGGAGGTTTTCCTTGCCCAGGGAACACTAAGGCCCGATCTAATTGAAAGTGCATCTCTGGTTGCTAGTGGCAAAGCTGAAGTCATCAAAACTCATCACAACGATACAGAGCTCATCAGGAAACTGAGGGAGGAGGTAAGCAGGCGAGACCACTCTCTCTGACATGTGGGAGGCAGCCCTTCTGACTGCTTCTGTTCAGAAGCGGGGTCACAGAAACCAGGGTACAAACTTATCCTCACCCCTGGGAAAAGCTCAGGGTGTACCCTGTCCTGAGGGGGTCAAACCATGCCAGCTTCACCTGAGAGATGCCGGGCTGTCAAATACCAGGTGCCATGGGGTGAGAAAGAGCCCTGGACTGAGAAGCAGAAGGCCTGGGCTCAGGCCTCAGCTCTGCCCCTTAGTGTAGTAACTGTGTGACTTTAAGTAGCTTTGACCTCCATGAACCTCAGTTTTTTAGGAGGTTGAATTAGGTCATTTCTAAGATCCCTTTCAGTTCTAACATATGATCCTGTTATTTTAGGCAACACTTGTTAATGAAAAGACTACTTTGGATGCAAAAAAAAAAAGTCTGCCCTTTTTAAAATTAAAATTTAATTAAATTTTTAAGTTAAAGTTTAATTTTATTTTTAGTTCCATTTTCCTCTCCCCCACCCATTGAGGAAGCAAGAAAAACAAAACCCTTTACAGATGTGTATAATGAAACAAAGCAAATTCCCATATTTACTTTATCCCCCAAAAATGCTTCAGTTAGCACTGAGTCCATTAATCCTTTCTGTCTGGAGATGTAGGTAGCGTGTTTTATCGTGAATCCTTTGGAATCATATTTGATTATTTTGTTGATCAAAGTTCTTAAGTCTTTCATAGTTGTTTATGATATTGTTTTGTATAAATTGATCTCCTGGTTCTGCTCACTGCATTGTGCATCAGTTCTTACAAGTCTTCCCAGGGTTCTCTGAAAGCATCCACTTCATCATTTCTTACAACACAGTAGTATTTCATCATATTCATGTGCCATGACTTGTTCAGCCATTCCTTAATTGATGGGTATCCTCTCATTTTCAAATTCTTTGCTACCGTAAAAAGAGCTGCCAAATATTTTTATACATATGAGAAATATTTTTGCACACATGTATAATTTTTGTGCAGATACTTTGCTTCTTTCTTTGCTCTCTTTTGAGTATAGACCTACTAGTGTTATCACTGGATCAGAGGGTATGCACAATTTAATAATTTTTTAGCCTAAATCCAAATTGCTTTCCTGAATGGTTGGACCAGTTCACACATCTACTAACAATGTATCTGGTATATCTGTTTCCCCATAGCCCCTCTGGCATTTGTTATTTTCCTGTTTTGTCAAATTTGCCAGTCTCTCATCTAGTTTTAATTGGAGTTAATCAGAGTTGTTTTAATTTTTCATTTCTCTAATTAGTGATTTAGAGCATCTTTTCATGTAGCTATTGATAGCCTGGCTTTCTTCCTCTGAAAACTGCATATTTGTATCCTTTGTCCATTTATCAGTTGGGAAATTCTTATAAATTTGGCTGAACTTCTTTCTTGATACACTGCCCAGGACCTTTCTTCCTGTCTCCTCAGTATACTTTGAATTTGTGACTAGGTACTGGGTAGTAGGCACTAAATCTTCCAGGTGGCATCTGTTCTGCACACAGTGCCTGGTATGGATTTGGGACCTCCTCTCCCTAGGAGCTGGTATGCTTCTGGCCAGCCCCTATCCCCAGTGTCTGTGGACCTCTAAATTTCCCAACCTATGTTGACCTTGGACTAGAAAAATAACTCATTGGCTTTTTCTTGGATTTCTCCATCAAAATTTGGTCTTGTGTGTTTCCTAGATCTGTCTTGAGTAATTGATGCAGAGGGGAAACTTGCTATGACTGCCAACTTGGCTCTCTTATTTATGATGTCAACCTATATGTCTAAATTAATGTGCTCATTTTGGAGCTTGCATTGTTATGCTCTGTGAAATGCTGCTCTGCACCCAGTTTCTGCCTGGTTACCCAGTTTTCCAGCTTTCATAGTGCCAAACTGTTTCGATGATTATGGCTTTGCAGTTTAGTTTGAGAGCCATGCTACTACTACACCCTTCCTTCCTACCTTTTTTCATTGATTCTCTTGATATTCTTGACCTTTTGTTTCTCCAGTTGCAAGTTTGATTGGGATGTTACTGAATAAGCAAATTCAGACAGCACCACTCTTTTTTATTATATTGGCATGGCCCACCCAACAATGAATACTTCTCTAGTTATTTGCATTCATCTTGATTTCTGTAGAGAGTATGTTGTGATTTTTTTTTTAAGTTCTTGTGTGTATCTTGGCAGATAGACTCCCAAGTATTTTATAGGATATGGAGCTATTTTAAATGGACTTTCTTTCACCTTTTTCTTGGAAATCTCTTGTCTATGCTGATGATTTGTGCAGGTGTCTTGCAGTTGGGGTGAAGTTTTTGAGTAATCCATCGTATCATCCGCAAAAATGGATCATTTTGTTTCCTCTTAGTACATACTTGTTCCTTCACATTCTTTTTAATGTCTTATTTCTATAGGTAGCATTTCTTATCACTACATTGAACAGTAATGGTGATACTGGACATCTTTACCCTTGATTTTTTCTTTTTGAAAGTCCTTTAGCTTATCACACTTAAATGACCCTTGGTTTTAAATAGATCTACACTACTTGTCATTTTAAGAAAAACTCCTTTTATTCTTTTGCTTTCGAGTGTTTTTGATAGTGGAATCTTGTAGTTTTTTGGCATCTGTTGATTTCATCACATGATTTTTATCGTTTCTATTAATATGGTCAATTACCTTTATAGTATTACTAACACTGAGCCAGTCCTACACTCCTGGTATAAATCCAGCTTGGTCATAGTATGTTATCTTTGTGACATATTGCTGTAATCTCTTGCTAATATTTTAAAAGTTTGCATCAATATTCCTTACAGTTATTATTCTGTAACTTGCATTCTTTGTTTTTGACTTTCCTGTGTTCTTGTACTTTGCCTTTTCTTTTTCCTGACGTGTCTTTAAGATGCCTGAACATCTTAGAAATGGATCTGTTCCTTTCTATTCAGTATTTTCCAGACATCCATCTCAATCATATCCAACTTGTAAAAAATGGTATTCTTTCCTTTCTTTTTTGCTTATTTTCTGGTGAGGTTTATCTAGGTTTGAAAGGGGTAAACTGAAGCCACCCACTCTTACAGTTTTACGATTTCTCCCTGATTCTAATTTCCTTTTTCCTTCTTATTTTATGCCGTTTGGTGCGTGTATGTTTAGTATAGATATTAATTAATTCATTATCTTTTAGCGAAGTGTAGTTTCCCTGTTTCTATTTTATTTAGGCCTCTCTTTGCTGTTGCTTTTTCTAGAGATTATGATTGCTGCTTTCTTCTCTAACCTTTTAGCCCTTCAGTTATGTTTCATATAAACATCATATTGTTGTATTTTCATTTCTAGTCCATTCTGCTATCTTTTATGGGTGAGTTCTTCCTATTCATACTTACAGTTATTGGTCATTAATTGTGTATTTCCCTCTTATACTTTATTACTTTTACTCTTCTCTTTTTCCTGACGTGTCTTTAAGAATTTGTTTTTCTTAATCTGTCTTTCCTCTAATTCCCCCCCCCTTCCATTTAACTTTTCCCCCCACTTCATTTCTTATTGGATTAAATGTGTTTCTGTATGTGTGTGTGCGCGCGCGCCTCCTTTGGTTACTTCACATGAGAGTGAATTTCCAGTGTCCTTTATTTTCCCTCACTGCTCCTTGTATAGACTTTTACTTGTGCACACAATTAATATAAGTTGATTTCCCCCATTTTCCTGTCCCTTTCTCCTCTGACAGTATATTTCTCTTTCCCACCCTTTCCATTCTTCTTTTAAGATCATCAAAACAACAGAATCAGGCCCTGATTCCTTACGTGACCCCCAATGATGATAAAAGTTTTGTGACATATAGCATTTTCCCTATAATAAGGCAAACATTTTATCCTTGTTTAGTCCCTTTAGGATTGCTCACTTATGTTTATGTCTTTATACTGCTGGACTCCTGTGCTGGCATCTTAATTTTTTCCTCAATTTTGTCAGGAAAGTCTTCTATTTTTCATTCAAGGTCCATTTATTCCCCCCTGTAAGATTATATTTAGCTTTGTTGGGTAAATTATTCTCATTTGTAAGCCTAGATTTTTTTGTCTTCTGGAATATCTAATTTTAAGTCCCTGTTCCTCTAGACTGTTGGCTGCTAAATCATATGTGAGCTTGACTGTGGCTCCTGATCCTTGAATAATTTTCATTCTGGCTCAAGATTTTGGCCCTAACATTCCTGGGAGTTTTCATTTTGGGTTTTTTTTTTTTAAAAGAAGATGACCTGTGAATTCTTTCCGTTTCTATTTTGCCCTCTGTTTCAAGGAGATCTGGGCAGTTTTCTTTTAATAATTTTTTTGTCTTTTTGGAGGGCACTTGGGCTTAAGTGACTTGCCCAAGGTAACACAGCTAGTAAGTTTGAGTATCTGAGGCCCGATTTGAACTCAGATCTTCCTGACTCCAGGACCAGGCCCTATTCACTGTGCTACCTAACTACCCATCTTTTAATATTTTAGTATTTCTAGATAGGTGTCTAGGTTCCCTTTTTGGTAATAGATTTCAGGTAGTCCAATGATTCTTTTTTTTTTTTTGCTTTTTAGAGGGCAATTGGGGTTAAGTAACTTGCCCAAGGTCACACGGCTAGGTTTTTTTGTTTGTGTGTGTTAAGTGTCTGAGGCTGGATCCGAACTCAGGTCCTTCTGACTCCAGGGCCAGCACTCTACTCATTGTGCCACCTAGCCGCCCCATCCAATGATTCTTAAATTATGTTTGTGTAGGCCTTCATTCCCTCACGCCTGGACTTCTGTAATAGCTTTCTGGTGGCTTGCCCCACCCCAAGTATTTTCCCTCTCTAGTCCATCTTGCATTCAGAGGCCAAAGTGATTTTCCTAAAACACAAATCTGACCATGTCACCCCCTTACTCAGCAAACTCCATTGACTCCTTATTGCTTCCAGGATCAAAAACAAAATTCTGTTTGGTGTTCAAAGCCCTTGATAACCTACCCTTACACCCGGTGCTCAGCACTGCTCCCCACCAACTCCCCATACACTTCCAGGCCCTGGACATGTACTCTTCAGTTTGGTAACATTGACCTCCTGGCTGCTCTCTCAGCTCTGGGCATTTTCTCTGACTTGTCCCTCTCTCTGTCTCTGCCTTTTGGCTTTCCTGACTTCCTTCAAGTCTGTCCCATCTCCTACGAAAAGCCTTTTCCATCCTTCTTATCTCTCTTAATTATTTCAGAATTAATTCTGTGTTTAACTTGCTTTGTATGTGTTTGTTTTCTGGTTTCCTCCCCCCATTAGATTGAAGAACTGGGATGTCTTTTGCCTCTTACTGTATCCACAACACTTAGCTAGGTGCCTGGCATATAGGTGCGTAATAAATGTTCATTGACTCAGTCTCTTTTTCAGGTCAGTTTTTGCTATGAGATGCCTCACATTTCCTTCCATGTTGTGTTTTTATTTTTATTTATTTTTAATATTTTTTATTTCTTATGGAGTCATTTCTAATTTTCAGGAAGTTATTTTCTTGGGTGAAGTTTTGTATATTTTTCTAAGCTATTTTTTTCTAGAGCTCTCACTTCTTTTTCAGTTTTTTTCCTCTGCCACTCCTGTTTGGTTTTCAAAATCAGCTTTTTAGTTCCTTTTTTAACTCTTGCTTTAATTCTTCCAGGAATTCTTGATGGTCTTGTGTCCAAGCTTCATTTTTCTTTAAACTACTGCTTTTCAGATATGTCGGAGTCATTTTCTTTGTTTGGCTTGTGTCTTGAACTTCTGTTGCCATAATGGTTCTTTATGGTGGGATCCTTTTTAAAAAAATTGTTTGCTCATTACAGCCTTCTTTTTGACTTGAACTTTATGTCAGTAGTGTTGGGATCTTTTTGTAGGAGGGGGAGGTATCTGCCCTGACGCTTTGCGTTCTTGGATCTTTCTGCTGCTTTCACAGCTCAGGTTTGGGGCCTGTATACTTTTAGTTATTGTGGTGACCTGGGGTGAAGTCTGCTCACTGCCTTCCTGGATCAAAGCTCAGTCTTTTACCTTGTGCTTGGGTGGGAGTTTCAGTAGATGGCTGCTGGACTGTGTCACTGTTAGCCCTCTGGGAGCGTCTACAGGGTCAGAGCAGTTGAATCGAGGTCTCATCTTTGGTCCCGGGATTCCTGCCCTGCTTCTTCTCTTGCAGGCTTGCTCTGTGTAGGTCTGGGGGCTATCCCCAGTTGTTGCTGCTCTGCTCCTGGGGTGACACCTACACAGCTAGGGCTTGCTGGCAGTCACCCTTCTTCCCCACCCCTGTATATAGATCCCTCACCACACTGCCACCTGGAATGGAAGCACCCTGTGCTACTTAGGGATCCCTGGGGACTCTTGGCCTGAAGGCTTCCTGCTCTGGTGTCCATTTTCAGCTCTTTTTGCATCCCGAGGTTATGTCACACTCACATGTGGCATGTTCCTTATCACACCTTGTCCCCACTTCTACACACCATTCTGTCTCCCTCAGTAGTTCTGCACTGGAAGAGTAACTAGCTGGCATTTTTCTTTCATTTCCCATCAGAATTTGGTCTGGGGTGTTTTCTAGATCTCTGTGGAGAAGGTTTGGTGGTGGAGTTAGGCTGTATTTCTTCATGCTTTTCTGCCATCTTAACTCTACTCCACAAATGGGTTGTTTTTGTACTTAAATAAGCCTGTTAGTTTCATCTCACAAGGTGTTTGTTGTGAGAGTATAAATTTGACCTGAATTGTCAAACCTTGACTATTGGTTGACTGTTTTTAACACCCTGGAGTTGAGTTCTGTGTCTCTGGAGGTTAGAGGCTGTTTCTTTTCTCTCTTTGTTCCAGCCTATTGCCTGATGCATTTTTTATATACCATGAAAAGTTAGTCTTGTTTCCAGAATGGGAAATAAATCACTCAGACATCAGAAAAGGTCCCCTTAATTCTTTACAACTAAAGGGAAAAGACCTGCTTTAAAGGCTGTAAATTACATTAATATACCATAGTAATACTTTTATCACACCCTTGTGTTGGGTTTGTTTTAAATAGATTTTTTTGTATTTTCAGACAGAGATGGAACATTCTGAAGTACATTTCTATGATCTGTCAGACCTGACATTTTACATTGAATGTGCTGGAATGGTGCTAAACCTGGGCATAGATCATGAAAATAAACTTTTAAAATCAACATGAGCCACTTTTAAAAAGGCAGTTTTCTTCCTGAGGACTTGAACTCTGTTTTCTTCCTCCCTCTTGGGGAGACAGCTTTGCACAGTGGTTAGAGAGCTGATGTCCAACCAGGAATTCCTGACCCCACCTCTCCTCCATGCTGCCTCTGTGACCCTGGCCAAGTTGCTTCGCCTCTCAGGCTGGTAGGCAGCTTGAGGGTGTCCATGGCCTAGTAGTTGGTGATCTGCATTAGTAGGGAGTTTCCTCACTTAATTAATTTCATTAATTGTATTAATGCAGTCTCCTCCCAGCTTCTTCCCTTCCCCCACCCCCAGCCCCCGTTCCCTTCTCCTCCAAAAAATGAAAGAAAACCTTTTTGGCCCAGATCTCCTCACAGCACCCAGCTGTTATCACTTCAGTGTCTCTTACTCCCTTGGAGTAAAATCCAGACTCCTGGCTGAACTGTTCTTCCCTTTGCCACCCTCCGTATAGACCAGGCTACCACCACACCTCTGCTGTTGTTTCCCACCTCTGGGACTATCCTTGGGCTCTAGTGCTGCCTCTCCCTCCTGATCCCCAGCATCCAAACCATCTCCCTCCCTTCTTCGCCTTCCCTGATGTGATCCATTGCCCTCAAAAGTCAGGGTGGCCTTGGGCTCAGGCGGACCCTGCCCTCAGGCTCACAGTCTCCGTGTCACCCTGCATGTGTCACTGAGCTCCTCTCAGTTTTCTCCTTTGTAAGATGGCGGTAACAATGGGACCCAGTTCACTGGCTTGTGAGGCTTGAGTGAGGTGATGTGCGTGATGTGTTTTGTAAAGTGGGAAACGCTGTGGGTTGGTGAGCCCAGGGCTCCCCTCCCCTGAGGGACTCTGCCCTTCTTTTACTGTGCAGTGCAGCACTGCCGTGGCTTGTGTTCCCTCTGCTCAGATCAAGTTTCAAGGGGGAATGTATTGATCACCTTCCCCAGTGCCTTGAATAGAGAAGCAGCTTCTGAAGGAATACTTGTTATGCCCATCCTGGGCAGGTACTTCAGAACATTCTTTTTTCCTTTAAAAACAGCAACCCCCAAAACCTAAACTCTTTCCTTAAAAGCAGACATAGATAAATAGCTGCCTCTCATCTGCTTCAGGGCACATCTTTATTGACTGCATTATGTGACCAGCTAAACTATGCGTTTGGGGAGTCGGGTATGCCAGGAACCTTATGCATTCTGGAACCTCAACAGATACGTATTATGTTGAAAAACTCTGTTTTCTTTTTAGGGAAAGGTCATAGAACCTCTGAAAGACTTCCATAAAGATGAAGTGAGAATTTTAGGCAGAGAACTTGGTCTCCCTGAAGAGCTGGTCTCTAGACATCCATTCCCAGGTATGAGATGTCCCATAACAAGGCAGGCCCAGAAGGGTGTGGAGTCTTTTGTCCATTGGCCCCTGTGCCTGTGTCCTCTCCTCACTGCAACCTAGATCCTGGCTGGACCCGATTCCTGTGCAGCTCAAGGCAGTGGAACTCCCCTTCCTAGGTCACACAAGTACAGTCGTGGGGAAGATGTTTCAGGGTCTTCTTTTTGTGCACTAACTGTATGTCACTGAATTGGAAAGTGCCTGTAACAACCTGAACATAGCTTTTCAGGTTTGCAGACCTGTTTCCCCACAATGCCCAGTGAGGTTCATGGTACATTACTCCCGTTTTGCTCATGGGCAAACTGAGGCCCTTAGTGGTCACCCGGTGTGTGGTAGGCTACTAAGCCCTGTCCCTGACTCCACATCCATCAGTAGGCCTATTCACCCCAGTCCACTGCCTTTCAGTGTCTGTATGGCCACTCTAAGAAAAGTGGCCAGAAGGACTGCAAAGGATTCTGTAGTAGCTCCTTCCCCTTACATCAGTGTTCAGCCCTGGCCGTGTTGGGAAGAAGCTGATTCAGGGTTTTTCAGGTGCTACTTTAGATGCAAATTCCCAGGTGGCCAGGAGAGTGCTGTTTCTGATTTCAGGATCCTTCCAGAAAGTATCAGCACTTGAAGTGTGTGCACAGGGGGACATTCTTTCCTCTAAGTCCTGTGGTTTGCTGCTCTAACAGTCCAGCAGATTGAATTATGTGATTAAGTGAATGAGCACGCCTTTAGAACAGCCTTTAAATCCAGGGATTTGTAACGTGGCCTTTTATACCATCCAGGTTCAGATGAGCTGATGACAAAGCTGAGGTGTGAGCAGCTGCTTGGCCCTGATGTTGGGTGATTCTTTTCATTTGATGCTGGAATTGTTCCTTTTACTCTGGTCTTTAGGTCCAGGTCTGGCAATAAGAGTGATATGTGCTGAAGAGCCTTATGTCTGTAAAGACTTTCCTGAAACCAACAACATTTTGAAAATAGTAGCTGATTTTTCTGCAAGTGTTAAAAAGGTAATAATATCTGTGCACAATTTATACGTGTTCGTAGTTTTAAAGGAAGAAATTAGTGATTACAATAGATGATAAAATTTTTAGTTTGATCTTTTTAAATTAAACTTAATCACTTACAAACTTGTATGCCATTAATTTGGAATTTCTAATAATTTTAAATGTTCTGAGATATATCTCTTTAACTGATTTAAAAAAAAATTGCTTTGGAAAATAGCATTGGACATAGGTAGGAAAATCTGTGTTCAGGGAGTTGGAATGCTGAAACATGTACCAGTGGCTTCTGAAGGTTTCCCATGACTGTTTGTCAGGAGTAGGCAGCAGGCCAGCTTCCCAGTCCTGAGGCATTGTCATCTGATTGCTGTGGCTGCATGGGCAGGGGCAGGAGGCCCTGGCTCTGGCTGTGGTCCTGCCACCTACACCTTCAAGTCACTGCATCTCCCTGCAGAGGAACAGCCTGTTTTCTTTTGTAAAACAAGGGGCTGCACTAATATCTCTTAGTCTGTTTCTTTATCATTGAATTCATCATTTTTCATGAGTTTAAATTCATGTCGATCTGCAAACGTTCTTAGTCAAGTCCTGAAGTTCAAAAGGCAGTTTTGTCAGGTTGGGAAAGACCCTGGGATCAGTTACAAAGGTTCCCCTGCCCCAGCACGTAGCAAAGGGCCTTTCACTGCCTCATGCCTGATGCAGAAATGCATCCAGCATGTTGAAGCAGAGGGCAGTTATTTCATTATAAAGGCAGACCTGTGTGACTTCGGTGCCTTGTGGAGTGTAGTTAAAATGAAGCAGACAGCACAGACTCCCAGAATGAGGAGGTTTTCTTTCTGATCGCTTAGAACTTTATACCATCTTTCTAGACTTGAATGTGACCTGGGCTTTGTCCTCCTTGTACAGCCACCTCAGACCACATGACCACCTCACTGCTGTGCCTGTGGGACCTTCCGTCACATCTCCAGGGAGGCCTTGGTGGGGCCTGGCCCTGCCTGCCTGCCCAGCATTCACTACCCTCCGTCTCCCCCACTGCCGGTGCCCGATGCCAGGGCCTTCCTGACAGGCTTTGTTCCTAACTAGGTGGGGCCATGGTGTTAGCTCCCCATTGTTGCCTTTTTATCCCTAGCACCGGTCACTGAGTGGGAATGGTGTCAATAAATGCTTACAGCTGGAAGTCTATGGCAGTTAGATCTGTGGAATCCATCCTGCTTGAAGGGACAAATGAGATGTAATCTTTCATTACAAATAGTGAGCTTCTCACTTCAAGAGAGCTTGTTAGACCTCAAGCCTTTTGTCTTTCTCCATTGTGCTCAGCCCCACACGCTGTTACAGAGAGTCAAAGCTTGTACAACAGAGGAGGACCAGGAGAAGCTCATGCAGATTACCAGCCTACACTCACTGAGCGCCTTCCTGCTGCCAATTAAAACCGTTGGGGTGCAGGTGAGTGCCCTTGCCTCGAGGCTGCTCTGTCTGGACTTGGATGTCTGGGAGTTTGCTAGATGTGCTAAAAGCCAACCAGGCATCTGGAGAAGAGGCAGACACCTCGTTTGGAGTTGCTGGAAGATATTTAGGAAAACATTAAGTACTTGGGTTGAGATTTGGCCTTGGCCTTGTGTCTTCTTGAGAGTCCAAGGTTTGAGGGCAGGTCTTTTGCAAGTCTAGTTTCAAGATGCTTTCCAATTTAGTGCATCACTGGTTTGACCCCAGATGAGTGCTGTACTAGGCATTTTCTTTGAGAATAGAGGGCGATTTCTTGTGATAGCATTTTAACCAAAAAGAATTTAAGCTTACAATGTTTCCATAGCCTTTTAAATTCCCTTAGACTAAAAAATGGATGCCAAATCAACATCTCTTTTACTGTAAGTGAATTAACTTGTTGGGGGGGCGGTTTTAAAAATAGTTTTTCCTCCCTGAATACATGTTAAGTCTGCTGATTAGTATGGAAGGATGACCCTTCACTCAATTACCTTTTAGTTGATTTGGGAATATTTGAGATATTGAAAAAGCAGTTCTTGGACTGTGTTAATTACATCAGGTAGAAAACACTGGCTAAACCCTGACTTTAGTAAAGGACCACAGTTTTTTACCAGGCTTCTGTGGGCCTGCCAAAGAGAACTTTCCTTTTCCCCTCCCCTAATTAGGAAAGAGTTAGTTGGAGCAGCACCTTGGATTCAGTGGCGAGATTGACCATGATAGCCTTGTACTCCACTGGAGTATTCCTTCCAGAATGGTTGAGAACTGAGTGTAAGAGCACATTCATTCCTGATCAGGTTTGTGATGGACTCTGGAGGTTCTAGTCATAAGTTCAGATCTTACAAAAGGCCTTGTCATTTTGAGGAAGAAATTCCCATCAACATGACACAGGAAAGTAAAGTTTAAAGTGACTGTTAAGGAAGACTCATCAGTAGTTATCATCAGTTTCCTTTTGGAAATGGGGGGGGGGGCTTTTTTGTATTTTTATTATATCCTGGTTGGGACCCAATGGCAGACAAAGAGAACTAGGTTAATAGTTTATGGCCTTTTTGGAATCTTCTGTTCTCAGATGCTGAATATATATCTGACGTTCAGCAGCTTGCTGACCCTGACCCATTTATTGATTAAGGAGCTCTTGAGTTTAGGTTTGAGAAGAGATACAGCTGCTGAGCCAAGCCAGACGTGCTCGTTAAAAAGAAATGGAATCTCCTACAATGGGAGAGCAGGGAGACGAATAGCATTTTGGACCCTTTGGACTTTGAGTTACAATGGAAGTCCAGAAGACAGAAAAAGCTGAGGAAACAAAGATGAAAGTGAACTAATATTGGATTGGAGGGTGGGACCCAGGAGTTTAAATTGAATCTAGAAATGTTGCTTCAAGGCCTGGAAATAAGAGTCTTGTTTTTATATTTCTAAGAAGCTGTTGAATAGCCATGTTTTTTCCTAGAACTGGACTTTGTGACATCAGCCATAAGTTTAAGACAGCTGTGTCTCCCCCTCCCCCCATTACAAAAAGGGCAATAAAGATACAGGACAATTGTTTTCTTTGTCAAAGTTGAGTGAGTCAGAAGCAGGTGGATCCACAGTTCTGCATATTTCTGGTGAACTCCTTAAAAGACTTTTAATACCAGGGAGCTTTGTGGCTTCATGTTCGGTACCTCCAAGTTCTGCAGTAGAGAAGGCACATACACATGTGCGCATATGCACACACACACTTTCTCAGCACCCCTTTGCTCCCTGGCACAGCCATTTGGGTTACAGCTGGTCTTGCTGTGTGTTTTCAGGGGGACTGCCGCTCCTACAGTTATGTCTGTGGCATTACCTGTAAAGACGACCCTGACTGGGAATCCCTGATGTTTCTCGCACGTTTGATCCCACGCATGTGCCACAACATTAACAGGTAGGTCTGCAGCTGCTCAGATTCTGCCCCTGTGGCAAGGCAGGGCAGAGGGCCGCATTTGGGCTTCTTGGCAACACTGGATATGAGGTGATACGAAGAAAGCTGACTTGGAAGCACCTTATCTTGGGTTGTTCTGTTTGACTAAAGCCTTATTCCCTGACATTTTATTTAAGAATATCTCTTGTGAAAGGGAAAAAATAAAACATTTTTTAAAAATAGATATCACGTAAGATAATATAAGATCAGTATTTTTGATCGTTCACTATTGATATACTCTGGTAATATTTTTAACTCTGCCTGTACTTAGAATTCTTTCCTAGCAGACACTCCTCCCATCTTCAATAATAATTTTAGCAGCTACTTAGCTTGCTGGGTCCTCAGTGTATTTGGCCTGGAAGTGGAATAGAAACTGCTTTTTTTCTTTGCTTCGGTCTTTAAGTTTTAAGTAGTTATTGGGACAGCAAGTGGGATTTGCCTAAATTAGTAGTAATGTGGAAAAAAATAATTTGAAGACTAAAACTGGATGCCAGATCTTTTTTTCTTTTTCTTTTTCTTTTTTTTTAAGCAATTGGGGTTAAGTAACTTGCTCAAGGTTACACGGCTAGTCATTATTTATGCGTGGGTGCTCATTTTCTGAGGCCGGATTCGATCTCGGGTCATCCCAACTCCGAGGTCGGCGCTCTTACTCACTGCGCCACCTAGCCACCCCTTGGATGCCAGATCTTAAAAATAGCACTCTGTGTGTGTTTGTTCACATTGATCTATCATTCAGTCTAGTTTTCGGTGCCATGTTTTTAAATCTGCCTTTCCTCTCTCAGCTTGTTCTGAGGCCACAGACAAGATGAGCTCTCCCTCTGAGTAGTTACATGAAGTGGAGCTTATTTGTTCTCAATCAGTCCACCATCCTGATTTCATAATGTGCTTAGATGACTAACAGCAAAGAAGACAAAGGGCATTTCATGGCTTAGTTTGCATGGATTTGTTGCTGAAATTTCAAATCAGATTTTTAACACTAAGTGAACAGTGCCTAACAGGATAATAGCATTTGCAGGTGTTGCTTGGTATTCAGAGAATCAGGCAGTTTAGCAAATGGAATGCAATTGTTAGGATTTGCCTTTCAGAGCTGTGTGACTTCGAAAATGAGACAGTAGCAAGGTGTATTTTGTAGACATGCTGTTTGATATGGCATGAAGAAATGATGGGTTATTGATGGTCAAAGGATTGAAAAGTATGACTGCTTCTGCCTCATAGGGTGGTTATGAAGAAAATACTTGGAGGGGACTTCAAGATTAAGTACAGAAGCGAGGTTTTGTTGCTGCTGGATTTGTGTGGCTGCTTGTTCTCAGAAGGCTGGAGCTGCCACTGGTGCTGGTGCAGCTCTCTGGCTCTTTTCTCCTGAACCAAAGTGGATTCTGTTCCAAACCAGAAGTTCTTGTTAAGGAAAGAAATAGATTTAAATGAGGACCATGGTAATTAGATGGTGTTTTGCTGTCTCTGATGTGTGCGCCCAATGCCAAAAGAAGTTGCTTTTAAAAAGGGAGAAATTTGAGGCAGTTGAGAAGTCTATCAACTACATTGTCGAACCTGGGGCTCTGCTTCAATCTGTTTTTGAGGCGCATTTCTCTGGAAGCTCTTTGAGAGGCGAGACAATAACATTCTTAGTATCTGTCTTCCCAGAGCTAGCACTGTGACTCACACAGGATAGACATTTAATAAATGCTTATGGGCTGATTGATTTAATCTGTATTTTCTTCTTCCTCCCACCTTCTCAGCTGAGAAGATAGAGGCTGTCTACTCTGAGTTTCCTCTTCTCACCTTCTCTACTTTTCAGAAGCTCTTGACAGTATCCCCACCCCGTTCTTCTATGTTCCTCTCTCTAGCCCTTGCCAGAACCAACCGCCTTATCTATGCCTTGACCCGCATCCCCTTCAGGCTTTCCCCTATCAGGCCCTCTCAGTTTATGGAGTCCTAGCCTACTGTCTACAGATATAAACTCTCCCTCACCCTTTAAAGACCTTCTCTGAGCCCCATGTCCCCCTGTGTCCCTGTAAGCTGTCATCTTCTATCTTTCTCTTTTCAGGCAAACTCGTGGAAAACAGCATCTATGGTCACTCCTTCCTCTTCCTCCTCAAACTCTCTGTGATCTAATTTCCAGCTTCACTCAAAAGAAGTGATTTTATCCAGTGTTCCTGGCCATCTCTTAATTGCCATCTCTGAGGGTCTTTTCTTAGTCCCCATCACACTTGACCGTTTAAACGCTCTCTTCTCTTGGATATTCTCTTCCCTGGCTTTTTGTTACATGCCTCATACAGGCTGTTGGAAACCAGGGAAGAGTGTGGTCCCGACAGCCCAGAGACAGGAGAAGGCCAGCCGTGCCAGATGCAGCAGATAGTTTGAGAAGAATCAGGACTGAGAACAGAGCATCAGATCATTGGGAACTTTGGATAAAGCAGGCTTAGTTGAGTGAAGAGGTTGGATGTCAGATTGCAGATGGGTGAGGAATGAATGAGAAGTGAGGAAATTGAGGCAATGAGTGTAAATTGCTTTTTCTACAGGGTCTTTAAGAAGGGGAAATGGAGTGGGGGAAGCTTGGGACATGTTTGAAAGTGCAACAGCAGTATAACCAATAAATGGAGAAAGATTAGGAAGGAGTGGGGTGGTTGAGCACTCAGTGGGCTGGAGAGAATTGGAAAAGCCAGGAGGGGACATATGGAGGGTCTTGGCTGTGGCTTTGGGAAGAGCCACCTCATTGTCAGATGTCAGAAACTGCAGGATGGTCAGGGAGTGAAAGCTCGTTAAAAGGAATTTTGAGGGGAGGAGAAGGGAAAAGGGGGAGTTCAGGGCAAATAACCTTAATTTTCTCAATAGAAGAAGAGGGCAGAGTCCTTGGCTGAGGTGGGAAGAGGGAAGTGTGGAGGCTTTGAGGACAGAAGAGGCAGTTGGGAGCAGCTTCTGTGGAGAACGGGGCAGAAGGATTGTTTGGTTATGGGGACAGCCGGGGGAGATTAGATGACACCAGCTGGATTGCCTTTTACCTTTTTCTGGTCAGATATTTTGTGTTTTTTTGAAATCATGAAGGGGATTTGTCACATACTTATTAGCTGCGATCCCAGACAAGCAGCTTTTTGAGGATCAGATATGTAGGCAAAGTGGTTATGATTGCTGTTGGTATTGTCACAGTTACAGCCTGGAGCCAGGGTTCCCGACATGCCGCAGTGTATCACGTCTTCTGTTTAATTAGAAACTGAAGCCTTGCTCCTAGACAGCAACCATTCAGTGTGCTGTCTGGGCCACCTTACACAGCAGTGTTTGTGCCTCTGGCCCAGGCTTAGGCCTTTGGATTGAATACCCACCTTCCATATGGCCATTGGCGGTCTTCAGGCAGGGACCCTGGCGCAAAATTTAAAGCATTAAGCCTGATAATAAAACTATTAACAGAAATTTTAGTAATGAATCTCTGAAGCCCATCCTTCTCTGCTATTTATACCAGGTGCTTGGCCTTTCATTGTAACCTGTGGCTGAGGACAGTTTTCTTGGTGTAATGACTGGAGCTCTGGCCTGGGACCCGGAGGGCCCATCTTCAAGTCCTGTCTCTAACACATCATGCGCTAGCCTCAGCCATTCTCTTCACTGAGGCTCAGTGTTCTCCCCTGTGAAGTGGGCATACAGTAGTCCTCATGCCCCTCATGCTGTTGTTGTAGTCCCCAGGAAGGGGAGCATCTGATTACAGAAGCAGCATCTGGCAAGGGTTTGATGATCATGTGTTAGGGGGAGATTTTAGGCAGAGTCTCCCAAGAAACGTGAGCCAAGGCAGCATCCTTCCTTGTACTAAAAGGGTCTATTTCTGATTCTTTGACCTCCAGGGTCGTCTTTGTCTTTGGTCCCCCTATCAAAGAGCCTCCCATGGATGTCACGCCCACCTTCTTGACCACTGGAGTGCTCAGCACGCTGCGGCAAGCTGATTTTGAGGCTCACAACATTCTCAGGGAGTCCGGTAAGGTTCTGTCCGTGCTTGTCACTTGGGAGGAGAGAACCACATGGGAAGCAGGCGTCTGTGGGGGAGGATTGTCCATCACGTGTAGCTGTTTGATTTGTAAAACAGGTGTCTAGGGACGAATCTCTGAAATTGTCCTTGATCAGATACATCGGGTACGGATAGCTTTAAAAGTGCAGCCCCAAGAAGGGAGGGCTAAGTGTGGGTCCTATGAATATGGGAGGTGGAGGGCATAGCTCTCTCCTTCCTTCCTTTTCTGTCTAATCCCCACCAGTGTTCTCACTACACCATACTCATCCATAGCATACAAGGCAAAGCTGTTGTTTCATTCTTTGCCTGTTTATGGTTGAAGGCAAACAGAGCTGTCGGCAATAAATGCAGAAAGTTTGGTTTAGGGGCCTCTGGTCTCTTGGGGGTATGGGCTAGGGTGTGGAAGTGAGCAGCCCCCTGGGCTCCACTGTGGCATGGCAGGCAAGGAGGTGTCCACACTGGGAAGGCCCAGGATCTTTGGGGGTGGGGTGGGGTGGGGTGTGTTTCTGAGAGCCCCTGGATGAGAGAAGCAGGAAATGTTTCTGGGTTCATCATTTTCACCACTTTGAAGGAGACAAGTGTGCTTCCTGTCTTGTACCCCACATTGTGAGTGAATAGGACATAATCCTGTGGGATTGGTAAGTGCCTGGGGTCGAACTGTACCCTTGGAAAATCTGGGCTCTGGGGAGGGGATACCAGCTTGAGCCCCAAGAATCTGGCCTACCTGCTTCCCCTTGCTTGGCTAGTCTACCATTCAGGTGGGGGACTTGGTCACATTCTCCCATTCGGACTTACTGGTCACTGTTTTGGCCTGAGTAATTTCCTATGAGGCCCTTTGTGTGCAGGGTGTAGAGAACGGGGTGGCCTTGCAGAGTATGGTACTGGATCCAGCCCTGCCTTAGAGAGGCATGCTTGCTTAGTTGATTCCTTCCTTCTTCCTACTCAGATGGTAGGGATCATTAGAGGGTCTCCCGCCACCCCCCAGTCCCATTATTGCCCTTCCTCCTTACCCCAAGCCTCCTCTTCCTTTAAATGTGGTAACTGTCTGCAGTTTTCCTGAACATTTTTCTCACTTTCCCCAAAGCTCTTATTCACCCTAGTCTTCTCTGTTGCTAACACAAGACTCTCCACCCACATTGTCCAGGCCTCTGCCCGTCCATTCCTTATTCCTCCTCACGCCTGCCTCGTAGAATCCTTCTCTTCCTGCAAGATGGAGCTCTCACTCCACCCAAGTTACTATACCCTCCATCACCATTAAATGGGACTATTTTTCACTTATTCTGCATTTACTCTGTATGTGTTTGTTTTGTATATAGTTGGGTTAGTGCGTCTCCAGCTCCTAGCCCAGCACCTGGCACAGGGTGCTGAAGAAATGCTTCTGTCACTTGATTGCAAGTGACAGGAGGGACATGTGCAGGGTGGCTCGTGCTAGCCTTTTTATAGGCCTTTCCCTCTTACACACTTATTTGTCTGATTAGAGTATGGGTGACATGCTTAGAAAGTGTCTTAATGACTTCAAAAATGATGCATAAAAGGTTATTTTTGGCAAGATGGGTTTGTGGTTACTCAGAAAAAGCATCTTTTACTCATCATTTACATCTCAGACAAAGTGAGGCAGACTTACTGCTTGCCTCCCCCTAGGATATGCTTGGAAGATCAGTCAGATGCCGGTAATCTTGACACCGCTGCATTTTGACCGGGACCCTCTTCAGAAGCAGCCATCCTGCCAGAGATCGGTGGTTATCCGAACCTTTATCACGAGTGACTTCATGACTGGTATCGCGGCAACGCCTGGCAATGAGATTCCTGTCGAGGTAACTTTATTTTAAATCTTACAGAGAGGGCTTAATGTCCTAAAACATAGCTGTCTTCATGGCTTATCGCTGCATTCTGTCAGATAATCCTTTTCGGATCACTTAGTGTTCTGTGGGAGCAATGGCCTAGCCTGAACCCTAGGGCCCATCCACCTCGACCTTCTTTGTTTTACTGTAGGTGGTGCTGAAGATGGTCACCGAGATCAAGAAGATCCCGGGTATTTCTCGAGTTATGTATGACTTAACGTCAAAGCCCCCAGGAACTACCGAGTGGGAGTAATAAACTTCCTTTTCGACCCAAGTGCTGTGTGCCATTGAAATGATCCGAGACATTGCCAGTGTTGACATGCAGTACTGTGAGGAGGGAGTTGGGGCCACTCCTTCCCGCCAGGGCCTGTCCTGGAGCATCAGGCACCAGGGAAGAGCCGTGGGGGACCCGAGGGGGCTGAGGACTTGTACGGGTAACTAGCCAGGGAGTCACGGCCTGTGCTCAGACAGACTCATTTGACTCTTGCCTTTGTGTTCATGCATTCATTCTGTGCTGGCTCTTCTGTTGCAGTCACAGAGCTGCCTCTTTGTTCTCTAAAGGCGTACCTCTTCTGGGTGACTGTAGGGGTGCTTCTGTCTCCTGCCGGGGGGTTGGGGAGCTTTTGGAAGCACCTGTGATGGACCGACAGATCTGGTGTGGGGGGCACAAACCTGGGGAAAGCTAAGAGGTGAATCGCCTTGTTCCTCCCTCCCCTGGGGGTTTTGGAGTTGTAGAAGCCTTCGCACCTTCTTGGCATGTGGTGCCATTTTCTAGCTTCCTGGGATAAGGACATGCCAACATCCCCTTCACTAGTAAGAGCTCTGAGTTGTCTCAGTTCAGATGTGCTAGAATCACACAGCTTTTAATGTTAATGCTTTTCCTAAGAATAAAAGGAGAAAATGGTTTGTCTACAGCCTTTCTTGTGTCTGAGGCAGGGGTACAGATAGTGAAGAGGAGAGTCTGGTGCCATCTCCCTGGGCTGGCTCTTCCTGGTAGTGATCCCCAGCACAGGGACACTCTTGTCTATTCCCTGACCCAGGTTACAGGAAGGCTAAGGAGGCACAGCTGTAATTTGTTGTGCTGTAGGGCCTAACAGCAGCTCTAGATCACAGACACCAACAGGACAGAAAGTGCCACGTGACTGCAGCTGCATGTGGGGGCAGGGATGAGGGCTTGGAGGTCCTAGTGAAAATGTCTGCCACCTGTGCACCTGCTTTGGCTTCCCAACTGGCTTGTGCTTATGGATGATAGAGGGTGTTCTCTCCAGACTTTTTACAGAGACTCCAGCTAGAGATATAAAAGGAAAGTTCTCCAGGACTTCCCCTAATAATGTTAGCAACTTAGAGTCCTATTACCTAGCATCTACCCAAATATAAAATAATAACTGCAGTGACCACAGCCAGCAGGAAAGAGACTGAGTTTTCCTCGGTTTTGAACACTTCATCCTCCAATAATACTTTTCTTGTCATTTTCAACTTAGACTCTCCTTCAGTTGTAGGGTAACCAGTAGCCTTCACAAGCAAGCCACCTGGTCCCCCTCCGGGCCTGAGTTATTAACATCTTCCTGAAGAAGTGCTGACTTCCACTTATTAGGGTCTGGGGGACAGGTTAGTATCCTAAAGTCTTCCTTCCACCTGATTAGCCCAAAGGACAGTGAACCCCAGGCCTTGGGCTAAGGAAGAGTTTGCTTCTGCCCGAATGGGAGAAACTAGGGAGGCTTGTGCAAAGCCTCAAGGAGCTTAGTCTCTCCTGTAAAAGGTGATGGTGTCAGACTTTTTTTTTTTTTTTTGCTTTTTGGAGGGCAATTGGGGTTAACTTGCCCAACGTCACACGTCTAGTGTGTGTGTGTGTGTGTGTGTGTGTGTGTGTGTGTGTGTGTGTGTGTGTGTGTGTGTGAAGTATCTGAGACTGGATCCAAGCTCAGGTCCTCCTGACTCCAGGGCTGGCACTCTACTCACCTAGCCACCCCTGATATCAGACTTTTGGCCAACAGGGGTTAATGTATTATAAGTACTTCAGATTTCTGGGCAAGATCCCTTTTAAGTGAATTGTTCTCATGGCTATGGCATGTCTTGTGTCTCTCAATTGGCCCTTGAGGTCAGGAGTACCCATTTCTGGAGAGGAGTTGCTGACTTAGGAATTTGGTATCTTAAGCAAAGATCAAGAATTTTATAACAACATAACACATCTAAGACAGTCCTTGGGTACAAAAATGCCTAATTAGGTCACACAACATTGGTAGGACATGTTAAAATTAATTTGTTCTTCACAACAGCCCTATCAGTTAAGGACACCTGAGTCTCAGGTGACCACACCTTGGTCACACAGCTAATCATGTGAAAAGACCTTACGTTCAAACTCAGTTCAGTGATCTCTTGGCTACACATTGGGCATAGTTACTTATACTATGTGAGCCTTCCACCATCTGAATAAAAGAGGGGTGTTTTTGGAGGACCCCTTTTGACTGACATAGGTATAGATGTGATGTGCCCCTACTCTTACAGATAAAGCATGGGATTGTCCTGAAAAAATCAACACATGAAGTCACAGTAGCCCAACACTCTCCTCTGAAGATGTATCTATACCAAGCAGGCTGTGGGGTAGAATTAGGAAAAGTAAGCATCTCAGCGTGGGCGTTAGGCTGCTTCTTGGTGAGGTGACCAGGAAGATGGAATGGCGCTGTCTCACCAACTTCTGCTGCCTTATCTAGGACTAGTTGATTTTTAGGAGTGGCAGAATGTTAATCACTTTGGGGCTTTGCTGGAGACCAAACCATCTTCATCCAGAAGACCAAGCAGCCTCTTTCTTTTCAACTCAAGACTGTAGGAGTTGGAAGGGACCTTAGTGGTCTTCTAGACCAAGCAGGACTTAAAAGCAAATCTTATGACAAGATGGTCATCCAGCCTTTGCTTGGAGGCCCCTCTGAAGGGGGACCCAACAGCTTCTGAGAACAGGGCATCCTAGAAGTTAGGAGATCTGGGTTTGAATCTTTCCTCTGACATTTATTAGCTGTGTGACCTTGGGTAAATTCATCTTTCTTCCCCTCCCCTCCATACACATTCCTCTGTTTCCAAATGTTAGCAATTTCTAGGATCTGTGACAAACTTGATCTCTTTTAAGGAAAACTTCAACATACATTCCCAAGTGGTGGTGGTGCTTTCGTGGGCTCCCGAGGTAAATCTAGGCTGACTTCACAGTGGGTTGGTAGGATGAGGAGGAGGGGAGTAATTGTAATCCCTTTGGTAGTGATGAGAGCCAGGTCCTTCCACATGAAATAGAGAAGCTAAATCAGGAAAAAGGATGTTGGCCATGGTGAAGGATAAGACAAACTGAAATTTCCAGGAGGTGCTCCCTGGTTTTCAAGTCAAAAGACTTCTTGAGTGTTGGCTTTGTTGTATGACCTCGAGCCAGTCATTACTGGGCCAAAGGTCTGGAAAGCCCATTCCAACTTCATGATTTTATCCTAGTGTTGGTTTTAATTTGCTAAAACAGGAAATGGCTTGAAGTCACATGAAAGATCAGGATAATCACTCTCCCTGTCCCTTCCAGCTCCAGCACTCTACACCAGGAAAACAGGCCTGCATGCCAATATCACGAGATGAGTTAGTGTTGGGTAATCTGACTCCATGGCAGCTTGGCGTTAGTCTTGAATGCAAAGTATAAAAACCTGTAGTCTTATCCCTTTGTTGCTCATATGAACAAACAGACCCAGGTTAGGGAGGTGACTCCTGACTTCCTGGTCATTGGGCCTTCCACCTCATGGCAAGACTTACTCAGCTAATCACTGTTGGTTATCCCTTCTGGTGGGTAAGTCTTGAATGTTGTAGAATGTTGTCTGGAGAGTTTTCCTGTTCCCTCCTAAGCCATAAGAGGTACAACTCCAAAGCTTTCTTACCTGGATGCCCCCACCTGTCATAACCCAGATGGAGTATATATATATGCCTTTAGAGAATATAGGTTGTATAACAGTAAACTATACATTTTGTGTACCATATAAAAAGAGGCAGTTTATGTACATTTACTAAGACCATTGTTACAACTTCATAATGGAAAATGAAAAAAATGTGACCAACTGCTTTTGAACAGATTTGTTATAAATAAATATTTTGCCAAATGGAATAGTGTAGTAGATATTGTTGAATTGTGGAAATACTATGTATTTGTTGGCTGTGTGCTGTTAGTCTGTTCCATGTTGTTCAGGCAATAATGTTGAAATCACAATAACCTGGCTAAAATAATGTGAAATGACCTTCATCTTCCTCTTGCTGTCTTATCCTCTTGCTTTCCTGGAAGCAACAAAACTGTTTGTATATAAGACTTTCATCCTCTAATTCCTTAAGCTTTGGTGTGTGTGATAAAGTGGGAGAGAGGAGGCTGAAGAGGGTGCTCTACGAAGAAAGGCTGAAAACATGGAAGTCACGTCACGTCACCTGAGAACAGTCTGATTGGCACCCGTTGGATGGAATAGCTGAAGTTTATAATCACATGCCTATGTTATCTCATCAAACCCTGGAGATGCCATTATGAGGTGGCTAGTGCCGATATCGTGCCCATTTTACAGGTGGAGAAGGTGAAGCCGAGAGGTCAGGTGACTGAGTTAGCCGAGGTCACACCATGAGTGCTGGGCCTGGGCCTGGACTCCTGGTCCGGTGCTCCTTGTCCTACATTAGAGGATCTTGGACTTTGATCTAGAATGTGAATATTGGACATAAAGTCGGGTGGTTTTTTTATCCCTATCACCAGCGAAGGATGTGTACTTTTCCTTTCATTTTTCTTTTTTAAATTCCATGAACAAGAAGCCTTCAAATACATATGCAAACCTGCCCTGACCTCTTGCACATGCCCTTTTCTATTGGGCCAGATTTGGTTTCACAGTAGCACTCCGAAGATGTCCTTATCTTTATTGATTTGATTTCAGGGTGGCTGTCTTCATGGCTGGCTGTTGATCCATCAAAAATAAGGGTTTCAGCGGTTATTTACTTGCCCTCTAATTACTGAAGGCAATCAATCATGCTCTCCAGAAAAGAGTCCCAGTGGCCACACTCCTCTGGTATGTTTCCTTGAGGCCAAAGGCCCAGTGCCTTCAACTACCTGAGAAGTTTGGGTGTTTCAGTAGAATTGTCCTTGGTGAGGCATTCTGGCTTTATGCTTAGTGCGGAGCTTGGCGCCTTTGGTAGGCATCGGTCCAGTCAAAACTTTAAAAAAAGACCGTTTGCGCCCAATGGTCTCCTACATGGTTATAACTTTCATTACCATACCACATTTCCCCTCCTCTCAGAATTCAAGACCAATTTTATAAAAAGCCATGTTTCACACCATTCATGTCCACTGTTATTTACATCAGCTTATTAGTGGATTTTTAGTTCTGCTGATTTATGTGACAGGCTATAGGAAAGGCAGCTTGGAATCAAATGTTCCTATCTGCCATGGTCACTTTTTTTTTTTTTTTTTTTTTTGCTTTTTGGAGGGGGGAAGGTAGGGCAATTGGGGTTAAGTGATTTGCCCAAGGTCACATGGCTAGTTGTGTTAAGTGTTGGAGGCCGGATTTGAACTCAGGTCCTCCTGACTCCATTCACTCCACCCCCATGTTAATGGCATGACATAAGCAGTGTTGCTTCAGAGGATGCCTGTAGTACCTTTGTGTGATCTCCTGTGGTCCACGTGGTATCAGATTAAACTCTATGATCCTCTGTGTTACAGGAAGCCTACGCTTTCTGGTACCCCTTTTGGGGCTCCATACACACACAATTGCCCAATTATACTATACATGGTTGGTATTGATTTTAAGTAGGAAAAATTTCAGATAGATGTTTAATTTAAAATGGATAAGAACATGACAGAACAAAGGAAAAATTCCTCCCTTGGGTTCTATGAGAAACCCCCTTGGCCCTACTGTGGTTGGTTTTGTTTCATCAGAGCCCCAGAACAAGGCATTCTATGGTGCTGACCTTTTGTTTTTAAAGGCAAATCCCACGTACCAGGAATTGTTTCTACGTCATGACCACCAAAGGCCCAAACGAGCCTCTTCGGTGTGCTTGAGTGGGCCTTATGGCAGGTAGGTGGCATTTCACCACAAATAGCCAGATGTGATTAGACAAAGAGGAGGAGATTTAGGGGGAATTGGAGGCAAATACACTTGAAACTGCTGCTAACACAATTTACTTCTCTTAGCTCTTCCTGACAGTAAGTGATTAGAGAGAGGCTTAAAGCTTCACCACTGAAGGAGGGAAATGTCGTTTTAAACTGTCAAATGTCCACATGTGCTTTTAAAGGCCAATCTCTTAAAGCACTTAATAGAAACTGGTATTTCTGATTTCATTATGTTAAATCTTCATTCCCCTCAGTAGGGTTGTTATATAGCTTCCCTTAAGGTATTATTTAGAAAGGAGTGTATATGATCCCAGCTTTGAGAGAATGAGTTTTCCTGTTTTCTTGGAGTGTGTTGCAAAGATTTGATATTTAAATAACTTGTTATCTTTATAGGAGTGGTGTAAAGAACATATCATATATGTCTGCTTGTACATATATATATGGTATGTATATATCCAAGTTTGGTCTATTCATTCACTAACTAACCAGCAGGTGACCTTTGCTAGAATCGTGATAATTCCTGTAGAGGTTTATAACAGCCCCATGCTTTTTAGAATGATCTCAGCTAGAGAAGTGATTATTTCCATCTACTGGGTTTAGAACCTTCAAAATATCTCATGTATAGAATTGTTACTCTATTTAAGGATTCCCTTGTGTCAAATAATGGAAAATAAACATGTGTACTGTATATGTTTGGGGAAATGCTGGGTGGCTTTTTAAAATCTTAGAGTTAAGTGGACAACAGTTATCCCCAGCCTGCCTTGAATGTGTTTTATGGAGTTTACACAGTGTAGTTTCTTTTTTTTTTCTACAGAGAGGAAACCAATGCTTTGCCCATTAATTTTAAAAGGAATTTAGCTGAAAGCCTGCTAAAGGAGCATAGCTGCCCTGTATATGTTAATTTGAGGTCTTTAGTCAAGTTATATGTCAACATTATTTTAAAAAAGTTTGTACTGGGGTAATTCTCATTTAAAAAAGAAATCCTGCTTGTGAAACAATATAAAGTACTGTGAGCCTTAATTTTTATCCACAAATAAAAAAAGTTAAATTATGTCAATGATAAATGTGTGTGGTTTTGTTATTTGTATTATGGACTAGAGGACTGTGAAGGGAATGGATTTTCATATTAATATGTTTTGTTTAATGAATATACTAATGATTTATATTCCTCAGAGCTGCATTTTTCCCCAGGAGATTCTGACTCTGGAGTCAGAGGCAAACTGTAGCTTAAAGTGATCAATCAGCCTCCTCACATTGTTCTCACAATCACTACATTCCTATGTCTGTGAGAGTGAAATGAAGCCAGTCAAAGACTAGAATCTGTTCCTTTCACAGAACTCTGGTCCTGCGCCCCAGCAAGTAATGATCTCCAAGACTTGAAATGATCAACCTGAGAACTGGTCCCACAGGACTGGAGAACACCTGTATTTTCCTTCACTTGTGGGCTTGTCGTGGAAAAAACCACTCAGGCCCTGGAAATGATTGTGTTGTAATCCCAGACCTTTTCTCACTTGTGATTCATGTATATAAACTGTGTCTTCATTCCAGCATGTGGTGGTTTCCTCAGGAGAACCTCACAGGTTTGCAAACTGCATTAAACCGCTACTTGATTTCTAACAGCCTGTCTCTGATCTGCTGTTTCCATTCTTGGGTTAGAGACTGGTTCAGTGAAATTTTGTTACTAGGACCAAATCCTGGAAGAGTTATCAAAAAATGAGGTGGTTTTTTTCCTTTTTTTTTTTTTTTTTTTTTTTAGAAAATCTACTTACAGTTTAAAATGTTCAAAACATCTGCTGTGCTCCTTACGGTAAGGTTTCTCAGCATTAATAAACATGAGAATTATTTTAAGAACCTATTTTATTAATAGCATTTGGTCCTAAAGTCTGCTAATAGTTGGAACTGTTTTAATAATTAGCATTTATATAGTGCCAGCAGCTATGTTGATGCAGTCAATAAACATTGGGCCTAGAGTCAGACCAGAGTTTGAATATAATTATCTCAGACATTTGAAGCCCTGTGATCCTGGGCAAGTTACTTAAGCCCTGCCTGCATAAAAGTGGAGAAGAAAATGGCAAGCATTCCTTGGAAGAAATTAAACAGACTGAACAACAACAATCTACATGCTAATTTAAAGTTTGCAAATAGTTTACAAATATCTCCTTTGATCTTTGAAGGGGCAAGGGGGGCGGGGAGGGGTGGCGGGGCGGCGCAGGGCAAGTAGGTGCTGGAATTATCCCTATCTCCTAGATAACCCCAGTCAAACAAATGTTAAGTGACTTGCCCAGCTGCTCTCTCTCCATTGTGCACAGGACTATAGGCATGGAAAGTGTCTTTGTCATCTAAAGGTTTCCTATAATTCAGGTGTAGGTTGGGACACATGCCCTGGATCTCATTGTGTTCCCATTTCTAATAACTCTTGACACTCCTCTGACAGGTCCTACAATGCCAGACCACCCCCCATCTCTGACTCAATAAACTTCAGAGACTTCCTGTTACCTTCAGGATCAAATATAAGACCACCTATTATTTGGTATTCAAAGCCCTTTGTAACCTAGCCCCCTCCTGCCTTTCCAATTTTCTTCCACTTTACTCCCTGCCATCTTCTTTTATCCAGTGACACTGGCCTCCTGGCTGTTCCATGGACAAGACCCTTCATCTCTCAGCTCTGGACATTTGCTGTAGCTGTTTCTTGACCTGCAATGCTCTTCCTCCTCTCTGCTTAATGGCTTCCCCGGTTTCCTTTAAGTTCCAACTAAAATCCCATTTGGGAAGCCATTTCCAACCCCACTTAATTTTAGTGCCTTCCTTGTAAAAAATATTTCCCATTCATCCTGCATATTGCTTGTTTGTACGCACTTCATTTTTTTCTCCTCCATTAGATCGTAAGCTCCTTGAGGGCAGGGCCTGGGTTTTTTTTTTTTTGCATCTTTTTTGTATCCCCAGTGCTTAGCACAGTTCCAGGCACATAGTAGACATTGATGAGTGTTTATTGACTTGGCCAGTTATCTGACCATTTCCTTTTGTAATGATACAAGTGTGTTAACATGGGGTCTAGTCACTGCTAATGCTTTATACTATAAACACCTCCACAATCACATTTGGATCCCCACATCTCTCTATGTGTATGGTGCACTGTTTCTCTCTTCTCTGTTTTGACATGTTCTTCCAATGTGCCCTCAGCACCAGCAGATCCAACTTCTCCGATAGGCACCCACAACATGGCAACATTCAGACTCCCTCAGGATCTTAGGACTAAGTCTTTTGAAGGAAAATACACTTCCCCTCTCCTAAACACTAGCTCTCAAGCTTCCATTTAATGTGGTTTTTGTCTACAAGCACTCACACTAATGACACTTTTAAATTTTAAACATGATCACCTAAGGTTAAAAAATACAAGGCAAATACATAAATAATAAAATACTGCATTATATATACACATGTATATGTGATATGTTCACATATATACAGGTGACATACATTATCGATGGCACACGTATATATGCATGAATACACATGAGGTATGCATACATGTACATCGACACATGTATACATGTGTATATTTTACTGTGTGTGTGTGTGTGTGTGTGTGTGTGTGTGTGTGTCCAGATCCCACTTCTACAATAGCTATTAGTGAAAAGTGGACTTCCATCTAAAGGATTCTGGCAAGGAAGCAAAAGAGGGAGACGATGACCAGGTTTAGAGAAACTTGCCTTTCTGGACTTAACAGGTTTCCATGTTACTGGTAATTTGGGAGCATTGAAACCAGGCAAAGCTGCTTTTTTGCCGTTGACCTCTTCAGCTGGGGAAATCTCTGCTCTCCTCAGACAGAGCCTTTATAAGCTCTTTCAATTACCCATCATCCTTAAAGGGTGTTTAGAAAGTGTTAGTTCTTCATGTGAAGAGCAGCTCTTTCTGAGCCAGGAAAACTTGCTGGAGTCGTTCTATCTGAGCTAAATGGATCTTTCCCTTCACTTGGATGAGACACTATCCAATCAGAATGGAGCTCACTGTAACATGGTTCTGGTTCATTCTTACTTGGGCACCACTCTAGCTGCAAAGCCCCCTCTGCTTTTCCACTTCAAGCCAGAATTGGCATCAAAGTAAGAAGCCCCCACAAAAAACTCCCCCTTTCTTCATTGGCTAATGATGCCAATTCTCTCTGACCACTCAAGAATTACTCAGCTGAAGCCTTCTTTCAGCAGACTACTTCTGTGTTCTATCTCAGATGCATTAGCCTCCTCTCTACCTGCTATTATCTTGCGGGATGTCTCTTGACCTGCTGTGTTCAGTGGCTTATGTGAGTTTCCTTCCTGACTCCCTTCTCCCATTCTGTTCTCTTGACATCATCTCCCTTTCTCTCTTCCTTTCCCCTAGACTCTGATAATGGAGTGATCCTTTCCCCATCTTACATCAGATTCCTACCTCTCTCATACCTGCATCATCCTTTCTGTCCATCTGTCTTTATCTCTGTCTCTGTGCTGTGTCTGTCTCTCTTTTTTCCAGATCTCAAATTCAACCTCTATCTTATAAGTTCCTTCCCTACTGCCTACAAACATCAGAATCTCCTTCAACTTAAAAAAAACTTTCACCAGACCCTATCTTTCCTCCCTTTCTCTGTCAGATTTCTAGGGGGGAAAGTCTACACTCATTACCTCTACGTTGTAGTCTGGCTTCCAATCTTATTCCTCAACAGAAACTTCTCTTTCCAAAGTCACCAGTGACATCTTAATTGCCAAAACAAACGGTGTTTTCTCACTCTTCATCCATCCTGACCTCTCTCCTGCATTTGACACTTAGCCACCATTTCTTCCTGGCTACTCTTTCTTCTTCAGGATTTCATGACCTTTGCTCCTAGTTCTCCTACTGGAGTGACCATTCCTTCTAAATCTCCTTTGTTGTCCTCCTACCTGGTTGTTCCTGAAAGTGATGTCAGGACCCTCTTTCTTTCTCTCAATTTTTTTCTCTTGATGACCTCATCAGTTTCCATGATTTTAAGTATCTCTGGAAATAACTTCTAATTTTTTAGCCTCTTGTCTAGCATCACCACCTGACCTTTCAGACTAGATGTCCCAGAATCTTCTCCAACTAAACGTGACTGAAACACGGATTATAATCTTTCTCTGCAAATCCCCTCTTTTTTCACAGATTTATTTGTCATCATTCTTCCAATCTCTCAGGGTTGTGACCTTGATGTTAGTCTTGATGCCTTGATCTCCCTTGAACCCACACTCCCAGTCACTTACCAATATGTCATTTCTGTCTTTACAAGATGTCTCTAATCCAACCCCTTCCCTATACTCACAGTCACCATTTCAGTTTATTACCTCTGACTTTGGTTAAGAGGTTCTGATATATAATTAGTCTTCCTTCCCCCAAACTTTGTCCACTGCAGTCCATCCCACATACTGCTGCTGCCAAAAATAATTTTTCTTAAGTACAGATTCACGTCTCTTTCTAGAGTTATCAATGATCTCCTAATTGCCAAATCAAGTGGCATTTTCTAAGTGGTATTTTAAGTAACCCCTTGACTCTCCTACTCAACCCCAATGGTTTCTGCTTTGTTCTTGATAAAACATGAAGTTGTCTGCTTGAGTTTCAAAGCCATACACAACCTAGTCCCAAACTATCTTTATGATCTCACTGGACATTACTCCCCACCTCATACTCTTGAGTTACAGCCAAACCAGTCTTCTCTCTTTTCCTCATACAGGACACTTTATCTCTTTGCATTAGTTATTCTCCATAACAGGAACATACTACCTTTTTACCTCTGCCTTCTAGAGGCCCTCTCTTCCTTCAGGACACAGGTTGAGCCCCACCTTATTTAGGGTAAAGGAAGAGAACTATTTAAGCACCTACTGTGTGTCAGTCACTATGCTAAGAGCTTTACAAATATATCATTTGATCTTTATGAAGCTTTTCTTGATCCTTCTGGTTATTAGTGTTCCCCCCAATGACTTTTTATTTAGCAACCTGGTATTTCTTTTGTATTTATTCTGCATATATTTATTCTTTATATAATTATGTATGTACTTGTTTCCATTATAGAATATACCTAGCACACAGTAGGCACTTAATAAATGCTTGTTGGTTGATTATTGACTGACCGACTGAATCTAAGAATGTTTCTAAAGGGAAGAAAGGTCCTTAGTTTCCCTGGTCAGGCTACAGGAGGGCCAGCCCTGACTGAGACACACCATTGGTTATCTTCATGATTTTGTCAGGGCCACTGCTTGATCATATTAAGTGTTTCAATAATGACAAATTAAGTCAGTTCTCTCTCTAGATAGAGAAAGTGCAGGATTCATAGGTCTTAATAAAATCTATTTCAGATCGCAATAGTTTGTCAGGTGGAGAGATATCTCACGGCTGGTCTCCACTTTATGAGTTCTATCTTTTTTTTAATAATGTATGAAGTCATTCAAGAAAGGAATGTCAGAAAATTTGTCTGTCAGGCAACAGTTCTCTTTGAAATGAGTTATTAAAGATTAATGACTATTAATAATGATCATGTTCAGCATAAATGTGCCTCACTTTGTCAGTATCACAGAAAATTTCTTTGATTTCTCTGCTTGGATCCTTTCCTTGGTGTAAAAAATGTTATTCCTTGGAGATCATGGTTGGGATTTCCATTCAGGTGGGTTGAGTTGTCAGCCTGACATCTTCCTGCTGGTGGCTCAGGAAGGAGGTTTAGTGAGCCCCTTCCCAGTGAATAGAAGACTTCCTCATTGCCCATAGTGCTGGATGCAATACTGCCCAGACCAAGGAGGGGGGAGAGCTCAGGAAAACTTTATTCCTGCCACTGCTCTTGCTTCCAATGAAACTAATTTTCTTTCCCCTGCCCATCTGTTTGCCTCCTCTAATTTTTCCCTTCATAATCCATCTTCCTCGTGGCTGCCAAGTTGATATTCCTAAAACACTGATCTCACTATGTCACTCCCCTAATGAGAAACCTTCAGTGGCTCCCTGTTGCTCCCAAGACACATTCCTCAGCATTCCATTGAAAGCCTTCCATAATATGGCTGCCATCTACCCATCTAGTCTTGTTTCTTGTTACTCCACCTTACACCATCTCTGTTCCCATCAAACTGATGTACAACTCTTCCTCATGTGGAAGAGTCTGTCTCTTCTAGCCCCTCTCTGGACTGCATCCTTCTCTCATTTTATACCTTCAAAGCTTAGCCCATGTGCTGCCTCCTACATGAAGCTTTCCCAGATGTCCCTTGTGGTTACTACTTTCTCACATTTTTTTCTGTAATTTTGTCTGTACTTTATACTGAATTAGCGTTTTTGTTTTTTTCTCTCCATTCAAAGCATCCTATACTTTGGCATGGAGACAGATTCTCATTTTCTTTTGTATCTTCATTGCTTAGCATGCACTTTGCATAGGGCAAGAACCTAATATATATCTGTTGATTCACAATCAATAATAATATCTAATAAATAACTCCTAATTCTATATAATATTTTAAGGTTCTCAAGTCACTTTACATATATTCTCTCATTTGAGGCTCATGGAAACCCTATAAGACTTTTGATATTCCCATTTTATAGATTAAGAAACTGAGTCTTGGGATGATTAAATGACTTGGCCAGAGATATCCATAGGGTGCCATACTGCATATCTATATGAAATTCACTTAAGGCTTCAGGACTAAGCTGTCATTTAGGTTGACTGTTGGGTAGGGTGGAGAAGAAAGAGAGGGGTTATTGAGGTTAGAAAGACCAGAGGAGGCAGAGGAGAGATAAGTCTGGTGATGGTGACAGAAATGTGTATGTAAGTGAGATCTTTTTACAGATACTCATCATCTTAATGCCAAAAAATAACCTGTTTATAGGACTTGAAGCTGAAAGGGACCTTAGAGGTCATCAAATACAATCTGTGTCCCACCCCCCTTTTTGCAGAAGAAAAAACTGAGGCTGATGGATACTTTCTCAGAGTCACAGAACAATTAAGTATCTGAGCCAGGACTTGATAAAGAACCAGATAAAGGATCAATTAATACCTGTTAATAATAATATCAAGCATATATATGACATTTAGAGATTTTTTCAAAATACTTCATAATTTTTATGCCACTCTATGTGCCAAACCCTGTGCTAAGTTCTCAGGGATACAAATACAGTTTCTTTCCTCAAGGAGCTGCATTCTAATGGGGAAAAACTACATAAAGGGGAGCTGAAGGGAGGATAGGGGAGGATACCCATGCAGGGCCAAGGTTGTGGGTAGGGAGGAGTGAGGAACAGAGCAAGGAGCAGACCCAGAAATGAATGGAGCATGGCCAGAGTGCATCATGATGGGGTGACTGAGGCTGAGGGGACGGCCACAGGGCAGGTGGGTTTCCAGGGTGAGGAGGTGGAGTGGTCTCGGTGGGGCTGTTGATTGCCTTCATGTCTTGCCCACTGAGATCCCTCACTTCTCCCAGCGGTCCTGCTCTGTATCCTAGGGTGTGGAGAGACCCCATCTCTTCTGCTGCATTGCTCTGGTGTGCCCTCCATAGCATCCATGCAGTTTATCTACTCTCTGCCACACTCCTACAATAAACAGTTACAAATATGGAAAGGCCAGCATAAAATAAGTTATCCCCAAGGTTTTTCTTTTCTTTCTTTTTAAAATGGATTTTTATTGATGTCTTTTGTTTTTGCATTGTCTATATTTCCCACTTTATTTTTTCCCCTAACTCTTACCTAGGATAATCCCTTATAGTAAAATATAACAAAAAAGAAAAAAAATCACAAACTAAATAATATATCAAAAAAGTCATATATAAATGCAGCATCCCACAGCCATGATCCCCCATTTCTGTAAAAGAATGGGAGGAGCTATCTTTTTTGTTGTTGTTGTTTGCTTTTTGGAGGGCATTTGGGGTTAAGCAACTTGCTCAAGGTTACATGGCTAGTAAGTGTTAAGTAAGTCTGAGGTTGGATTTGAATTCGGGTCCACCTGACTCCAGGGCCAGTGCTCTATTCACTGCGCCACCTAGCTGCCCCAGAGGAGCTGTCTTTCCACATCTATTATTTGGGACTAAACTTCCTTATTAGATTTCCATAGCATTCAGTTATAATTGTTTTGTTGTTATTATTCATTCCTCGCATGATATTGTAGTCATGTATATTCTTTCATGGTCCTACTTCATTTGTTTTTTTTTCTTAAATTTAATGTTTTTTTTTCCAATCATCAAGTATTTATTTTCTTTCTTTCCAGCTTTCCGTCCACCCATTATTTCATTTTGCATCTGTTCATGTAAGTTTTCCCATGGTTCTCTCCATTCCTCTTGTTCATAGTTCTTATAGCACAGTAATATTCCATTACATTCATGTGCCACAACTTGGATAGTTATACCCTAGTCAATGAAGATCTACTTTGTTTCTGGTTCTTTGCTGCTATAGAAAGTGTTGCTATAACTATTTTGATGTATATATGTGGGTATATGTTATTTTTGTCATCAAGGAAGCTTTTTCTTGTGAAAGATAAAATTTTATTTTATTTAAACATGTTTTATTTATTTAGTTAACTATTTCCCAATTAAATGTAAGACAATTTTTAACAATAATTTTTAAACATTTTGAATTCCAAATTTTTTCCTTCCCTTCCATCCCTCCCTCCTCCTTGAGAAGGCAAGCAATTTGATATTGATTATACATGTGAAGTAATGTAAACCATTTCCATGTTGCAAAAAAAAAAACCAGAAAAAAAATAAAATAAGAAAAATAAAATAAAAAACCAAAAAAGCCAAACTTAAATGTGCATTCAGAGTTTATCAGTTCTCTGTCTGAAGGTGAATAGCATTTTTCATCATGGGTCTTTTAGAACTGTTTTGGATCATTGCCTCGATTAGAGTAGCTAAGTCTTTCACGGTTGATTTTCAATAAAATATTGCTTTTGCTGTGTACAATGTTCTCCTGGTTTGGCTCACTTCACTTTGAATCAGTTCATATAGGTTTTCCCAGGTTTTTCTGAAATCACCCTGCTCATTGTTTTGCGTAGTCATATTCTGTTGCAGTCATATACCACAACTTGTTCAGTCATTCCTCAATTGATAAGTGTCACCTCAACTTCCAATTCTTTGCCACCACAAAAAGATCTGTTATAAATATTTTTGTAGAAATAAGGCCTTTCCTTTTTCCTTTGATCTCTTTAGGATACAGCCCTAATAGGGGTATTGTTGGGTCAAAGTTCATGTAGTTTGATAGCCCTTGGGGCATAGTTCCAAATTGTTCTCCAGAAAGCTTGGACTGGTTTACAACTCCACCAGCAGTGTATTAGTGTCCCAATGTTTCCACATCCCTTCCAGTATTTGTCACTTTTCTTTTTCTGTCATTTTAGCTGATCTGATAGGTGTGAGGTGATAGCTCAGAGTTGTTTTAATTTGCATTTCTCTAGTCAATAGTGATTTAGAAACTTTTTTTTTTGTATGACTATAGAAAACTTGCATTTCTTCCTCTGGAAACTGCTTATTCATATCCTTTGGCCATTTATTAATTGGGAAATGGCTCTAATTTTTTTAGAAATTTGGCTCAGTTAACTAAATATTTGAGAAACGAGATCTTTATCAGAGAAATTTACTGTAAAATTAGTTTTGTTTGTGTAAAAGCCTTTTAATTTCATGTAATCACAATTATCTATTTTATTTCCCATGGTCCTCTCTATCACTTGGTTAGTCATAAATTCTTCCCTTACCCTTTGATCTGACATGTACATTTTCCCCTGCCCTCCAATTTATTTATTATCACTCTTTATATCTAATAATTTATCAATTTTGACTTACCTTGGTGTGTGTGTGTGTGTGTGTGTGTGTGTGTATATATACATATATGTACTATGACTGGTTTTTTACAAACTGCTTTCTAGTTTTCCCAGTAATCTTTGTCAAAAATTGTTCTAAATCTTTGGGTTTCTCAAACTCTAGGTTACTATGGTCTTTTACTACTGTGTATTGTGTACCTAATCTATTTCACTGGTCCACTGCTTTATTTCTTAGCTAGTACTAACTACCTTAATAATAATAAAGTTCTTAGAAGTTCATACACTTCTCTTGAGTCTTGTATTTGAAAGTCAAATTTGCTATTCAGCTCTGGTCTTCTCATCAGGAATGCTTTAGAGTTCTCTATTTTATTAAATATCCTTTTTTCCCTTGAATAATTATATCCAGTTTTACTGGGTAGGTTTTTCTTGATTGTAATCCCTTATCCTTTGCCTTCCAGAATATCATACTCCAAACCTTCTGCTCCATTAATGTGATAGTTGCAAAATCTTGTGTGACACTGACTGTTAACTCCACAGTATTTGAATAGTTGCCAAACAGCACCTGGTCCTATTTCCAGTGCTAGCATTGAGGTCTCCTGTAATCTCTTTCTGACCAGTTACCAGGTCCTCTTACCATCTTTTGCTTAAGAATGGAAACTGCTGCTTCTGTCCGCACCACCAGGTCCCACCACTGGTGTTTCACCCATGAGGGCTCTGGACCAGAGGAAGTTGACTTTTCAAAACAAAGATTGAAAATCTTTTTAGAGCAGCCCTGGCCTGCTCACTTCTACCCACATAGCCAAAACCCAACTTCCATGGGTCACTGTTGTTGACAAAGGCCCCTGTGATCTCTCAAGAGTACACCAGCTTGATTCCAGTAGCTGGAAGGATGGCTGTTTGAAGGATTTAAAATAAGAATCTGGATAGCTGGCTCTGGAAGCCCTTCACCATGGTAATGCCAAAAGAGCATCGTGTGTCTTGGGCTTTGTCTATCCCAGAGGAGACACTAATAATATGCAAATTGTCCAGCCAGCTCCTCTGGTCTCCTGGGCATCCTGACTGACAACAGTTTTATTAGCATGCCTGTGGGACTTTGTACCTATTGAGCTTTCATTGAGCTCTTCAAAGGGACAAATGCTGCCAGGTCCAATAACAACAAACCCTTATTAGTGTCTATCATGTGTAGAAACGTCTACTAGATTCTGGGAGAGGTACAAAGTTTACATAAGTCATTGTCTCTGAATTTAAGGATCTTGCAATCTAGAAGGTATTGAGGAAAGACAAAATGTGAATACAGATTGCCATAACAGATGTTATTACATGGAATGTACCTTAGATTATGAGCTTCTTGAGGGCAGGGATTGCCTTTTGACACTTTTTGTATCTCCAGTGTTTATCATGGTGTCTGGCACATAGTAGGTGCTTAAGTTTATTGACTGATTATAGAGTAAAACAATAAAGGACTATGTGAGAACCGAGAGGGTCTTCCTGGAGGGGGTGGTGTTTGAGTTGGGCTTTAAAGGATGGATAGAAATGAAATGGATAGAGAGGGAAGGAGTCATTATTCTAGGTGAAAGGAACAGGCAGGGATAAAAAGGGTGTGGTGGATTGGGAGCACAGAACAAGTTTACAGGATCTATAGTAGTCATGTTAAGGTGGACTACAGAAAAGGGTGAGGGAGAGTTAATCTGATTTAAGCCTACAAAGGCAAGGTGTCTCCCATTATAGCAGCTGAAAGATCTACATCTATATCTGTGTGTGTGTGTGTGTGTGTGTGTGTATATATATATATTTGAAGTTTGCAAAACACTTTGTATGTATTGTCTCATTTAAGTCTCCCAAGAGCCTTTGTTCCTATTTTATAGATGATGCAACTGAGGGTTGTGGAGAACCTTGAATGCCAGTGAATGGAGTTTGAACTTTACTTAGTTGAGGATAGAGGTGGCCTCATTTTTTACCAAGGCTACCCCTCTACCTGCACAAGCAACCAAGAACTTGTATTCATTGTCTTTTCCCAAGTTTGTTCTTGATCTTCCCTGTCAACACAATAGCTTTTTATGGTCAGGTTCTTTTTTGTTGTTTACTCATTTCCCCACCCTATTTGTTGATTTTGAAGTTTGTGTTGAAGTTGCCCTCTGTTGCTGCTGGGGTGAGTGTGGAGGGTCTTGTCTCAAGCTTTAACCCTTTTCACGCTGTTGTTTGTGTCCAGGAATAGTGTGAACTTCCAGGATGAGGAGACTGCCATGATACCGTAGAGAAAGGCTGGAGAGTTGTGGGGGGACTTCATATTGGAAGATATTTGTAAAAGAAAGAAAAAAGAGAAACGATTTGTGGGACAGAGTAGATAGAATAAACGAGGCAATGAACATTTACTAGGCACTTATTGTGGGCCAGGAACTCTGCTAAGTGCTTCACAATTATTATATCATTTGATCCTCACAATAACTTCTATTCTTCCCATTTTGCAGGTGAGGAAATTGAGGCAGACAGAGGTAAAGTGATTGCCCTCTATCTCTGCAAAGGAGTGTGTGTGTGTGTGTGTGTGTGACGTCTTTTCGTGTCTTTTTGGGGAGTCCATGCTTATACTTTTCAAATTTGCATTTACTTCCAATTATATTGTGGTTCTTTCTATTTACATTTTTGCAACCATTGCTTTACATTATTGTAGACATGTGTGTGTTTGTTTTTTCGCTCTGTTGACTTCACACTGCACCATTTCACGTAAATCTCTTCATGCTTCTCTGTATTCATTTAGCTCTTGTTATTTGCATAGAACAGAAGGGCAAATGTCACTCAGATCTTCTGTCGGAGGTAGGAGAGCCCTAAAGGACTCTATTTGCTTAGTCTGTGGATTAGGATAAAACCTAAGAACAAAAATATTTTTCTGACCGAAATTTAAATGTAAATTGAACTGACTGAGTCAGAGGAGATAGCAGAGGAGAATGTAATTTGTAGTGGGGGGAAAGCATTCAGAGAGGGACACTTTATTTTAGTCTTAATATCTATTAACTTGCCTGACTGATGGCAAAATAGTTATCAGTAACCGAGAGAGAGAGAGAGAGAGATAGAGAGAGAGAGAGAGTTGGCTGAAAGACTCCATCACCATTCGCCTCAAGGAGCTGTTTAAGGAGGGCTTTCTTTGCAGGGGAGAGGCTTCCTAACCACTGCATGCCTAGAGTAGGTTGGGAAGCTGTTAAGTGATCTTGAGGATAGATGAAGCAGAGACATGTTGTCCCAGTCAGTAGCAGCTGAGATGGAACGTACAGCAGGAAAGCTCTTAAAGGAAACCATGTCTAACTGGGAGAAGACTAATCAGAGAGCATCGTAATTATATCACCAGAAGACATTGGCAGTTTGGAAGCATTAGAAGTGTGAATTGTCCTCTCTCTCTGTGCTACAGTCACATGTGCTCTTTCCATGTATAACCCTCCACAATGTTCCCCAATCACTTGTGCTTCCTATGTGTGTATGCCCCACATATAATGATGGAGATCCACTTTTCCCACTGAAGGTATTTATATATTTGTGAAAAAATGAATTCAAAGCTGATGAGGGCAATGTTATTATTTTATCAATGCTTTTGTTTAAACTGTATGTCCTCTAGTTGACCAGTTAAAATGAAACATATTAGTCGGGGCTTGTCACCTATGATTGGGAGAAAATTCTGGCACATTCAGTGTCTGGAACCTGAAGGATTCTGCTGGGGACCCTTGAGTGAGGTGGTCACTGAGTATCACACTACTAAAGAAGTCAGGTGAATACAAGATACTTTTTCTTAAGGCAGAAAATTCTGGACCTGACTATTTCATCAGTATAATGTGCTATACCACAATAAAAAGTGAAAATCCCTTTTCATAAGAAAACCTGTACATTCGTCTGTTATGTGCACAACCTGTGAGCCTCAGAAACTCAATATTATTGTCCTTTTGAAAATCACAATCATCACTTTGCAGCCATATTGAGTTTGCTACGCACTCTGTAGTTTGGAAATTGGCAGGTAGCCCCTACTCTGTTATTTCAGGATAAATAACACCTCAGACAGCTTTCAGTTAGTGCTTGCAGAACTATAAAATAGAAGCAATGGTGTTGGAGAGAGGGCATCTTCAGAGTCAGAAAACAGGTGACTAAAGCAGATTTTCTTGTTGATAGTAAATAGCAGTTCTGCTCTTGGTCTACAGAAACATGACAACATGGATTGGATTTTTACCTAAGTTACTTGCAATGTTAAAAATACCAAAGAGGAGACAGCTTCTCTGTCAGGGAAGACATAGATGCTCACACTTTATGTAAGAATGATGTGCATGAAAAAGTGTATCTTAAAAGTGTTGAGAAATTGGGAATGTATAGAAGATAACCATTACCAGAGAATCACCATTGTTATCTGAATTAATTCAATAATTAGAGGAAATTTGGCAAAGACTCTAAAAATTGAAATCTCTTCTGAATTTTTTTTCTGTTTCCTTTTTGTTGGTATTATCTTGGAGGGGAGGGGGCAGGGAACTTTGGATGGATTTTCTTTAGGTAAATGAACTTTTGAAGTCAGAAGACCTGGGCTTAAATTCTGATTCTGGGATTTATTGTACCACCTTAAGCAATGGACTCAATCTTTCTCAGCCTCATAAATTTCCTGGTCCATAAAGGAGAGCTAAAACATGTGCTTCCTAACTCACAGAGTTGTGAGACATGTATATGTTCTCTAATGCTGCTGCATTGGGCTCCCATTCTGGTGTGTTGTCCCAATGTTAATCAACAATGGTTATTAGTGCCATTATTATTTAACCAATTTAACATCATTTCACTTTTACAAAGCAATATTTACTGGGGAGCTATAGTAAGAACATAAATCACACACATTTTCCCCTGTTAGCATGAGGCACACTGTCCCCTATGCCACCTTGATTCTTGGGGAGAGTTGACTCAAACTTAACTTGGTTTCTACCAACCAAATTTACTCCCAAATATTGATGTCACAATCACTCCTCTTTGTTTGCTGTTTCTAGAGAGCCATTATTTTCTCACAATTTCCCCTCTTTTCCTTGATCCCTCATGCTTCTTTGGGGAGCCCTGAGAACAGGACAGTTTTCCTCTAGGTGACTTATAAATATTTTGATTTTATTATTGAATAATCAAGTCAACATTTGAAAAGGGAAAGAAGTAAGGTCATGAGAAATTGTCTGATTGGCTGGAGAACATTCAAGGGAATGTGTGTAATGTGATTATAGGCTGGAGAAGAGAAGGCTAAGGGTGCTCAAGATGGTTGTTTTCAAGTGTTTAAAGTGATTTGATATGATATGGAGTAGGGATCAGATTTAGTCTATGTGGCTGTAAAGGGCAGAGCTGAAACCTCCCATCTGGAAGATACTTCAGAGGGCATCTAGAATGACTCATACCCCAGCATCAATTAATCCAGCAATCAACAAACATTTACCAACCACCTGCTATGTGCCAGGCACTATGGTAAGCACTGGGGATACAAAAAGAGGCAAAAGACAGTCCTTGCTTTCAAGGAGCTTACAATCTAGCAGGGGAAAAACATGCAAACAAGTACAAAAGAAAACCAGCTCTATAGAGGGTAAATAGGAGATAATTAGCAGAGGGAAGGCATGGGAATTCAGAGGGATTGGGGAAGGCTTCCTGCAGAAGGTGGGGTTTTAGCTGGAACTTGAAGGAAGCCAGGGAGCTCAGTAGTCACCCAGGAGGAGGAAGAGTGTTCCAGGCCTGTCTAAACTCTGGCTTGTCCCCCATGCCCTGATGGTTCTCCCTCCTCATCTCTGCCTGGTGTCTTCCTTGCTAAAATCTAATCTTCTGCAGGACTCCTTTCCTGAATTCTAGTACACTTCCTCTGTTTATAGCTCATTGGTACATAGTTGTTTGCATGCTTTCTCCCCATTAGGCTATGAACACCTTGAGATCAGGGAGTTCTTTTCACCCTTCTTTGTATCCCCAGAGCTTAGCTCACTGTTTAGCACATAGTAGGCACTTAATAAGTGTTCATTGACTGACCCAAGTGGCTCATTTGGACTTTGCTTGGAGAGCTGTACAGATAGGTGAGTTAATCCATCATATTACCAGATTCAACTTTTGCTCTGATTTTTGTTTCACTTTTCCCCCCTGTGTTTTGAATCAAAATCTGCCCTTGTGGTTTATACCCATCAGTTGGTACACAGTGCTTGGCACATAGTAGATGCTTATTAAATGCTGGTTCTACTTCTAATTTTGTCTTCTTGGGCCAAGCAAAGCAAGCTGAATCCCGCTTTTGCATGACAACTTGTCAGTCAGTCGGTCAATTAAACTGGTTTTAAAACTTTGTTAATCTATAGCCCGGCCTCATCTGGAGGACTGTGATCAGTTCTGGGAGCAAGAGGTTAAGGATGATGATAAGCCAGAGCTTGTCCAGGGAAGGACCCATAGATGTTAAGGGAACTTGAGCCCTTGTGATACAAGGATCAGTCTGAGTAACTGGAGGTGGTTAGGTTGGGGGGAAAAAAGACTCAGGAGGCACGTGTACGGTCAAGTATTTATAGGGCTATCATGGGAAAGAGAGTTTGGACTTGTTCTGTTAGGCTCTAGTTGGAGGAACAATGAATGGAAGATCCAAAGGCAAATTTGGGGATGATGCCAGGGAAAACATCCTTCCAAGGAGAGCTGTCCCAAGGTGGGGTAGATCCCCAAGAGGGGAATGGCTTCTCCTCCTGTGCAGTCTCCTAGCAAAGCCTGGAAGATTGCCAGTTGGGTATGTTAGTTCAGGGATTCCTTTCCTTCATGGACTGGACTAGACGACTACTGAGGTCAACGTGAGTACGTATCTCCTAGAAGTAGACATCACATTCTGAAAGTGGGGTGATAATATTTACTATAGTTATTGATTTCCTTCTCATTTCTTACAAAACCATAAATATTTCCTTTACAAATATAACTACTTTTAAAAATTGTGCACATATTTAAAAGTGACAAGTAACTTTAAGTTAAACTTTTAAGTATATTATAATTGCCTTGGTTATCAGGGATCATAAAGGCAGAGCTGGGAGGGATTTTAGCCAATCTTTGTCATTTTACACACAGGGATCTGAAATGACTTTTCCAGGACCACACATGTAGGAAAATGGCAGATGATTCAAACTCAGGTCATCTCATTCTGGACCCAGGACTCTTTTCACTAGATCGCACTGTCCTATCTTAAAGCTTCTCAGTCTGAAGTCACTTGTGATCATTTTGTTCCATTTCTGTTTTTCTTGAGCTAGCTTATAGTATGGTAAAGTCTGATCTTGCCCTTGACTTTTGAATCACCTTTACATCCCATTCACCCATCCATTCAGACCATTTCACCATCTCCTGTTACCACGGACCTGCTTTTCTCCACCTGACTAGCACCCTCTTCACTGGACCTGAGCCCTGGCCAGCCACATGTGGGTTTCCAGAATCCAGGCTCTAACCGTTAGAGGAAGTTGATACAATCATCTTTGCAACTCCCATTCTAGGAACCAATCCAAGTTGATTGGCATCTGAATGTGTGAAAATTATTCTCTTAACCCTCGATATCTACTGGCTGACCCAAGACTATGGACCATGATTTAGTTTCATTTCCCATTCATACAGCCAGGCCATGTTACCATCTGCTTGCCACTATGTATGTACTCTTTCCCCCTGCCTCATACCTTCCATCTCCTCAGAATTAAATGCCCTTCCCTGGTCACATCTCTCCTATGTGTTGCTTTCCCCTTTTAGAATTCAAAGTCCAGGGGCGGCTAGGTGGCGCAGTGAATAGAGCGCCGGCCCTGGAGTCAGAAGGCCCTGAGTTCGGAGCTGGCCTCCGACACTTAATCCACACAAACAAAAACCTAGCCCTGTAACCTTGGGCAAGTTACTTAACCCCAATTGCCCTAAAGGGGCGGCTAGGTGGCAGTGAGTAAGACCGCCGGCCTCAGAGTTGGGATGACCCGAGATCAGATCCGGCCTCAGAAAATGAGCACCCACGCATAAATAATGACTAGCCGTGTAACCTTGAGCAAGTTACTTAACCCCAATTGCTTTAAAAAAAAAAAAAAGAATTAAAAGTCCTTCAGGATAAGTATGGTATTTTAAAATATTTCTATGCCCGCTATATAGCACAGTACCTGCCACACTGTCATTCTGTTTTTTTTTCCAGTTGTTGCCAATTCTTTGTGACCCTATTTGGGGTTTTCTTGGCAGATACTGTAGTGGTTTGCCATTTCCTTCTCCAGGTCATTTTATAGATGAGGAAACTGAGGCAAACAGGGGTGCTTAGGGTCTCACAGCTAGTAAGTATCTGGGGCTGGATTTGAACTCATGAAGATGAGTCTTCCTGAGTCCAGGCCTGGTGTTCTATGCATTGTACCACCTGGCTGCCCCCTTTGCCACTGTAAGCACTAAATAAATGATTTTTACTCATTCATTCATACAAATCTTTCTGCATTAAATTTATTTTCTGTGTATATCTTGTTGAATTTTTACTCTTCATTCATTCTTTAAACCTCTTAAAATTGGGGAATTTAGTTCATTCACCTTTAACAATTAGAATGGTTAAGCTTGTTTTTACTTCTGTGCCTCTTTGCTAAATTATTCATTTTGACAGAGTGCAAAACAAACTATATTTTACTATTTTATTATTAAATCGGTACTAATAAAATAACCATAAATCCAATTCCTATATTTCATGCTACCATATGTTTCTTTAATTTCGGACCACTAGGGATATCAAGAAAGGCAAAAGACAGAATCTACTTTCTTTTTTTGCCATTAATTTTTGTACATGTAAAGTCATGCAAAATATATTAGTCATGTTGCATAAGAAAATAGAGAAAAAAACCAAGAAAAATAAGTAAAGTAAAAAAAAAAGTGTGCCTCAATCTGCACTCAAGAGTTCATTGGTTTTTCTCTGGAGGTAGATAGCATTTTTCATCGTGGGTCCTTTGAAATTGTCTACTCTCAAAGAGTTCATGGTCTTATGAGAGAGATAGCATGCTAACAACTGTGTACAAGAGAAAGTCAGAAATAAGCTACAGAGAGAAGGCAAGAAGCTGGGGTTTCAGTGTTCTCTTCTTTCAATCTTGAGTTTTTTCTTTTTCTCTTCAAGGTGCAAAAGAATGTGTTTGGGAAAAACATTTTAAGCTCCTTGGTGCTGGGTTTGATGGATTATTTTCATTTCTAGAGTAACATTTTTGGGGGAGCTAATTCGAGAAATTTTTGGGGGGGGATTTATTAAGTAGTTTCTTGCTTATTTCTAAATTCTCCAGCATTCCAGTCATAATGGATTTGGAATCAGAGAATCTGAGTCCAGATTTTGGCTTTGGCTATTATTTGGTTGATGCTGCCTCTCTGGTCTCATCATCAGTGAGGAGCAAATCCCAGTCCCCACTACAGAACTCTAGAGTGTGGAAAGGACATTTTGTTTTCCTGCTCCTTTAAATAGCCCCTGAGAAAGATGACCCATTGGTTGTTTGACCAAATTGACAGGTTGTTTCCACAATATCCTAAGTTTTTCAGATGTTAACACACAGGTCATGCAGATAAAAGTTTTGAATCCTTTGATTTTTTATTTAATTTTTATTTTTAGTTGCACATTTTCTTCCTCTGATCGCCTCCACCCCCACTCATTGAGAAGGCAAGAAGTATGATACCTATTATACAATTATATAAAACATATTTCCACAACTAGACTCCTTTGGAATGTCAGCTCCACACACTTGAACATGATCAAGTTTTCTTGGAGTACACTTACCGGATCTTTTAAACACTCACTCCAACCATAAAAAGCCCAGAGGATCGTTTTCCTCCTTAGGCATGCTTTCAATTAGAGAAAAGGCCTGAAGGCTTGGCTTAAATAAAATCCAATAGTTTTTCATCAGTACTATGTGGAGAATTCAATGACTTTCCTTTGAATTTCTCTGGTGTCTTGCTCTTATTATGGTACTGAGTCTAACAGAATTCCAGTATTTTGAATCTATCTCTCTAGACTAGCTCTCTACAACACTTCTCAAATGTAACCCTCCAGAATCTATTGATAGCAAGTAAGCTATCAATATTACACATGAAAAAGATTCAAGGATACGTTTGCTCAGTAGTCCTGACAACCATCTAATTTCTCAGCTGTTCTAGTTCCTAAGAGACCAGGCAGCTCGTATGGTAATTATAGGAAAATGCCCTTTTCTAGAGCTATCTGAGTTGTCCTGGTGGTTAAGGGTGGCACTGTCTCATATACAAGAGGGTGAAGGGAGCTGGAGCCTTTGGCAGATGCACCAACTTAGGTCAAGCAAAGCTCAGGCACATTTCAAATACACCAATCATGAACAAGCTACATAACAAGGCACCCTGGGGTTTATTATTATTAGAATTCTTTTGGGTTGTCACTCATATCCATCAGCCATTCTGGTCCAGACTATTGTGCCTATATCAATGTTTATTTTATTTTATTAAAGCCTTATTGCCTTTTGATTTTTACTATCACAGTCACTTCCAAATATATGCCTCACCTCCACTAGCCATGAACCCTCTCTTCTAATAAAGAAAAAAAAACTGTTGTGAAACATAGCACATTGTCCTTGTCTATTAGCCAACATTTGGCTTCCCATATTCATTCCTCACCCTCTCCCCACCCACTGAACGGAGGGAAAAGTGCTTTATTATTTTTTCTCTAGAATCAATACTGCTCATTTCATTCAGCTTGCGTTCAGGGGCCCTTTCATATTATTTTTCACTTACATTGTAGTAGTCACTATGTATGTTGTTCTGATTTTTTTTTAATGCTCAGCATCATTTTATAGGTCTGTAGGCTTTTAGGTCTAAAGCTTCAAAGGACCCTAGAAGCTATCTAGTCTAACCTCCTTACTTGACAGACCCAGGTAGCACAGGGTAGTAATATCGAAAGCAGGGTTGAAGCCAAGTCCTCTGACTTCAGAATCATTACTCCTTCTATTACTCCTGCTGCCTCCCAGTCTTCCTCAAATTTCTACTATTGATAATTTCTTACAGTGCAATTAAAAATACAAAGTAGTCTGTAACATACAAAAATTTGTCTACAAAATTCCCCGGTCATTGGGTATTCGTTTGTATCCAGTTTTTTTTTTCTAACACAAAAATGTTCTAGTAATTGGAAAGAGTACTTTCTATCTTTGATTTCCCTGGAACACATGCCTAAAAATGAGATTTCTGGATCATCTCCTGAATAATTATATGAATTAACTGCACTGGGTAGCTTGCTGGACTGCTTGGTTTCTGAATGGCCGCCATAAGGCAATGGCAAATAGAGGAGATGATGGTTTTCTGTCAGCAGGAATTAATGCTTGAATGTATGTGTTTTGAAAGCATGTTATTGTTTATGGCCCCACTTCCTTTTCATCATCTGGAGAGACTGAATCATCCACAGAATTAAGAACGACCCTGAAGAGCTGAAATAAGTCAACACACAGTTTCCTGGTAGAAGTGTTTCTCTACACTTTCCTCTACTAACCCTCAAATATAAAAATGGACTTTCTGGAGGAGGGACAGATTTTGTAGCCTTGACAACTAAAGACAGAATCAACCCAACTTTTGAACTCCACAAACATTTCAGAGTATTGAGAAACATTTTAGTGAAGATGGTGTGCTATGTCTTGTGCCTCAGTTACATATCCTCTTCCTTGTTTTTTGCATTCCTGCCCATCTCTTAAAGTCCACATTAAATGCCACTTCTTCCATGAAACCTTTTTTGATTCCTTCTATCCCCACACATAACAGTAAAACCTTCATATTTCACACAGCACCTTGGTTTACAACTCTCTGATGTGCTTATCATGTAACATGGAATAAGTTATCTGTGATTGTCATAAGCTCATAGGAGCCTAGATGAAGGCTGGAAGAAACCTCCAAGGAAGGCATCCTCTCATCTTATAGATGAGGACACTGATCTCCTTACTGGATTATTTCAATGAGGGTGGAGTCTGTAGTGTTGTTTTATTTTGTATGCCCCAGGCTCCTAGCTCAATGCTCTAGAGTGTGCTGAAATCCCTAAGTAAATGCTAGATGAATGAATGAATATGAGGTCTGCTTAGCAAGTAGTTAATTGCCTACAAGATAATTATTCTTTATCTCTTTCTGCTTTTAATTAAAAGGGTACAATGCCTGTGAGCTACCTCATTGTACAACTGAGGGATTGTAGGGTTGTCTTTAAGGCTATGGAACCCCTTGCTCTGAAACTGGGGCCACACTCTCATCTCGTCTCTATCCCTTTAGTACCTGGGGAGAGTGAGCTCAAACTTTCAAGTTCCCTCCCTACATGATGTAGCCAAAAGATGGAGTAAATCCCTTGCTGCTGCAGGACACGTGTCTTGGAGTCATCAGCAGACTGATCCTCAAGGCTTTGCTGGCACACAGTGCTCAGCTGTGAGCAAATTCTGGCAGGGACTCTGGTTCTTGGACTGACCGATGCTTGCTCTCCTGATTTTTTGAAGCTTACAGATTACATCCATTAGGACAGGAGAGAATAGATTCTATAGAGACAGAAGTAGTAGCTGGGACATGTATGCTCACAGCTTCATATTGGATGAGTGGGGAGAGCAGACCACTGACCCTCTCCCTACCTGGAGATTCACAGCTGTGATGGATTGCGTCTTTCAATTGAAGGCAGGGAGACAGATGGACTTGCCCCTATGGTAAGTTGTTTTCCCCTCCTTTGCTATTCATGCTCATTGGCTTAGCAGTCAGTTAAAGAGGACTTTCCCACCACCATCTTATAAATGGACAGGAAACAATTAAAGATCTCCTGCTCATGCTGTGAAATAGAGAGATGGGCTGTCCATTCTCCATCGTTGTACACTTCCACAAGAAGACACCTGTGGTATCAGGTCTGTGAAGAACAACCAACTCTAACTGCTCAACCTGATGTCAAATTATAAAATAGCAGAAATTTATTTCCCTCATCTACCCATATGCTTATTAACTTCTTCCTCTCCCTCTAGTTCCAGCTGTATGAGGTACTACCCAAATGGGTCATAGGACCAGGGGACAGAAAGAGTGGATGCCCTTTGAGTGGAACTGTGAATCCCATCTAGGCATATGGACTGGATTAAGGAGGCAGCTTTCTGTTTTTTAATGGGGCTAAGTCTCCTAGGAAGCAGGTGGATAGTGCAATGGATAGACTGCCAGGCCTGGAGTCAGGAAGACCTGAGTTCAAATCCAGTCTCAGGCACTTACTAGTTGTGTGACCCTGGACAAGTCACTTTACCCTATTTGCCTCAGTTTCCTTATCTGTAAAATGAGTTGGAGAATAAAATGGCAGACCACTCCAGAATCTCTGCCAAAGAAACTCTGGCAGGGTCATGAAGAGTTAAATGTGGCTGAAAACAACTAAACAACAGTAATGATGATGATGTTAAGAAAGAGAATAGTAACTATCACTTATATAATGTTTTATGGTTTACAAAATATTTGCCTCTGAGTTCTTTAATTTGTGAAATAAAATAAGCATCATGTTATTTCATTCCTAAGTCACTTCATTGGGTTAAGGACTGGAACTGCAATACAGTCTTGGATCTTTGCAGGAGGGCACATGACGTGATCAGAAGCAGGAGGCATGGCTTTGGCCGGGTCCTTTGGCCTTTGGTTTGGTCCTTGTGTGCTCTTTCTCACCCTGTCTCTCACCTCCTAGCTAGCCACAAGTCAGCAGCCTGGTGAACAGGCTCTCTGTCCTGAGTTCCTTCTGTACTCAAGGTTGGAGCATTAGGGGAGCTTGGGAGGCTCTCCAACTTCTCTGTGGGCACAAGGACCCATAAGGCTATTCTTTATTGGGGCAAATGAGGGATTGGAAATCTTCTCTTTAATCTCTCCCTCCCCCTCCTTCCTTCCCTCTCTTTGTCAGGAATTGGAAAATCCGTGAAGATTTTCATACAGGTCTGCAGGTCCTTTTGGGCCAAGGACACACACTAATTTAAATATAATCATTCATCTTTTCTACCTTCACATCATCTCTCCCGTTGGACACCTTTTCTCCACTCCCACAGTTACCTTCTTGGTTCAGGCCCTCATCACCTCTCTCCTAGATTATTCCAGCAGCTTTGAGTCTCTCCCCACTCCAATCCATCACCTTCAAAGGAAGCTTTTCTTGGTCCCTATCCCTTCAAGTACTAGTGCCCTTCCTCCCAAATTTCTCTCTCTCTCTCTCTCTCTCTTTTTCTCTCTCACTCTCTCCATATATCTATATATCTGCTTTGTGTTATATACATATGTATGTATATATATATATTCAATTTATATTTATATGGTCTATATCCTTATATAGACATATAATATAAATTCCTTGTGAGTAGGGACTATTTTATTTATCATAGTTGTATCCATATGGCCTAATGCATAATAGGTTTTCAGTAACTACCTGAGGATGAAGTTATGGGATTTAGGAAATATTGCTAACAGAAAGGTTAGGGGAGGTGACGGAATTCTAGCTGAGCATCTATAAGATGCTGTTGAAGTGCTTCACTTGCCATGCCAGAAAATTTGAAAAACTCAAAAGTAGCCACTGAACTGGAAAAGGTCAGTTTACATCCCAATCCTAAAGAAGAGCAATGCCAAAGAATATTCACATTACTAGACAATTTCACTTATCCCACATGCCAGCAAGGTTATGCTTCAGATTCTTCAATTTAGATTTAATATGTGAACTGAAAAGTGCCAGAAGAGCAGGTTGGTTTTTGAAGAGGCAGAGGAACTAGAGACCAAATTGCCAACATTGGCTGGATTATGGAAAAAGCAAGGGAGTTTCAGAGAAACATCTACTTCTGCTTCATTGACTATGCTAAAGCCTTTAACCGTGTGGATTACAACAAAATGTGGCAAGTCTTCAAAGAGATGGGAGGACCAGATCATCTAATTTGTCTCCTGAGGAACTTGTGCACAGGCCAAGAAGCAACAGTTAGGACAGAATATGGAGCAACTGCTTCATTTAAGATTGGAAAAGGAGTAAGACAAGGCTGTGTGTGCTTTGCCAGCTTCCTTATTTAACTTATATGCAGAGTATATCATGTGAAATACCAGGCTGGAAGAGTCAGAAGCCAGAATTAAGGTTGGTGGAGGAATATCAACCATCTCAGCTATGCAGATGATACTACTCTGATGGCAGAAAGTGAAGAGGAATTAAGAAGCCTCTTGATGAGGGTGAAAGAGGAAAGTGTGAAAGCTGGCTTGAAGCTTAACGTGAAAAAACTAAGATCCTGGCAACTGACCCCATCACTTCCTGGCAAATGGATGGAGAAGAAATGGAAACAGTGTCGGATTTTATGTTCTTGGGCTCAAAGATTGATGCAGATGGTGACTGCAGCCACAAAATTAAAAGAGGCTTGTTCCTTGGAAGGAAAGCTATGGCCAATTTGGACAGCATACTGAAAACACCCATCACCGTGCTGGCAAAGTACCTTCCAGTCAAAGCTATGGTTTTTCTAGCAGCAATGCATGGCTACAAGAGTTGTGCTATAAGGAAAGCTGAGTGCCAAAGGATAGACACCTTTGAATTGTGCTGGAGAAGACTTTTGAGAATCCCTTGGACGACATCGAGGTCAGATCAGTCAATGCTTGAAATTGATTCCAGTTATTCACTGGAAGATCCAGTCCAGATCAGTCAATGCTTGAAATTGATTCCAGTTATTCACTGGAAGATCCAATACTGAAGCTGAAGCTTAAATGCTTTGGTCACATAATGAGAAGATGATGAGACTCATTGGAAGACCCCGATGTTGGGAAAGATTGAAGGCAAAAGAAGAAGGGGGTGGTGGAGGATAAGATGGACAGATGATGTCATAGAAGCAGTGAGTATGGACTTGGAGAGACCTCGGGAGACAGCGGGGGACAGAAGGGCCTGGCATGTGACGTCCATGGGGTCACGAGGAATTGGACACAACTGAAAAACAAAGATATTGATTGATTGACTCTCATGTTTGGGACTATTATTAAAGATTCTGTTTTCTTTGTGTAGGAGTCATTTTTGATAGATCATGACATTTGTTACTAAGAGTTCCCTTTTAGTATATAAAATGATAATCACCATTAAAATTCTGTTTTGACCAAATTGTGGACTTATTTTGTGAAATTCAGTTTTGTGAGTATACTTGGACTAAAATCTAGAAAGGACTTAGGAATCCTGATTGACCAGAGCACAGTTAACAGAATGTGAAAGTGGAGGGGCTGCCCTCCTTGTAGCAGAATGAATAACTTCTTCCTTGTGCTCTAAAAGTAGGAGAGACTCCAAAGAAAAAGATGGTGCAACTCTGACTCCCATCTGTGGTCCACTTTCATAAACATGTATTGTCTATGACTGGCCCAAGAAATACCTGTTGTCCATAACTCTGGCCCTAGAAATACCCATTTTTGTCAATTCTGACCCTTGCTTAATATACTTACTTTTTTTGACCTGTGGCCTTGATCCTGGGGCTCTCTCTCTCTCTCTCTCTCTCTCTCTCTCTCTCTCTCCATACACACACACACACACACACACACACACACACACACACACACACACACACACACACACATATAGGTCTAGCATTACATGACCAGCCCGGAAATGCTGCCCAAACCTAAAGTAATTATTCAAATAGAAGGAATATTAGATATCCTGGCAAGCCAAGGGAAAAGGTGAACCAAAGAGAATTGTAATTTTAGTAATTCATGGTGATTCTTTTCTGTCCAATATCTTAGCTGGATGATACTTGTATACAGAGCTCTTGAAATTTCATTCTGGTCAAAGATGACAAAAAGAAAGAAGCCAGCACGTTTTCCAAAAAGGACAAAAACCTCATGTGCAAATCTGGAGGCAAATCTGAAAAGAAGTAGACAAAGGGAAAAGTTTGAGACAAGGTCAACAATCTGGTTCTATTTGATGCAATAACCTTTGACAAAGTCTGAAAGGAAGTTTCCAATTCTATACTTATAACTTTTACAGTAGTCTCAGAGAGATTAAGGATCTGGTTCCTGGTCCTGGACAGTTCTCTAGTGCCTACTTGGGCAAAGTCTGATCAAGTTAATTTCCCAACACAGAATACAAGTAATCTCTACCAGGAAATCCAGTGTTAGAGATATTCCAGTAGATGGTGAAGATGTATGAAATGGATCAGCGATATTTTTTGTGTACGTTAAAAAAAATACAAAACAAACAACTGCCTCAAAAGTTAGCCATCCACTAAAGAAGGGGTAGGGATGAATTCAGAAAGGTGACTCTTGGTGGTATGATTGGAAAGAAGATTCAACTTAGAATCATAGGATCTGGATTAGATTCCCACCAGTTTCTAGCTCCTTCCCAACAACCATGTGTTTATTCTGAATATAATTTTATAGGTCTACATCATCTCTTTGTATAGAATGTAAATTCTTTCATAGTAGAGATGTTTTGTAATTTTCTTTTATATATCCAGCACCTAACATAGTACCTGGCACACAGTAGGAACTTAATACATGCTTGCTAAATTAAATCCCGACTCCACTATTTACTATTTGTGTGACTGTGGGTAAGTCATTTACTTTTCTGGATCTCAATTTCCTCCTTTACAAAGTGAGGAGATTGGACTAGATGTGCTAATGTCTCTCTCAGCTCTACAGCCTATGAGCCTAAGAAATGGAACTCAGGCACCTTTATAATGCCCCCAAATCAGTGAGTTTTTACTTGCCTTGATTTGGCTTGGCTGAATTTAGTGACTGGTGACAAGGAATAAGAAAGGAGAGAGACAGAAAGACGTCACCTTTCTCAGCCTTAAGTTTCCAAGTGCAAACTGGTTATGGCAATAGCACACGCTCCATAGTGTTGGCATGGAGAGCATGTAAAACAATATGTCTAAAGTGCTTTGTGGACCTTAAATCACGGTATTTGTTATTATATCAATTTTGTTTTTATGGAGGCTTGATAGGATTTTGTGACATTATAATATGAATTTAGGAGACAGCACATGTAGGTGAGAGAGTGCTGGGCTCAGAGGCAGGAAGATCTGAGATCAGTCCCTGCCTCAGACTCTTACTAGCTGTGGGACCTGGGACTAGTCACTCAAACCCTCTGCCTCATTTTCCTCCTCTGTAACATGAGGGGGTTGGACTTGATGGCCTCTTGGGTCTAACTGCCCCTCCCCACCCATTCTTTGGTTCTTAAATGAAAGAGAAACAAAAGAACGTCCAAGGTTGGAGACTGGACAGGCAGTAAGTGGAGGTGTGCCTTGCTAAGGATGGAAATCTTGTACAGGAGGGCTGTCTGGGGTCGGAGAGATCTCTCTATTGATAACAGCATTTCTAGTGGAGCTAATGTGACTCTGGAGAGTGAGTGACCTTTGACTTTGGGGCTATAGTTGAACCTTTTCTTTTTTTAATCGTGAGGATGGAGCCAATTCTGCTCCAGCGGCTACACCAGAGAAGGCTCCTTTGTGGGCAGTCGTGTGCCCGTAGCCCAACATCTGCTTGTGGGCTTTCTGACTTGGGCTTTTCTGTGCATTGATTTATCCCTATTTTACTAAAGTTCCTCCTGCCAGGCAGTTTCCTCCACGCATCCTGATACCAGGCCTTTCCAGGGAACCAGAAAGTGGCTTCCAGGGAAATGGTCCCTGGTGCTGGCAGGTTTGGAGGGTCAGAGGCAGTGGGGACCTAAAATGTCCTTTGGTTCCTTTGCCTTACTTCTGGCCTGTCCTTCCATTAACCCTCTGCTCCCACATCTGTCTGGGTGTGGACAGCAGTGCCCAAAGGGTGGCAGTAATGAGAGTGGAGGGAGGGCTGCCTTCTGGGAGAGCCTGCCTTGCTTTCCTTTCCAGGGGTCTGGGAAGCCTTTCCTGGCTTTGGCTGGCTTAGATTCTTGTGGCTCTGACACTGACCTGGGCCGTGTGGGCCATGCCTCACCCAGTGTCTCTGCTGGGGCCCCTCCAGCTGGCTGGCCTGGCTGGGCTTGTTCTCCCCCTTCCCTTGTGGATTTCAAGCCTTTCTTTTCTTCCTTGGCCTTTAAAGCAGGGAAGCACTGCCAAGTGGTGACAAACCACTTCAACCCCAGCCACCAGAGAACAATTGTTACTATAACAACCTGGAACCACAGGGCATCTGGAAAGCTTGGCTGTCTTTAGCTGGAATCCAGAGGCATAACACACACACACACACACACACACACACACACACACACACATACACACACTCACACTCATATATATACACACACACATACACACACACTCACACAACTCACAGATTCTCACACACACTCACAGATTCACACACACTCACAGATTTACACACATACACTCACACACATATACACACACTCACACACACAGACACACACTCACACTCACACACATATACACACATATACACAAGCAAGCAGATGTGAGTACAAAGTCCCAGCTGATCTATTTGAATGTAAAGACACTGAATTCCCCAGCTCCTGGAATGCACCTTTTGCAAGCCTCATCTTTGTCTTGCTTCTTCCAGTTCTGCATAATGGAGGCTACTTCCAGGACCAGCGAATGGAGCACCATGACATCCTCGTTCATCTGACACTTACTCTTGGCTAAGGCACTCAGTTAGACTTCATCTTTCCTTTTAGAAAGTTAAGTCTTAGAAGACAAGGACTATTTTACTTCTGTTAAGTCAAATCCAGAAGTATTTATTAAAGTACTTACTATGTGCCACACTCTTTTCTAAACTGTTGGGGATCCAAAGAAAAGCAAAAGCTGGTCCCTGCCTCAAGGAGCTCAAAATCTAATAGGGGAGACAAGATGCAAAGAACTCTGTACAAACAAGCTATGGACAGGATACACTGGAAAGAATCAACAAAGGGAGGGCACCAGCCAACCAGCATTAAGGGACAATCAGCATTGTCCTTCCCTGGCAATGAGCAATTAGCAAATGATTATTAAATGACAAATTCAATGTCTTCCATTGGCATTTTCTTTCAGAAATGGAATTGCATTAGTAAGCTCTGGCCAAAACATCAACACAGCCTCTGTAATGGATTTACAAAAGTACTGATGAGAGAAAATATGATTTCATTGGTGTTGGGACCCCCTTATAGGCAAATATTACGTACTGATGTAGATCAGCAAATTACCTGCAACTCATTATCTTGGAGAGTGGTGGAAGGCACTGAATGACCTCCCTATCATCTCACAGACAGGCCATTAAGAAGAAAAAATAAAGACAGTCCTGCCCTCAAGGAGCTTACAGTCTAAAAGGGGAAGACATCACACAAAAGGAACTCAGGTAGGAGATTAATATATGAACTAATAATAGCTTTCATTTATATAGCACTCTAAGACATGCAAAGATACACACACACACACACACGTAAAATTTAATTTAATCTTCCCAACAGCTTAGGTGCCATTGTTATCCCCATATACAGAGAAGGAAGCCAAGGCCCATAGTGACTAACCCAGGATCACACAGCTAATGAATGTCTGAGCCTGGATTTGAATTCATGGGCAGTTAGATGGTACAGAGAATAGAGAGCTCCAGGCCTGGAGTCAGGAAGACCTGAGTTCAAATTCAGTCTCAGATACTTACTAGCTGTATGACCCTGGGCAAGTCACTTCCCCCTGCTTGCCTCTGCTTCCTCATTTGTAAAATGAGCTGGAGAAGGAAATGGCCATCCACTCCTGTATTTCTGCCAAGAAAACCCCAAATGAGGTCACAAAGATTCAGACAATCAACAGCTTCCTGACTCCAGGCCCAGTGCTCCACAAACTGTGGAACCTCCTAGTTGCTATGTTTTCTTGCCTCCATTCCTTTATTCACACCATCCCCATTACCTTTCATGACTTCTTTCTCATCCCCATCCATTCAAACCCAACTCCAAGACAGAATTCAAATTCCTCCTCCTGTAGAAGGACTTCTCTGATCTCCTCAGCTGAAAATGATCTCTCCCTCCCAGAAGCTCTCCCTGAATGAGTTCCATCTTGCTTGTCTATTCTTCTTATGCTCTCTACTAGACTGTAAACTTCTCGGGGACAAAGCCTTCTTTTCATGTATCTTCCGCAGTGCCCAAGACAATCCCTTGTGTAATTTAATCTCATGCAGTAGGTGTTTGGGAAATTTTTGTGGAAAGGAGAAGCTCTTCCTCTTATTGATTGAGTGCCCTTTCTGAATTCTACCAGACCTTGAAGGCTGTCATATTTTCCTTTCTTGGCCCTGCACCACCCATTCCATATCCCTTTGGCGGTGGTGGTAGGGATCTGGAGTTATGCTCCCAAGCAAAGATATCTTCCATAGTGACATTCTAGCTCCATTGGGGAGCTTGGCTGTAATTGCCACTAACATTTGTTCCATCTGGTGATGACTTGGAGAAGGTGTTACTTCTGGCGTTTGCAAATAATTACCAGAAAAGGGATCTGCCTAAGGAGCCTTTGTTGATAGTGCATCATATACTTGGAAACCAAGTCCCTGTGGAATATTTTGTGGTACAAAAGCTAGAATGTTGCGCAATTCCTGAATTCTTACAAAAGGTTTTCTTCCTGTTTGAGGTGTCAGGCAGGAGGAATAATTGGGTACCCCCCCTTGGTTAAACTAGAATTGATTCTCTAGAATCTCTTTCCAATCTCTCTTCAACATTTGCCTGAAGTTCTTTGTGGGTTTGTAAATAATGCATTAGACTCCAGCAGAAGGGTGGTCCTCTTCTTAAGATTTTTTTTAGCTAGGGTGGGGCTAATAGATGAGAAGGAACTTTTAATAGTTCCCAGACTTCTGTTGTGCTTGGATCAAGGTCGACTTGGGTCCAGACACTGCTTCTGTGAGTGTATGAGGAAGGAGAAGGCATTTTGTTCCTTTGCTCTCGGTTTACATTTATATAAAATGGAGGCTAATAATATATTTAGTATCTACCTCATAGTGTTGGAATGAAACTCAAGTGAGATAATGTAATTATATGGAAATTTCTTTGAAGGCAAAATGCACATATCAGTTATAATCGTCATGGTTAATATCATCACCACCATTTTCAATAAGGTTTAAATAGAAACAGTCATGGATAAGTCACTACCCTGGCATTATTCTTTTGTATGTAATATTCTATGGAGCATTGCACAGGTGGATAAAATAACTGGTGTTGGTACCTGAATAAAAATATTGGAATGGACGTTCTTCCTCTTCAGGCTAACTGAAAGCATCCCTGGGGCCAGTCCAACACAAGGTGATCTTTTGTCCTTTTCCCACAGAATCTATCATGTGCTGAGTACATGACAGTCACTCAAAAATGCTTGTTGAATATATAAATACCTTTTACAGATGAATATCCTGAGATTCTGAGAATTTCTGTCACCTCATCATCATGATCAGTCTCCCACAATCACCTGGATATAGCATCAGTCTGCAAAAATAGATGCTATCAGCAAGTCACTTAACCCCAGTGGCCCTGCCTTCCCTCCAAAAATAAAAAAAAGAGATGCTACCGTACAGAATATTCATAAGCTCCAAACTATATTGAACAACATGTTTTCAAGGGATAGAAGCATAGCCACAGAGATCAAAATTATGTGGGGACAGGACGTAGTTCACATCATTCCCACTCTGCCTGCTGGACGATCAGTGCCGTGGCTGCTATACTTTGAACATGTTCCTGTCCTATCTGATGTTATCCAAAAGGCACAGCAGTAACACAGGTCCTGGCAGAGAGAAAAAGGCAATTTTAGTCAATGGGGCCAAAAGGGAGGGCAAAAAAGAAGCACTCAGACCACAAATTTCAAGACCATAGAACTCCGCAAAGAACTAGATGTGCATCTTCTCCTTGATAGTGAACTCTGACACATCAGGGCATAGTGGAAAGTCACTGGCTCAAGTTACAGGATTTGGGTTGGAGTATCAGTTCTAATTCTGGGACCCTGGATCAGTCATAGTTTTCTGAACTTCAATTTCTCTACCTGTATACTGGGGGAAAGCCATACCATAGAAAAACTTGTAGAGCAGTCAATATTTGGAGGTGCCCCTGAGTTTTCCCTTCAGAGGTCTAACTTGTTGGGATATTACAAATTGTCTTTCTGCTCAGGGTTAGGTTGTTCTAGGTGACATCTGAGGTCCCTCCTAACTGAGAGTCTGCAATTCTTCTATCCTGGTTCAAGACTGTTATGAAGAACGTGCTTTAAAAATGTTAGCAATTGTTATTTTTCATCTTTGCATTGCCCATAGTTTCTAGTCCAGTACTCAGAGTAGAGGATCAGTAAATTTTTTGTGCATTAGCACACATTTACATGTTTGCATATATTGTGTGTGTGTGTGTGTGTGTGTGTGTGTGTGTGTGTGTGTGTGTGTGTGTGTGGTTCCATTTAGTGAAAGTCATAGCAAGGCCACAGTGATCAGTACACAACCCTGTGTTTGGACATTCATCCAACTCAAATCCAGTACTAAGGAGTAAATCAAAAATGTGCTTACATAGGTAATGATCCTCTATTGTTACTCTTCCCTTTCTTTGACTTCTGTAATTACTGTGGGTTTTTTTGGAGGGGTCTTTATAGGGATTGGTCCACCATTGAGATGGTTTCATTTGGCAGCCACCCCAGACTGGCTTCTATGTAAGTAGCCCATATATGATTATTAAACTCTATATTTAATTGTAATGGAGATCCCAACCTCTTTCTTTGGTATTGAACTTGTCCCACTGTTTTGGGAAGGTATAGAGTTCCCTAGCCAGGGGAATTCTAGACCTTATAATATGAGTACATGTAAATGTATTTGTAATAAACTGGCAGCCCATTAAATTTAGTCTGTATACATCTGTCTTGTCAAGGCAATGCAGATGGCCCATGAGCTGGGCCCAGATTGACTAGGTGGAAGAAATTGGACTGGATCACAGTTGGGAACCAGTGCAGTGTGTTCATTAACCAAAATGATTTATAACCAAGAAGAACATTTCTTTAACATCAATGTTCTCTCAGTTATATTATACAATGTATGAGTCATGGAACATTGCAATCCCTGAAGAACCAAAGTGATAAGTACAGGGGAAAGAAGATGGGACAGATACAAGTTAGCTGTGGCACCTTCCTGAACAGTATAAAAGGCACCTTTGAGGACATCCAAGCCTGAAAAAGGAGGCAGGCCAACCCCATAGTGATAATAAGAGAAAACAGATGGATCGTTTAAGTGCTACTTGGACACATTGAAGATTTTAAAAGACTAAAGGAGAGCTCCAGCACATTGGGTGGATTCTCTTTGCAGCATGTGTGGAAAGGCAAGAATAAGAGTAACACAGGATGAGAAGACATGGCATTGGCAGAGGGCAGAGGGAGGACTCACACCGATAAAATCATGGGCCCATCAACATCTACAATCACTTTGAAAGTAAGTGCTTACCGTGCTTAAGGCACTGTGCTGAGTTCTGGGGATACAAGGAAAATTAAGGAAAAAACCAAACATACCCATGATCTCTGTTCTCAAAGGAGTCATGGTCTAATGGGAGAGACCACATGCAAACAGCTGTGTACATACAAGATACACACACACACATACATATCCTTCCATAAATGTATATATCTTTATCTATACATATGTGTGTATATATGTATATATGTGTTTATGTATATATGTGTGTATATGCATATATATATGTTTTATGTATATATATATATATATATATATATATATATATATATATATATATATGAGAGAGAGAGAGAGAGAGAGAGAGAGAGAGAGAGAGAGAGAGAGAGAGATTTCTATATCATATAAATAGAAGATCATCTCAGAGGGAAGGTAGTAACAGTAGGGGAAGGGGCGAGACAGACAAAGAGTTCTTTCAGAAAGTGGGTTTGAAGCTGCATTTTGAAACAAGCTGGGAGACAGAGATGAAACCATCAAAGGAAGTAATCCCATAGAGACCTCCCTCATACTCTCATACTTTCCACAAATATAACCAGGGCAGGGTTTCCTAGGCTCTTGAGAAAGAAAGAGCCCTAATAATGTGAGGTTTTTCTGTTTCTGAGATGATTACTGGTCTGCCTAGTTTCAAGAGTGTCTTACCAGAGTTGCTATGTAGCTAAATAGGCTCATGAAGAGTCAGACATGATAGAATAACTACAACAGTATCCTTGTGACTGTAGAAGAATCATTTAATTTTTCTGGGCTATAGTTTGCCCCTTTGCAAAATGAAATGAAGCCATTGGCCTAGATGGTCCCTTCCAGCTCTGGAACGGTAGTTCTACAGTGTTCTCCTGGTTGTGCTCCTTTCACTTTGCATCAGTTCATATGTCTTTTCAGGTTTTTCTGAGAGCATGCTGCTTGTCATTTCTTATGGAACAGTAGTATTCAATCACAATCAGATACAGCTTGTTTAGCCGTTCCACAATGGATGGGCATCCCCTCAATTTCCAATTCTTTGCCACCACAAAAAGAGCTGCTATAAATATTTTTGTGCTTGTTGATCCTTTTCCTTTTTTTAAATCTCTTTGGGATACAGACCCACTAATGGCCTTGCTGGGTCAAAGGGTATGCATGGTTTTATAGCCCTTTGGACATAGTTCCAAATTGTTCTACAGAATGGTGTAAGTGCAAGTAAGGTGGGATTTTTGTTTGTTTTTTTCTTCTTTTTGTTGGGGTTCAGTTTCTTAGACTCAAGATAAATTGCAGATATCTAAAGGATTAATCTCCTTTGAACCCTAATAATTCACAGCTGTGCTGAGTCAAGTAGGTTTTGTGCCTTCTGGCTCTGAGCCAATCAGGGCTGAGTCTTTATTATTTTGGGAGGTGGGTATTTTTCTTTGGGGGTTCACTAATGAGAAGAATCTCTTGGTTTCCTGGTTGAGACTGAGTAGCTCTATGTTCAGAGCCCCCTGACCGCTTAGATGTCTATACTCCCTTGATCCAGTGGTATATGTAAAGTGTATAGCAATATTGCTAAGTTTAGACAGCTGGAGGCCTGTCTGTCGGTCTTTGTGCTAATTTCTCTGCTTGTATTTTCTATACTCACTTCTTTCTCTATAATTAAAGTAGGATTGTGAAGCCATTTAAAGCTGTCTTTCCTTTATAAAGCAGATCAAAGAACTTGTGCTAGCAGGCCATTCTGAGTATGCTAGGGTTCTTGCTAGTGCAAATGGTTGAATCACTCCGCACCTCTACAAACAGTGCATTAGTGTCCCAATTTTCCCACATCTTCTCCAGAATTTTCCTTTTCTGTTATATTACCTAATCTGATAGGTGTGAGGTGATACCTCAGAGTTATTTTAATTTTCATTCCTCTAGTAAGTAGTAATTTAGATCCTTTTTTTCATGACTACAGATAGCTTTGAGTACCTTATCTAAAAAGTACTTGTTCATACCCTTTGACCATTTATCTGTTGAAAAATGGCTTTTATTTCTATAAATTTGACTCAGTTCTCCATATATTTGAGAAATGAGGTCTTTATCAAAGAAACATGGTGTAAATCCCCACCCCCCCCCCGCCCGACTGCCTCTCAGTTATGATTACTCTTTTAGTTTCCTCCATTCCTATTTTAGAGAGTGTTTCCCAGAGAACTCCAAGTAGAGATGACAAGCCAATGATAGATGTCCAGGGCTATGTGGGAACCTTATGAGTGAGGAGCTCACACTGCCATTGTCAATCAGGCTCTGCTTTGGAACTCAGAGAACTCAGAGCCCTGACAGATTGTGACCACCCAGGGTGGTCAAAGCCAGTTCTTTATTCATTATTTCCTACTACCTCTCTGAACCTTATTGGCCTTAAGGCTGCAAAAGCTAATTACCCTGGGAGACATAAATAAAATTGACTAAATACCTCAGTGTAAATAGATTGTCAAATCCTTTCCTGAAAGCAGCTTTTGACAAGAGAGGAGGGAGAGCCTTAAGGCCTGGGTACCTGAGAGAAGAGGAAGAAAGAGGATGCCCATTGGTGGGAAGGCATATACAGGGAATGAAGAAAAGGAAAACAAGGGAATCTATTTTTAAAAACTATTTCACAATTTTGCATTGGTTAGGCCTTATTCTCCCTGCTTGTAAAATTTCCCCTGCAATGCTAGCATAATTAGACATGATTTTTACCTTGGTCTGTCCACAGCTCAATAATAATGAACTGTGTAACAATGTTTACTGTGTTAATTAAAATACACTGCTTTCTTACAGAGTATTTGTGCTTTCATCCAGGCACACATGGCCTGAAGGGAATCATGGCTTATATGATCTGTTTTTCTGTTTTTGTGGGTTGGTGTTTGTCTTTTTTGATTGGGGATAGGTTTTCTTTTTAGAGGGGAAGACAAGGAGTGGGTGGAAGACCTGGGGCAAAGCCTAGCTGGACCAGCACCATGAGCCTAACAGGAATTTCCCTAGCCCTGTTTTGTGGTCATCATCTGATCCTCATTAGCAATTTTCAACCAGACAAAATGGGGAATGGGGCAGGGTATAGATTTGATCTGATGTTGCCTATTACACCATTAGAAAGCATTTTTATTTATTCTTGGTATCATGGAAGCCAGGGCCTTTGGAAGAAACTGATTTCAAAGACTAGCTGTCCATTCTGTTCCAATTTTCTTTTTTTAATTTTAAAAAAATTTAAATTTTATGTTTACTTTTAGTTTACAACATTCATTTCCACAAGATTTTGAGTTACAAATTTTCTCCCCATATTTCTCCTACCCAATACCCCAGAACAGCAATTCCACTGAGTACCCCCTCTTCCAATCTGCTTTCTCCTATATCCTCTCCCATCCCCCTTCCAACTTTCCAGTAGGGCAAGATGGATCTCCATACCCTAATGCCTGTACATCTTATTTTCCAGTGCATATACTATTACTACTACTACTACTACTACTACTACTACTACTACTACTACTACTACTACTATTTTTTTAACATTTGATTTTAAAACTGTGAATTCCAGATTCTTTCCCTTCTTCCCTCATCACTCATCCTTATTGGGAAGATAAGCAATTCAATATAGGTTGTACATGTGTAGTTACACAAAACATTTCCATAGTGTATATATTGTGAAAGACTGACTATATTTCCCTCCATCCTATCCTGTCCCCCACTTGTTCTATTTTCTATTTTGACTCTGTCCCTTTTCAAAAGTGTGTGCTTCTAACTACCTTCCCCCCCAATCTGCCCTCCCTTCTATCATCCCCCTGCCTTATCCCCTTCTCCCCTACTTTCCTGTAGGGGAAGATACCCAATTTAATGTGTATGTTATTCCCTCCTTAAGCCAAATTCAATGAGAGTAAGGTTGAGCCATTCCTTTTTGCCTTCCTGTTCTTCCCCTCCACTGTAACAGTTTTCCCTTGCCTCTTTTATGTGAGGAAATTTACCTTATTTTGTCTCTCCCTATCTCTTCTCCTTATATTCCTCTCTCATCTCTTAATTTTATTTTTAAATATCATCCCTTCCTATTCAATTGATACTGTGCCCTCTATGTATACCTGTACACACATATACCCATAGTCACATATGCATTCATACACTCTCCCATATAGACATATATATATTTATATTCACTTCAACTATCCTCATACTGAGAAAGGTTTCATAAGTTACAATTATCATTTTTTCCTCATAGGAATGTAAATAGTTCAACTTTGATAAGTTCCTTATGATTTCTTTTCCCTGTTTACCTTCTCATGCTTCTCTTGCTTCTTGTATTTGAATATTAAATTTTCTATTCAACTCTGGTTTTTTCATCAAGAATGCTTTTAAGTCCTCTATTTCATTGAATGACCATATTTTCCCCTGAAACATTATGCTCACTTTTGCTGGGTAGGTGATTCTTGGTTTTAATCCCAGCTCCTTTGACCTCTGGGATATCATATTCCAAGCCCTTCGCTTCCTTAATGTAGAAGCTTCTAGATCTTGTGTTATCCTGATTGTGTTTCCACAATATTTAAATTGTTTCTTCTTGGCTGCTTGTAATATTTTCTCCTTGATCTGGGAACTCCAGAACCTGGCTATAATATTCCTAGGAGTTTTCCTTTTGGGATCTTTTTCAAGAGGTGATCTGTAGATCCTTTCAATTTCTATTTTGCCCTCTGGTTCTAAAACATCAGGGCAATTTTCCTTGAGAATTTCTTGAAGGATGATTTCTACATTCTTTTTTTGATCATGGCTTTCAGGTAGTTCAATAATTTTAAAATTCTCTCTGTTGGAGTTATCTTCCAGGTCAGTGGTTTTTCCAATGAAATATTTCACTTTGCCTTCTAATTTTTCATTTGTTTGGATCTGTTTAATAGTATCTTGATTTCTCATAAAGTCATTAGCTTCCATTTGTTCCAATCTAATTCTGAAGGAATTATTCTCTTCAGTGAGCTTTTGAAATTCTTTTTCCATCTGGCAAATTCAGCATTTTAAAGCATTCTTCTCCTCATTGGCTTTTTGGGCCTCTTTTGCCATTTGAGTTAGTTTATTTTTTTAAGGTGTTATTTTCTTCAGTCGGGTTGTTGACTCTCATTTCATAATTTTCTTGTATCATTCTCATTTCTTTCCCCAATTTTTCCTCTAATTCTCTTACTTGGTTTTCAGAATCCTTCTTAAGCTCCTCTATGGCCTGTAACCAGCTTATATTTTTCTTGGAAGCTTTTGGTGCAGGAGTTCTGACTTCACTGTCTTCCTCCTGTTCCATGCTTTGATCCTTTTTGTCCCCAAAATTGGAGTCTAACGTCAGATTCCTCTGATTGCTTTGCTTCCTTTGTTTGCTCATGTTGCCACTCAATTACTTGACTTTTGAGCTTTTTGCCACAGTAGAATTCTGCTTCCAGAGAGGAGAGCTTTGTCCCAAATAGCTAGGGTTTTTGCAGCTGCTGGAGCTATTGGGTGCCCTCTCAGAAGCCTCCACATGCTCTGGCACCTGGTCACACACCCCAGGACCTCCACCCAAGACAGCGATCCAGATCCAAGCAGGTTAAAGCAAGATTGATTACCCTCAGCCTGGTCACTTGTTCCCCCTACAATCTGCAGGCCAGGAGCTCTGAAGTAGCCATGCAGCGGTGGCTGCATGGAGCCTCTGCTGCTTCTTGCCTTCTTGCCCCAGGGGCAGAAGCCAGACTGTGCTCTTGGTCCCCCTGCTCCCACAAAGTCCACACTGACCTCTCACTTTGTCTTTGGCATATATGGGTTGATAATTCTGGAAACCACCACAGCTTCTGGTGATCCACTCTCCTCCTCCCAGTGTCTGCTCTAGCTGCTGCTGTTTGGGGACCCCCTGAGGCTAAAACTGCAGGCTCATATGGGGCTTGACTTAACTCCCAGCACACTGTGATGGACCCTTCCTGTCCTCCTGCCAGGCTGCCTTCAGTGGGAGGTTTGTTTCTGTTGCTTTGTGGGATCTGTAGCTCTAAAGTTTGTTTAGAGTCATATTTGTAGGTATTTGAGGTGGTTATGGGGTAGCTCATGGAGTTCTCCTGCTTTTATGCCACCATCTTGGCTCTGCCCCACTCCAATTTTCTATGAATGTATCCTGCTTTCTATTCATATGGAGACTAGGCCTTTTGAGCTTCTAAAAATATGTAAGAACCAAAGCAGAAGGTCACTGAGATGGGAGCACTTGGGGATGGTAAGAAAAAAAACCTGAACCCAATCTTCCTTCACCATAACATATCAGGGAATGTGCCTAAGGATCCAGGACTGCCCTGCATTTGTTTCAAGAAGTACCCATCACTAAAGGCTTTGATAATCCAGTGAAGTTTGCTGCAGAGGTAAGTCAAACAGTGTTTCTAGCCTGTAAAGTTCTCATCGATAACAAGTACTGTATGGCCCAGAAGGATCATGCCACTTACAATACCCTTTTACATCTGTTTTCCCACAGTGTCCTGACAGCAGCTCAGTCAAGTCTCAGGACGGAGAGCATCCCCCCGTTTTACAGGAAATAGAACCAAGTTTCCTATGGGACCTAGTTTTTCTGGAGAGGGGAGGGGTTTAGGTCCCAGAATCAGATCCAGGGCCTTTTGGGGGCAGTGGATCCATGGGTGAAACATTATTTTAAAAGCTACTGATATAAACTGATGCTGAGTGAGGAGAGCAGAACCAGGAGAACTTTGTACACAATTACAGACACATCATATCTGTGACAGCTAATTTTGATACATTGAGCTCCTCTTAGCAATTTACGATTAGTAGATGGCTCCAAAAGACTCATGATGTAAAAGGGCTATCAACATCCAGAGAAAGAACTACAGAATCTGAATATGGATTGAAGCAAACCTCTTGCTCACTCTTTTTTTTTGTCTCTCTTTCTCATTGTTGACTCCATTGGTTATAATCCTTCTTTACAACTGGACTAATGTTTGATGTGAAGGTATTTATACCTATATCAGCTTGCATGTTGTTGCATGTTGCCATGGGGGGGAGGGGAGAAAAATTTGTAACTCAAGGGATTATGGAACAGAATGTTGTAAACTCAAAGTAAATAAATAAATGTAAAAAAATAACTAGACTCTTCAAAGCCTTTTCTGAAGCCTAATTATGTAAAATTCTCATGCAATGACCCTGGGTAATCTGGTTATGTGCTTTTTAGTGTGTTTCCAATTTAGACATAATATGGATTGTTCAGTGCTTTACAAAAGACTAAGAAAAAAAGCACATGTAGCAGCAAAATGCACTCAATACAATCATACAAATAAAGTAGTGAATGTTGCAGATCTCCTGGCCTCTAATTAAGTCTCCGTGGGGAGAGGGATCATGAGTTCTATTAGGTGTGTATTTTCCCCATCACAGAATGCGCTGCAAACTTTAGGAACTTAATAAATATTTGTTGAACTGAATTTTTAAAACAACACCAAAAATGTTCCTTTCTACCAAAGTGTTTACTGAACGGTACCAGGAAGGTGTGGATTTGCTGTTTTTTTCTTTGCATTTTTTCCCTTGGTTGTAGCACAATCTGAGACTTGTGAGCCAGGGTTCACTTTGGAAATCATGGATAAAACACAACACGGACACTAGATTTGAACATCAGTTTGTAAAAATTCCCTTACACACGCACACACACACACACACACACACACACACACTTTTTCAGAGAGGAGAATGGAGAGAAGAGAAGATAGAAGCGGAGAGGGAAGAAAGAGGAGAGGAGAAGGAAAGGAGAGGAGGCAGGAGGAGGAAAGAAGGGAAGGGTAGGGAAGATGAACGGAGGGAATGGAAAGCCAGAAGAAAAGAAAGGAGGGCAGGAGGAAGGAAAGGAAGGAAGAAGAAAGGGAAGAAGGGGAGAGGAAGAGATTGAAGAGTGGGGGAGAGTAGAGGCTATACAGACAGTTCATAGAAGGGCAGTGGTACGTTTGGGAAAGCCCGCCTGCTTTTAGAAGATCAGCTTAGGGCAGCAAGCTGCAAGTCTTAAGGTCCGAGGTCCGAGGTCCAGGTCCAGGTCCTCCTACCTCATCCCCTCAAGCATAGCCGCACCTCACTACAACATAGAAAAGACTAAAAGAAAGCGCTTGGCACCTACGGAATAAGATAGTCCCCGCCAAGAAGCGGAAAGTTCAGACTCCCTTCTCTGGAGCGGCCCACGTAGTGAGAAGATGGGCTAATGAAGAGACCACAACTCTTAATAAACCTCATTTGCTCATAGACGCGACTCAGATTTCCTTATATCCTCATTGATTCTTCATGAAGGAATGAGTATATGAATGAACGAATGAATGAATGAAGCACAAAACGTCCTTATTTCTCTTCCGACATTATTTGCTTTCAGCTCTCTCCCACTCCCTGCCCCAACACCTCCCGAGGATCTTTGGCACAATACATACTCTGCTCTTCACTTGGCAGGACTGGAGAATTGTCTCTGGGGCCAGGAGAGAAGGGGAGAGCAGGTCGGTGGGACAGGTGTCAATTCTTTTGAGAAAACCGGTCCTTTCCTTTGAGTTTGGGAGATTGCGTGCGAATTTGGACCCAGAGAACCAGCGGCCACTATTTTTTGAAGTGAAAAGGCGCCTAGTCTACCAGGTCTCCAGGAACACGAGGCTCCACCAGCCCCAGCTGGATTCTCATTCCGGAGGAAGGAGTGAGGGAACCCTCTGGAGATGTGGTGCCAGCCCAGGAGAGGAGTCAGAGACCTGACCTTCCTGAAACTGGTTTTTGCTTGGAGACCTACATAGTGTATTTTATTACATAATGTTTGCCTTTCTAAGATGTGATTTCATCAGCATACAGTTCTTGCTTTCACCAAAAGTAGGCTGCAGCCTTCATACAAGGTATTCAGGAGTTGTTACATCCAAGAAAGATCCCCCCAGCCCCGACCCCTCACGAACACTTCCATTCTGCCAGCTACTCCATATAGCTTTTGAGGATGAACCTTTCTAAACTCAGCCTGGGTCCTCTGGAAAGCAGATGAAGGCAGACACAGTTGCTAACCATATCAATGAAGTACTTTCTTTTTTCTTTTCTTCAAAGTTTAATAGTATTCCCCCCACATATCAAGAAAAAATTTTCACATTCATTTTTACAAGATTTTGAATTCTAAATTTTTCTCCCTCCTGACCCTCCCCTCTTCTGAAAATGGTAGGCAGTTTGATTTAGTATATACATGTGGTATCATGTAAAAAGTATTTCCATATTTGTCATGAAAGAAGAAACAGATCAAAAGGGAACAAAACAGCAGAAAGAGTAATGTAAGTGAAAAAAAATGCTTTGGTCTGCATTCAGAGTTCATCAGTTCTTTATCTGAACACGGATAGCATTTTCTTTCCTCCATCCTTCCTTGAGTTGCTGGCAAGAGCTGAGTCATTTGTAGCTGAGCACCACACAAGATTGCTGATACTGTGTACAATGTTTTCCTGGTTCTACTCATTTCACTTTCCATCAGTTTGTATGTCTTTCCAGTATATTCAGTGAAGTACTTAAAAAAATTCTTCTCAGTTAACAAAGTTCTGTTTTCTTCCTCTCACCCCTCTTCCATTGGGGTGGGGGGAAACAACTCTTGTAACAAATATGCATACTATACATATATAACAAAGCAAATTCCTACATTGACTATGTCGACAAATGTGAGTCTCTTTCTGCAACTGTGAGGTTGGCATTGTGTGGGACAAGAATGACCCTTGCCCAAAATAAAATAAGCAGAGATATCTCCAAGTAGAGACAGGATGGGTTTATTTAATTCTTTCTTCTTGCAAGAAGGGCGGTCTGGCTACTAGAGGCAGTCTAGTAGGAGAGGCAAAATGCAAAGCTTGGTTATGTTCCCAAAAGACCACCCCTTCTCCCCCCACTTTGTCCTGTCCTGTTCCCGTTAATTAGGAACTGAGGTGCACAATCTTAAACTGCAAAAATCTGCCAGTGTTTGCAGATGAAATGTCAGTAATATAAAAAAGCAGAAGACACATGTCTAGAGGACATGAAAACAAAGTATGTCATCACTATCAGCTTAGATATGAAAGCAGAAGATAATGTTCTAACAATATCAATATAGGCATGAAAGCAGACAATATTTTATGAATTATGGGGATTTTATGACATGGTGGCCTGCCCAGAGTTCTGCAACAGGATTTCCAATTTTATATTTGTAAAGGTCAGATGGTGGTCAGTGAAAAGAAGTCTGGAACATTTGGCCCTGTGATTAAATTTTCAGGGTTTGTGCTTCCCCTCTCATGCTTAGCTAAGCTTAGCAAAAAAAAAAAAACCAAAAAAAAACTTCAACTTATGACCAGGGAAGTAAGGCAGGGGTCCCCAGCTCCCAGCCCAGGTTACTGGGTCTTTGGTACTTTATTACAATTCTGTTCAGATTTCTGGAATGTTACCTGAGAAGTTTTCACTTTTATTCCATTCAGTATCATTCTTCATCGGTTGTCCTCTGGAATTGTTGTATTGGTCTTCCAAAGATGGGAGTCTTTACAGTTGTGAAATCTTTTCTATCTTCAAGGGACCTGCCAGCAGACAGGATCAGTTCCCCTACACAACCAGAGCAGGGTTTTGTTGAAGGATACTTATGATAATCACCTTTCTGTGGCATGAAAGATAGTTAAATGAGTGTGATTGTAAATATACAGCAGAGTTTTACTATTCTCATCAGTATTGATAATGGAATTCAGTCTCTGGCAAAATGTGATTCCCCCCCCCCCCCATAATAATTACAATAACTAATTCCATAGCACATTAAGGTTTTCAAAACCTTACAATACCTTGTCCTTATAGTAACCCAATACACAGCACTGGGTATTGGAAAGATGGAGAGTGGAGTTCAAAGCTTGTCTCTACAGCTCACTACCTGTTTATCTTTGGATGAATCATGTAACCTTTCAGGGCCCCTGTTTCTTCTTCTGTAAAATTAGGGGATTGGACTAGATAGCCGGTAAATTCCCATTTTATTGATAAAAAAATCTGAAGTCAAGCACACCAACTAATATATGGAGTGAGATGATAATGTAGCTATAATGGCAATTCTTTTTTTTTTTTTTTGGAGGGCAATTGGGGTTAAGTAACTTGCCCAAAGTCACACAGCTAGGTTTTTTTGTTTGTGCGTGCATTAAGTGTCTGAGGTCGGATCCGAACTCAGGTCCTTCTGACTCCAAGGCCAACGCTATACTCACTGCGCCACCTAGCCGCCCCATGGCAATATCCTTTACAAAATAACAATAATGATTGTTTAAATTTAGTGTAGTTTTTCCTGATAGAATCAGAGATTCATAAAATAAATAGAATTTCAGAGCTGGAAAAAGAGGAGGTAATGAACTAGTTCAACATACAGCTAGTTAAATGAGAGACTGAGTTCTTTGTGCATCAGTTGCAACCTACAGTTGAAGACAGCTACTCCCACCCATGCAGTTGGGGGAAACAGTGGGAAGCAGGCGCCTCTGTGTTAGGAGGTTTAGACATGTGTTGGATGTAGGGCACGTCCCTTTACATCTTTAGTATTTGACTTTAAATTTTGACTAGACTTAATTCATAACATGCTTTTGAATAGGTCTGTTGGATTCTTCTAGCCACTGAAGAAGACGTGTTGCAAATTGTATTAATGGCTTATCAAGTGCCAACCAATCCCCTGCTGGCTATTCTCAGTCACAGAACTTTGTGCAAATTAATCAAATAGATATTACACTGCCTTTTACTCTGGATGCCTTTTTATCAGGCTCTGTTAGTTTCATTTTGTTGCTTTTGCCAGTAATTAATATCTCCTGATTTATGAGATCATTCATAGATATTCTAGTGTTTCTATAACTACAGAGTGTCTCTGCTTACAACTAGCATTCCAATAAAATCTTAAGCAAAGATTACAATTCCTCAGGTGTACATGATGAAAACCATACAATACATGGGATAAGGACCATGGCCAGAGGGACCAATGTACATGTTGCAGCTGAAGACAAATGAGGATTTCTGAGATAATTATGCCAGGTCTAAGAACCCATGGCTTAGCACAGTGCCTTGCATGTTTAATAAGTAGGTGCTTAATAAATATTTCTTGAATCACAAGCTCATATATTTTTAGAACTGAAATGGACCTCAAGGTAATTGAGTCCAACTCCCTCATTTTATTTTTTTTTTCATTTTTTAAAAAGCAATTGGGGTCAAGTAACTTGCTCAAGGTTACACAGCTAGTCATTATTTTTTTGTGGGTGCTCATTTTCTGAGGCTGGATTCGATCCCAGGTCATCCCAACTCCGAAGCTGGTGCTCTTACTCACTGCGCCACCTAGCCACCCCTCAATTCCCTCATTTTCCAAATGAGGGAATTGAGGCACAGAGAGATGAAGGTTTGCTTAGGGTAATACATCTTCTTCTGACACTCAGTCCATTGTCCTATCCACTAGACCATGCTGCCCAATCAAATTGAACTAAACTAGCTATTTGTGGCTACTTGTCATGCTGCTGAGTTATATTGAGCTTTCAAGATCCTCAAACCTCTGCTTCCTCTCAGGTCACTTTATTATGACTATTGGCTAGCCATATCTCCCCTATGCTTCTTTTTTTTTTTTTGGAGGGCAATTGGGGTTAAGTAACTTGTCCAAGGTCACACAGCAAGTTTTTGTTTGTATGTGCGTTAAGTGTCTGAGGCCGGATCCAAACTCAGGTCCTTCTGACTCCAGGGCCGACGCTCTACTCACTGCGCCACCTAGCCGCCCCTCATATCTCCCCTATTCTGTAATAAAGTTGTTATATTTATTTAAACCCAAGTTTAGGACTTAAAATTGATTCCTATTTAATTGCATCTTAGATGAATCCTTTTTTCTACCCGATAGAAATATTTCTTGATCATTTATCATTTAAAGAAGGACAGTTTATAGGTACAAATTCTACATATGAATTTTGTGTAAGGGGAAGAGTTTTTTATATCTGTGTACATATGAATGTGTGGAGTAAGTTCCAGGACCATTTCACGGACCGTTTCACTGAGCCCTCTTCCAATTCTTCATAAATGGCACCAAAGTCACTAGGGGACCTAGAAGTCTATATTCTTTTTTTTTAATTAATTAAACAAATGCTTTATTAACTTCTGGTTTAAATCATTCATTTCTACCAGATTATGAGTTACATTTTCCCCCCATTTTTTCCCTACCCACCACCCCAGAACAGCAGTCCCACTAGATATCCCCTCATCCAATCTGCTCTCTCCTATATCTTCTCCCATACCCCCTTCGACTTTGCCATTAGGGCAAGGTGAATCTCTGGGCCCCACTGCCTGGACATCTTATGAAACATTTAATTTTAAAACTTTGATTTTCAGATCCATTCCCTTCCTCCCTTGTCACCCACACCCTCTGAGAAAATAAGCAATTCAGTATGTGTTGTACATGTATAGCTATGCAAAACATTACCATAGTAGATATATTGTAAAAGACTGCTTATATTTCCCTCCCACCTGTCTTACCTCCCACCTGGTCCATTCCCTACTTTGATCCTATCCCTCTTTGATAGTGGGTACTTCTAACCTCCCTTCTCCCCAGAATGCCCTCCCCTCCATCATCCCCCCTCTCATCCTCCTTTCCCCTACTCAGGAGAGTGAGTGAGGGTAAGATATTCCATTTAGTATGTATGTGATTCTCTCCTTGAGCCAACTTCAATGAGAATATGCTTTTGCCTTTTTGCCTTCACGTTCTTCCCGTCCTCTGCAACTACTTCCCCTTGCCTCTTCTACATGAGATAGTTTGCCCTACCCTGTCTCTCTCCATCTCCTCTTTCCACTTTCCTATCTCACCTCTTGACTTCACCCCTTAAGAATCATCCCTTCCTTGGGGCAGCTAGGTGGCACATCGAGCAGAGCACCGGGCCTGGAGCCAGAGGGACCTGAGCTCCGATTCGGCCCCAGACACCCAACACACAAACAGAAACCCAGCCGCGTGACCCTGGGCAAGTCACCCAACCCCAATTGCCCTCCAAAAAAAAAAAAAAGAATCATCCCTTCCCATCAAATTCAACCTGTGCCCTCTATCCATATATACCTGTGAACATATGCCATGTACCCTTCTTCAATTATTTTCATAATGAGAGAAGTTTCATCAAACACAGTTATTGGTTTTCCATGTAGGAATGTAAATAGTCCAACATTGATAAGTTCCTTTTGATTTCTTTTCCCTGATTACCTTCTCAGGCATCTCTTGCTTCTTGTGTCTGAATGTCAAATTTTCTATTCAACTCTGGTTTTTTCATCAAGAATGCTTGAAAGTCCTCTATTCCACTGAATGACCATATTTTCCCCTGAAACAAAATACTCAGTTTTTGCTGGGTAGGTGACCCTTGGGTTCATTCCCAGTTCTTTTGCCCTCTGGAATATCATATTCCATGCCCTTCGATCCCTCAGTGTAGAAGCTGCCAGGTCCTGGGCTATTCTGATTGTGTTTCCACAATATTGAAATTGTTTCCTCCTGGCTGCTTGGAATATTTTCTCCTTGATCTGGGGATTCTGGAACCTGGCTATAATATTCCTGGGAGTTTTCTTTTTGGGATCTTTTTCAGTAGGTGATCAGTGGGTTCTTTCAATCTCTATTTCCCCCACTGGGTCTACAACATCAGGGCAATTTTCCTTGAGAATTTCTTTAAGGATGATTTCTAGGTTCATTCTTTGATCATGGCTTTCAGGTAGTCCAATAATTTTTAAATTATCTCTCCTGGATCTATTTTCCAGGTCAGTGGTTTTTCCCATGAGATATTTCACATTGCCTTCTATTCTTTCATTTGTTTGGATCTGTTTAATAGTATCTTGATTTCTCATAAAGTCACTAGCTTCCATTTGCTCCAGTCTAACTCTGAAGGAATGAGTCTCCTCAGTGAGCTTTTGAGATTCTTTTTCCATCTGGCAAATTCGACTTTTTAAGGCATTCTTCTCCTCATTGCCTTTCTGAGCCTCTTTTGCCATTTGAGTTAGTCTCTTTTTTAAGGTGTTATTTTCCTCAGTCAGGCTGTTGACTTTCTTGCATCTTTCTCATTTCTCTTCCCACATTTCCCCCCACTTCTCTTATCTGCTTCTTAAGGTCCTCTATGTGCTGTAGCCAGCTTGTATTTTCATTTGGGGCTTTTGGTGCAGGAGTTCTGACCTCACAGTCCTCCTCCATGCTTTGAGCCTCTTTGCCCCTCTCACTTTGTCCTAGGCATATCTGTGCTGATAATTCTGGAATTTCCACAATTGCTGGTGTTCTGGGGCACCTCCAGCCAGCTGAAGGTCTGGCCGCCCTGGGGCTAAAACCGCAGACCTGGGCTTGGCTCGGCTCTGCGTGCTGCGCTGTCGGTTCCCAGTGAGCTGTGCTGCCTGCTCTCAGAGCGCTGCACTGGCCGCTTCCTGCAGGGCTGCTGGGCTGTCCTCAGCAGGAGGTTAGCTTCTCTGTGCCGTTCTGTGGGTGCTGGGGCTCCAGAAGTTGTTTGGAGTCCCCTTTGACATTGTTTGAAATTTGTGTGGGGCAGAACACATTGGAAATGCTGTTTCTACTCCGCCATCTTGGCTCCGCCCTCCAGTCCATATTCTTCTATGAGACTGGAAAGGATTCAAGAATTGGCCCAGGGATGAATTGTGTCTTTTGTTCTAGGTCTAGTCCAGCTAAGTTGGCAGAGACTCATTGATCAGAAACTTGACTGACTTTTAAATTCTTTTTCCTTTGACTTTAAAGTCTAGGAAAGGCCAAAGGGCTGTGGTCAGCATCAATGAAGTTTCATTGCTAATGAAATCGAGCATCCTTGAAGTGTTGAAGCAAGGCCTTTTGAATGGTACTACCGATTTCTTAGATAATGTTGTCAGTCTAGTCCCTGTCTCAGTGTGGGTCCAGGGAATCTACCCTAGGATCAGGGCATGCTTTGAGTCACTGTGTGTTCAAAACTATACATCTCAGGAGCTCCCAATGGATGTGCCCCCTATTTTTAACCAGAATGAACTGGAAAACCATTAGCTCAAACAGAATGGCAGGATAAAAAAATGGAAAATTCTCCAACTCCTTTAAATTTTCATGCCACCAATGGGAGGGGACAACCTATATAGGGCCTAGATAGCTCTTAGAGGTTTGCAGGGCCATCTTCTGCCTTCAAATGTATTGCTTCAGGCTTCCCCAATGATTCTGATTTTCTCAGTTGGGTTGTGGTTAGTGGGCACTGCCATTTGCTGGCTCTCCACTCCTGCCACCTGCTGGTTCTTTGCTGAACTGAAGCAGCTCTTCTGTTATGATGGTTAAGAATTTCCTCCTTCCTTATTACCATTTTGTGGTTCCTTTACCACCTCAAGGCTATTGATATAGATTAAAACTTGATTTCACTCATATAAACATGGTGGTGATGACATCATATGTTTGGGCTGTTCATGCCTGTGTAGTGACAGTGAACTCTCCACACTTGAAAATCCAGACTGATTGAAGTCAATCTGTCAATAAGCATTTATTAAGTGCCCAGCACTGTTGGAAGTGGTGGGGATAGGAAGAAAAACAAAAGATGGGCCCTGTCCTTGAGGAGCTCACGATCTCTGAGGGACACTAAGTGAAGCAGAACAGCTCAGCTCCTTTTTAAAATATCACAGTAACTTCCAGATATACCCCCTTCCCTGGTAAAAACCAGCAATAACAAAATAACCATAAAGCAAAAACATCTTACACAGCATCCTAAGCTGAGAGCATATGTAATGGTCACACCTATAGTCTCTCACAAGGGCTCCACCAGAGGCTTTGTACCTTTGTGGTTAGAGCTAGAAGATCTCAGTCCAATTTAGAGATGAGGAAACAACAAAAGGAAACTGGCCAAGAGGACAAATAATGAACAGCAGAGGTAGGATTCAAACCCACGTCTTCTGACAAAAAATCCAGGGCTCTTTCTACTATGGCTGGCTGTCGTCCTACATTCTCAAAGAGAACCAAACTGACGTCACTGATGGGGTCGAGGTTCAGTGTGTCTGACTGTGGTTGACTGGACCAATACAAGCTTGGAAGGCTCTACCACAGGTCAGGCACAAATAGTCTGCATGAACATTTGGAATGGAGCTATTTCTAAATTTTCACATCTCACAGTTCTTTTGAGCTACTGCTCGTAGAGCACAGCACCTTCTCTGATGCAGGCATGCCACGCCTCGTCATCCTTTGCCAATGTCTCACATGTCATGCAATTGATTCCAAAATTCTTCAGAGAGACCTTGAGAGTGTCCTTGTATGGCTTCTTCTGACCTCCATGTGAGCACTTGTCTAGTGTGAGTTTCCCATAAAATAGTCTTTCAGGCAAATGTATGTTTGGCACTCAAAACTTAGCTCAACATAAATACCAGCATGCTCTGGAAAGCAGAATTCCTATCATTAAAATCTAGTGAATTTATAAAAGGGAATATTAAATATCATGTCCCTTTGATATCTATCTTCCTCCCCCTGCTCTGCCTCACTCCTGGCTGTGTGGAACCAAGAAGACAGAGAATCACAAATACACGAATCCATTAGTGACAAAGACCCTGCCCTGCATTTTCGATGCAGTCAAACCTAATTAGTTCAGTCACTAATTCTGATCCCGATAGAGGCTGGCCTGAAGTTTTGCTTAGCATTGGAAACACTTTCTTCATAGAGAGTGATCATTAATTTTGTGAATAAAGGCACAAGGACAATGTCCAGCACATCTGTGAGAACAAATTATGCTCAAATAACTTAGAAATATCCATTTGCATATAAATGGCCTACTGGTAATTATAAATCTATTTGTCATACTACTTTGCCTAAGAACTATTCCAAATCCGATCCTGAAGGAATGGAGGAGCCCACTTTGTTGACCCTATTGGGCTTCCTTCACCGGATCTTCATCCAGGCTATGCTCACTAACTGTGGGTGCCCCCGAGGGTTCTGTGTTGTCTTCTTACACTATATTACCTCACTTGGGAGCTTCACAAGTAAACATGGATTCAACAATTAACATTATGCAGAGGATTCTCAGGTTTACTTATTCAACTCTAACCTCCCATCTTACATCACAAAGGGCCCATCGGACACAATGAACTAAATGGTTCTCTAGATATCTCAAATGCACGCCATAGGTCTGAAACATAACTCACTATCTTCCCCATCCACCCTACCCACAGCCCATTCTTTCTTTTCAATGACCCTATTACCTCCTAGTCATCCTGGCTGGTCACTTTAATGGCATTTCTGTTTCACAGTTAGGGGGCACAGTCGATAGTAAGCAGGATCTGGAGTCTGGATGAATGTGAGTTCAAATCCAAACCCAGATACTTCCTAGCTGTGTGACCCTGGGCAAGTCACTTAACTTCTGCCTCAGTTTTCTCATCTCTAAAATGGGGGACATTTTAGCACCTACCTCCCCGGTTATAAGGATAAAATGAATTATTTGTGAAGTACTTTGAAAACCTTAAATCATCATAGACATGCTGGTTATTATTGTTGTTGATGATGGCAATGACGATGATGATTATTCTTGATTCTTCACTCCCCCCCCCCATATTGGCTCTATTGTCAGATCTTGTTCCTGCCTTTGTGACACCTCTCTCCACACACCCCTTCCTCTCCACTCACACATCTGCCACACTGCTACTTCACTCTTGAGCTATTTCGATCCCTGCTGGTGGGTCTGCTGCCAAATCTTTCTCTCCAGCCCATCTTCCTCTCAGTTGTCAAAGTGACCTTCCAAACTCACAGGTCTGACCAGTTAGCCTCCCCTCCTTCAGTGTACTCTAATGGCTCTCCTATGCCTCTAGGATAAAATATAAAATCCTTTGCTTGGTTTTCAAAGCCCTCCACAACATGGTTCTTTCTACCTTCCCAATTTTACATCTTTTACCTGTCACATGTACTCTATGATATGATACTGGTCTCCTTGTGGCCCCTCACACAGGACACTTTGACATCACTGAGTCTGTGGCTTTTCACCACCTGTCCCCCCATGCCTGGAATGTTTTCCATTTTCCCTCCCCTCTGACTCCTGGCTTTCATGACTTCCTTCAAGTTTCAACTCAAAACCCACCTTTAAAATTTTTTATTTATTTACTTTTAGTTTACAATATTCAGTTCCACAATCCCTTGAGTTTCAAATTTTCTCCCCCTCCCTCCCCTCCTCCCCATAGCAGCATACAATCAAATATAGGATCTACAAATACCTTCACATTAAACATTAGTCAGGTTGTAAAGAAAGATTATAACCAATGGAGTGAACAATGAAAAACAGGAAACAAAACAAAAAATAAGAGAGGGAGAGGGAGAGGGAGAGAGAGAAAGTAGTTTGCTTCAGTCTACATTCACTCCATTGGGTGTCAAGTGTCTGAGGTTGGATTTGAACTCAGGTCCTCCTGACTCTAGGGTTGGTGCTCTATTCACTGCACCACCTAGCCACCCCTGCTTAATAAACTCTAGTTGACTTATTGACTATCCCACTGCACTGTCTCATAAGGGATTGAACTCTTTTTCATCACAGTTAGGCAAAAACAATTGATAAAGAGACCACATCTGACAGTGTATACAGCAAATCTACCCTATATTTTTCTCCTTTGCCAAGAGGAGGAAGTTGTATGTCATTACTTCTGGGACAAAGACTGATTATTACAATGCCTCAATTTCAGTCATTATTGTAACCATCGTGTGTACAGTTCTTCTGGTTCTGCTTATCTCTAATTCTACACCAGTTTAGAACAGTCTTCCAAGGCTTCTCTGAATTCCTCATATTTATTATCTCTTACTTCATTTTGATGCCACCATTTTTTTTCAGCTAGTCTCTAACAGATACTTTATTTCCAATTCTTAGTAACTAGAAAAAACCCTGATCTGAGTATTTTAATGTAAATTGGACGTTTTTTCCCCAGCTCTTTCCAAGGTATTTATTCCTGGTTGTGTTCATCACAGGTCTTCATATATATATATATATGCACACACATATACATATACATATGCATATATTGCATAACCTGCATACAACATCTCATTGGTTCCCCCTTTAAAATTGACTTAAAGTAGTCAGAGTTCGCAATACATTTGAAGAGGGAAAAGCTCTAAGTAACGGTGACCTAATGCAACAGTGCCACCCTGTGTTAGTGAAGACCCTTAACAATCCCTACCAGCTAGGCAAAGTGAAGTAGAGATCTGGAAACCAAAAGGGAACCGAGTCTTGAGAAGTTTTAGAATATCTTAGAAAAGTGAAGATTCAGAAATAAACACCCATAGTTGTTAGTTCCTGAGAGTGGTTATTTCTTAGATAGAACTAAAACAATGAATAACTTAAAAATCTAGTGGTAAAAGAAAGCATGGTTATATGGAAATTATAAAGTTTAGAGAATCAGATCACTAGGACTTTTCAGACAGCTAAGACTTCAGGAAATCTGCAAGAAATCATAAATCTAGAGTTGCAAGCGGTCTTGGAGATAGTTTAGCATAACTCTCTCTCTCTTCACCCCCCGCCCCCGTCTCTGTCTCTCTGTCTCCATCTCTGTCTCTCTGTCTGTCTGTCTGTCTCTCTCTGTCTTTCTGTTTCTCTCTTTGTCTCTCCTCTCCTCCCTGTCCTCTCTCACTGATGAGAAAGCTTAACAGTCCCAGGGCCTGACTGACTGGTGACTTCTCCAAGGTCACACAGGTAGTATGTAGTCCACATGGGATTTGTCCTCAGACCTTCTGATTCCAAATTCAGTATCATCGTTGATTTTTCTCCTCTCTTTTTTTCAGACTCTCAGGTGATTCTCCAAATCACCCTTTTTGCCTCATCATTGAAATCTGATCCCTAGTTATTTTGACTTGAAATTTCTGCCTTTAATCTGAGTAGTAGCCTCATTGTCTCAAATGAGGTCACATAGTAATGAATCCTTCTATTTGGTTAAACTTCTCCAAAAGGGCTATTTTCTGAGAAATACAGCTAGAGCCGAAGTACAAACTGCCCCTTGTACTGAGGGCACACTCTTCCTATTCTGTCCTGGTTCCAGGGGAGAATGGGCTCAAACTTCAAGGGGCTGCTATAAAGCATTTGCCCCACCGTCGCTTCCAAATTCATCACAGGTAATGGATGGTGTTGCTTTCTTGCTTGCATAAACCACTGTGGGCCCCGGGTCAAGCAGGTGACTTGGTGCTTTGTAGCTGCCTACAAATTGTTGGTTGCAGTCCCTGGACCCTTGGTCTTCTCCTGACTTCTCAAAGATCACAAGGTCATAGCCTTTTGTCTCCAAAACTCCTTTACAAAATGCAAATGGGAACATGAACAATAACAAAAGTAAAAGCCTATGGCCTGGGCCTTGGTGAGAGAGGGCCAGGCATTTCACCCAGCTGGAAGCCCATAGCAGCTAGTTATCCTTACTTACCTGAATATAACTGCACAGGAAAAATGCAGCCCTGATTATAATAGAGAAGAGGAAGGAAAAGGGTAGGCTTCAAACTGGGGCTGTCAAAGAGAATGATGGGAGTAGGTGGAAGCTATTCTGGAACCTGACCAGAAACTGACTTTGGATGCACAATCTCACTCTTGTTGAAAAGAAAAAGGATGGCCAGTATGGTGGACGAGATGGGACATTTCTAAGGAGGCAGCATGGACAGTACAGGGAATGATAGACTTGCAATGGTGAGCTCATTCTGTAACCTCTGCCTCATCACATGTCTCTAGGGCTCACAAACAGAACTCTGGATCAGAATATCTTTGCTTTTTTATGTATCTAGTAGTCATAGCCCTGACCTCACATTCCCAAGGTCTCCCAGGATGCAATGGGGATTCTCTTTTCTTGAACTATTCAGATAAGTTTGTTGTCCTGGCTACTCATGATGATTAAACTGTCAGTTCTCTAAGGGCAAGGGCTGTTTTTTAAATACTACTGTTGTATCTTGAGTGTTTAGCACAGGGCCAGTCACAGTGATGTTGTTCAGTCATGTTTGACTCTATGTGACCCTATCGACTTTGTCCATGCGGTTTTCTCTTTTTTTGAAATTTACTTATTTACTTTTGGTTTATAACATTCAGTTCCACAGTCCCTTGTATTTCAGATTTTCTCTCCTTCCCTCTCCTCCCCTCTACCCCCATGGCAGCATGCAATCAAATATAGGATCCACAAATACCTTCACATTAAACATTAGCAGAGTTATAAAGAAGGATTATGACCAGTGGAGTGAACAATAAGAAGAAACAAAACAAAACAAAACAAAAAGAGAGAGCAAGTAGTTTGCTTCAATCTGTATTCATACCCTGTAGCTCTTTCTCTGGATGTGGATAGCCTTTTCCATCATGAGTCTTTTAGAGCTGTCTTATAGCCTTGCATTGCTGAGAGGAGCCCAGTCTGTCAAGGTTAGTCATCACACATATGACATGGGGTTTTCTTGGCAAAGATATGGACTTGTTTGCCATTTCCTTCTCCAGTGTGTCACCATTTTGCAGATGAGGAACTGAGGCAAATAGGGATTAAGTGACTTGTCCAGGGTCACACAGCTAGTAAGTGTCTGAGGCTGGCTTTGAACTCATGAAGATGAGTCTTCCTGTCTCTAAACATAGAGCACTGTCCACTGCATTCTTTAGCTGCCAGACACAGAGCAGACACTTAACAAATATTTATTGACCGGTAAAAATCTCCCTTTGCCTCTTCCCTCAGCTACAAATGCTTCCTTCTCACAACACTGTGTACCACTGAGTTTGGGATTCAGAGTGAGACCTTGAACACTCTATATATTTTTCCATCGTCTGTCTTTCTCTGGGACAACTGAACTGGGTTATTCAAATTTTGCTAAAGTTGCTTCTTAAAAGAGCTACAAAATTGATGGAGGAGGAGCAGAATTGATATTTATTGACTTAAGTGTGTACTAGAGAAAGAGGGAGAGAGACAGAGACAGACACACAGAGAGAGACAGAGGCAGAGACAGAGAGACAGACAGACAGAGACAGAGGCAGAGATTGAGAGACAGAGGCGGGGAAGACAGAAAGATACTGAGAGATATAGACAGAAGGACAGAAAAATAGAGATAGATAGAAACAGAGGAACATAGAGGCAGAGGAGAAAGAGAAAAGAAGGAAAGAAGAGATAGAGAAAGAAAGAGAAGCAAAAGAGGAGAAAGAAAGGGAGAGAGAAGACAGAGAAAGACACAGGGAGAGAAGAAAGAAAGAAAAAAGCATGAGAGGAGAGAGAAAAGTGGGGGAGAAAGAGAGGAGAGGACAGGGGAGAAAAGGGGGAGCAATTTTGTATGCTTAGCTATGCTTCAAATACTTCAAGAATCTGTGATTTTATCAGGGTTACGCCCTTCACTGAAATGATCATTATCCCACTATACTAAAATAGGAGGACCAAAGAAAAGATTCATGGAGATGGAAGACCAAAAGGTATGGAGAGAAGGCAGAGAGCTGCTCAATGCTTATTTTGTTTCTGTTTTTCTCTGGTGAGGCGAATGACCTTTAGATTGGAAAAAACAGAATGAGATGACTGATGGGGAATTGATACCCCAGATAAATGAGGAGATAATCAAAGGGCAGCTAGAGGCCCTTGATGGAAGGGCCAGGTGCACGCTCTCCCAAGGATGAGAGAAAACTGGACCAAAGTCATGGTAAGCGGGAGACTTATTGAAGGATTGGAGAACAGCAAAAAATTCTCTTAGTATATTGGTGACAAAAAATCCTTCTGTCATCCTCATCTTTGTCTTAATTTTCAAGGGAGGAAAAAGAATGGAGCCTGCCAAGCCTTGACTTTGCGTCCTGGAAAATTCTTGAATGCATTATTAAAGAGATGGGTGGTGAACATCTAGAGAGGAAGCAGCCTTCTGGCCCAGCTTCTGTTCTTTGGCTCCTCTCCCAGAACCAGGTCACACTTTTGGATTTATTCCCTGTGACCTGCCTTTGTTTCCCTACTATGTGCCTTCTAGAAACCCAAACTGATTATAGAAGAATTGTCGTTGTTATAGTTCAGTTGTTTCAATGATGTTCGACTCTTCATGACCCCATTTAGGGTTTTCTTGGCAGAGATTCTCATTTCCTTCTACTCATTTTACAGATAAGGAAACTGAGGCAGACAGGGTGAAGTGACTTGCCCAGGATCACACAGCTAGTAAATGTCTGAAGCTGGATTTTTACTCAGGAAGAGGAGTCTTCCTGACTCCAGGTCTGGTGCTCTACCCACCGTGCCGCCTAGCTCCCCTAAGAACACCGAATTTCAGGGGTGTAAGGGACCCTCAAAGTTATCTAGTTCTACCTACACCTAAGAGACAATTCCCTATACAGCACCTCTGACAGGTGGTCATCCAGTCTCTGCTTAAAGAGATCCACTGAAGAGGAGCCCATGACCCCCCGAAGCAGCCCATTGCATTTTTTTGATAGCTCTAACTATATCAATGCTAAATTTATCTTTTGACTATTTCTCCTGGCTCAGTCCTTGGTTGCCAAATAGAACAAATCTAGTCTCTCTTCCTTTTCAACTATTTTAAGACAGTTATCGTACTCCTCCCTGAGTCTTCCCTCCCTTCCCATATGGTGTGGACTTGGGTAATTTAAGGTTGGCCTTTCCCCCAAATGGCAGATCTATGGGACCTGTGTTCCTCAGCGCCTCCCAAAGGGACCTCATGTGCCCTCTATTCCCCTCACCAACCACCCCTTTGCCCCAATAATCAACATTGTTCTCTCTAGACAACTCTCTTTTTTTCCTTCCCTAGGAATGCGTCTTGCTGACCCTTTAGGATATCGATGAGAATTTTCTGGGATGACTTCCCATGTGGACTTTTAGGTCATAAGGTTCATAGGACCTACTATTACTAGAGAATCAGCAGAACAATAAATCAAGCTCTGATTTGTGGTGTTTGCTGATTTCCTAGGTGAAAATGCTTAAAGTAAGAATTTGACAATTGTCTCCAGTGAGCATGTTCAAGCTGGTTCTGACACACCCTTGGATCTTTAAGGTTCCTTGAAATCCTGTGTAATGTGGTCCTAAATAGAGTCTAAATAGAGACACAGAGGAATAATAATCCATACCCTCCTAGCTATGGTGGTTTGTAAGTCTGCAACCATCTCTGCATACCTTTCTAGTATATGCTGGCCCCTAATTAATATTTGTAAATGAAGCATATATAAAACACTTAATATTCATAAACATCAATGAAACACTAATAACCATGTGTCTTTCCTTCCTGAACACCACTGCAGACATAGACATGAAAGTAGTTTGTTACAACGCAGCTGTTTTGAGGTTGCTGGGGTCACTAAAAATAGATTTCGATTAAATTTTCTTGAGGCAGTTAGGTGGTGCAGAGGATAGAGCATCAGGAAGACTCACCCTCCTGAGATCAAATCCAGCTTTACTCGCTGTGTGATCCTGAGCAAGTCACTTAACCCTGTTTGCCTCAGTTTCCTCATCTGTAAAATGAGCAGGAGAAGAAAATGGCAAACTGCTCCAGTCTCTTTGCCAAGAAAACCCCAAATGAGATCACATGAAGAGTTAGAGACTGGTAGGGAGAATAAAACTTCCAATTCCCCTTTTTATGGAAAATTTTCTCTCATTCATAAAAGCATCATTCTCCTCTTTCTCCTCTCCTCACCCCCGGTGAGACCACAGTATTTAATAGAAGTGAGATCTCTCTGTAGTTTGAATCCATCAATGTGTGTAAACCAATTTCCACTGTTTTTAAAATTGGTTTTAAGATCTTACTTTGGAGTAGAAGGGCTAAGACCTATATCTACTTTCTAAACTTCTCCAAAGCTGCCTTCTACTTATTACCCCTTGCCAAAGGCGATGATCCATGAAATTGAACTTTTAAAGTCGGTAGCAGCAGTTTAATAGAAAATGTGATTTCCAAATTCAGCAATGAATTTATAAAGAGGTGAGAAAAAGCAGTGTTGGTCATGGTTGGTCAAAGCACCAGTGGGTCTATATCACAGAGCCCTACCCAAAGTTTAGGAAGTTAAATAGAATACAATATGGTGGAGAGGACAGAACACTCCAGATTTGAGACACCAGGATTTGGACTTCACTTCTGATGCTCAGACAGCTGGCCTCAGATACTCGATAATTGTGCAGCCTTCATCAAGTCACTAAATCCTGTGTGCCTCAGTTTTCTCGTCTGTAAATTGAAGATAATAACATCACCTACCTCACAGGATTGCTGTGAGGATCAAATAAGATGACAGTTATAAGGTGCTTAGCATGGTTTCTGGCACATAGTAGGCATGTAATAAATGCTATTCCATTCCTTTAGAAGTAGGGTGAACACAGACTAATAACTTCACCACTATAAGCCTCATTTTCCTCATCTACAAAATCAGGAGAATATGGGCAGTCCCTATCCTACCAGGGCATGATCAGGATCAAATTCTCTCTTACATTAAAGTGTTTTGTAAGTCTTAGAGAACTCTAAACTCCATCCTACTCTTCTGTGGAATTATTTTCTCAATCAGTGGTCAGTAGAACATCCGAGTCAGAATTTATGAGGAAGCATTTTCCAGTTCAAAGGGGACTCCAAGGTTTTCCTTGTCTTAGACTCTCCCAGAATCTTGGATGGTTTCCTCGCTAAGGTCCCTTCCTTGAGGTTAGATGGGTACTTTTATTCCCCCCAAACCCAAATAGCTCCCTAAGGTGACATGTAGTTCTAATTCTTTTAGAATTAAGTAAGATTGCCTGGAATAAAATTGCATACATATGAATTTATGATAAGCTGTCTCTGGGTCCAATGGCAAGGCTAGAACAATTCACCAATAGCTGTCCTTTTTTTTTTCTTTTTGGAGGGCAGTTGGGGTTAAGTGACTTGCCCAAAGTCACACTGCTAGTGTGTCAAGTGTCTGAGGCCAGATTTGAACTCAGGTCCTCCTGACTCCAGGGCCAGTGCTCTATTCACCCAGCCACCCCTTAATAGCTGTCTTTGATAATGAATGACTCAGAAAATTGAAATCTCATGTAATAAGCTTATAGTATGCTCAGTGATTCTTTTGGCTACATCATGTCTCAATCTTCTCCTCTGGGGGATTAATCCCCATCAACCCTCTCAAGAAAACACAGTGATACTTTGGAATCAGTTTTGTGCCTTGATGAATAGCTAACAAAGGTCCCTAGTGGACTTGGAGTATGACAAACTGAAGGAATTTTGATGGGATAGTAAATTTGACTTAGCAAGGCAGCCGATATATAATGAATAGCGTGCTCTACTGGGAGTCAAGAGGAAGAACAGACCTACTATGTGCCAGGTCCTATGCTAAGCACTTTGCAAATATCACCCCTTTTGAACCTCACAACAGCCCTGGGTGGGAGGTGATATTATTATCCCCATTTTCCAAGTGAGAAAACGGAACCAGTCAGAGGTAAAGTGACTTGCCTAGGGTCACTCAGCTACTAGGTGTTTGAAACTAGATTTGAGCTGAGGTCTTCTTGACTCCAGGCTCACCAAAGGAGCTCACCAAATTACTTCCTGATGGACAACAGAAGAAGCAGTAGAAAGGTGCCACTGAAGGTCCCTCAGGCTATTTGGGGAGGAGTTATTTACATCGCTCCAGCAATGGGTGAGAGGATAGACAACCTGCCTGCATGCACTTTGTGTGTGTGTATGTATGTGTATGCATACATGTGTGTGCACACACACTCCACCATGAACATCCTTCTCAGAAAAAAATTAAAAATTGACTGAACTAACTCATATTTACATGGTGATTTCAATTTTGCCTCCAACAAAGTCTGTCTCTGGCATCTCATTTTGGGCAGAGATGACCCTACCTGGGTTTTTGAAGGCTTTGCCAGGAGAACACAAACTTGGGCAGATCTTCCCCTGCTGGAAAGAGTCATAAGATTGACAGCTAGGAAATTCATCTAGTCTAAACCTCTCATTTTTACAGAAAAGGAAACCGAGACCCAGAAAGCAAAGTGAATTACGCAGGGTCACACAGGTAATGTGTGATAGAAAGGCTGTGGATCAATTGTGCAAGGCCCAGCTTGAATAGTTCTAAAACCATTAGTTATAGAACTAATAATTAGTATTTATTATAATCTAATGATAAGGCTAACAACTTATGTTTATATAATGCTTCAAAGACTGCAAAGCATTTTACATTCATTTCTTCATTTGAGCCTCTCAACAACCATATGAGGTGGATACTTCAGGTATCATTTTACAATTGAGGAAATGGGGGTGCCGAGATATTAACACTGCTAGTAAAATTCGGGCTCTTCCTGACTCCAAATATAGCAACCGATTCTCCGCATGCTGCTTCCACTCAACAAAATCACACCAGTACCAATGGATGATACAATGTCAATTCATAGCCTATTGAGCAGAGAAAAATAACTTGCTATATATCATTTATTTGGTCCTCACAACAATCTTGTATGTGAACACTTTGTGAGCAAAGAAATGAGACTTAGAGAGAGGCAGTTACTTGACTAAGGTATCCCAGATGGTAAATGGTGGAGCTGGAATTAAACCCAGGTCTCCCAATGCCAAACCCCATGAATTTCCCATTGCACCATGCTGACTCTCTGAAAGCTTGATTGGTATGCTCAACAAAACTAGAAAGCAGATTTTTTATTTTTTAAACCACTGGCAACGCATCTCAATGATCTAAGCCTCATAATAACAGTGTGTGGAGTGCTTGGGTTTGGTAAAATTCAATGTATTTTCATGCCTCATGGTTTCTCAGTACTAAAGATAGAGGAAAGGAGTATAGGCAATTCCAGATGGAATTAGAAACCTTGCAAAAACCAAATTACAGGTAAGAGAAAAAAATTATTGGAGGCATAAGTCAGAATTGGTCTATATTTCACATGGCTAGAAAATGCATCAAAAATGCATCCTGTGGTGTGCTGTATTTACATTTAGAGAGTCTATTTAAAAGGATGCTTGGTGTTACATAGGAAATAAAATGGATTGATGGTCTGCACAGAACATGCAAATAAGATGACAGCCGAGGAAATTGTCAGAGATGCTAATGATTATAAAGTACTAGGAAAACATGAAAGGGGGGGGCAAAGACCCATGATTTGACTGCATTAACTGGGGTTTGTGCCTGACTCAAAGCCTCTAATCCAGCATGAAGCTCTATGGCCATAATAGCCACATTTCGACTTAACAGTCCTGGACAGCACTTTTAGCCTGGGGTTATTAAGGAGGACCAACTTTCCCCAGGAAAATGTTTAGAACATCTCTGAAGTCATTAACATCTATTAGGGCAACACTTCAAGGTTGTTTTGGCCCTGGTTAGGAGAAGATACATGTGTTCCACCTGAGTGAAAGGAGTAACAAGTGATGACAAGTTTGTATGATTGTATTAAAAAGGAAGCATGAGCATTGCCAGTATCCTCAGAGGGAACTAGTAGTAAAACAAAGAAACAAGGATGATCAGTGAAAGCCCAGGCAGGAGAACTCCAGCTTAGGGGTGAGGTGGAATAAAACCTTCTCCCCAATAGATGGAAGAATAGATTTACAGCTCCTTTCTCCTTGACTCTAGGTTCTTGAGACTGGACCCCAGTGGAAATGGAAATTAACATCACCTCCTCCATATGAAGACTTCCTGATTCTCCTGAAATTAATTTTCTATTATATTAATAACCAATGATTAAATTAGGTTCTAGACTTTTCTCCTTTCTTTATTGAGGACCAATATATCTGAAGGATATAACTGATTGAGATTAACCCTAACCCTTGGGGAACACTCTTAAGTTTTTGGACCTCCCCCATCAACTAGGAGACTTTATTTCTGTTTAGAGTGTAAACAGAATCTAATCTGGGAAAATTCTTGCCCCAAGAACAGCCCCTTTCCTTGTACCCCTCCATTGGCATTTAAGGTAAGCCAGCTCATAAAAGAGAAAACCAACCAGTCTGGATGGAGCTGGATTCCCCATCCAGGTTGCTAGAGGCAGTAGAGTCTCATGATCAAGCCATGTTCTCAGCAGGAGGAGCTGAAGACCCCTAGCCTACTTCCTTGATAAATGTCCACCAATCAGGGTTGATTTTCATTTGTCAGGGACTTTCCCTTTCAAAAAATGTTTAAGGTTTACAGGCTGTTCATGTTGTTGTCTTTGAATGCTGAGCCAGGAGGGGGAGAAAATTTAAAACTTATGGAAGTGAATGTTGAAAAATAAAAATAGAAATAAAATTTAAAAATATTTTAGTTTTTCCCAATTACCTGTGAAAATAATTTTTAATATTTGTTTTTTTAAGTTTGAACTCCAAATTCTCTTCATCCCCCCTTTCTACCCCTGTTTTCTAAAGTTTCTTTCAGTTCAAAAATCCAGGAGAGCCTCTGAGCTCCTGTGAGCTTTGTCTTTCTGCCTTGGCTGTTTGCTTGGCACCTATGGTACATTGTGAGGTAACAGACAGGTGTGATCAACATGCCTTGGGCAAAACTGTCAAGGTCTGAGCATCACAGATGTGTTGAATGCCAGAGGCTGACCATCTCCCATCCAAGAACTGGTTCACACAGCCTTTGTGTTAGCTGCTGGAGGAGCAGGGACTGAGTCTGCTCAACTTGCTTTTATAAAACACGAAGCATGGCCTGTGCCCAGGGGACTGATGACAGATCAAAACTAGAGACAACCATCTGTCCTTCAGCAGGAGCCCTGAGCAACAAGCCCCTTGGGTTCTAAGAAACAGTATTCGACGAGAAACTATCGAGGGCAGAGAAAGCAATCTCAAGAGGACAGCATATGTCAGAGCACAGCAAACAGAGGAGGCTCTTCTGCCCTGCTCCCCCCTTCCCTGCCCCCCACCTTTAAAAGAGATATTTGACTTCATAGCCCAGAGAAGAGACCTCAGGCTACCAGCGAAACATGCTTGATCACAGCACCTTGGGAAGGAGTCCAATGCTGTTACTTGTTTAGGGAGCAGCTGGGTCTGTATCCTATGGGAATCGAACTTCTTAAAAAATATAGCTCATTGTGAACATCCACCTTTGAGGCTGCATCTTCACGAGATTCGGGGGAGAAGGGTGGAGGCCAGCTCAGTAGGTGGCTCTGCAGATTGCCACTTGTGATATAATGTGCATGTTTTAGAAAGACCAGGCACTATTTGTTATGAGGGTTTTGTTTTGAAAAAATATTCAATTAGAAAGAACAGTAGGAGGGGGAGATAATAAATGCGTGTGAAAATAGAATCAATCAGTTTTTTTTTTTTTTAAATGCCGCTCTCCCTCCTCCCAGTATTGTGCTTATAGAGGTGGGACCTGGATGGGTTGGGGAAGCTTTGCTCCAGGTCCTGACATCTGTGAGTTGTACTTCTACCCCAGGGGGCGTGATTCTTCTGTAAAGGCTCTTGTCCCCGCGTTTTGTGGTCTTTTGAAGGTCTGTGCTGCAGTGGGGACTGGGGAAACTGGCACCGGGAAAGGACGAGGGAGCAGGGGTATTGGTGGTGGTGGTTGGGGGCATGAAGAAGAGGGGCAGGGCCAGCTCCTGCCACTTGCTGCCTCTTCCTTTGCCTCTGCCCCCAATTTATCCCAGGTCCTAGGTTCTCCTGTCAGAGAATCTACCTGCTGAGGACCATCCATGGGTGGGGAACCCGTGGCCTTGAGTCCACATCCAGCCCTCTAGGTCCTCAAGTGCAGCCCTTTGACTGAATCCAGCTCCACAGAACAAATCCTTTTATTAAGAGGCCTAGAATGTCTAGGCTGTTTAATAAATTAGATAGCTATTCACCACCATCAGGTGCTCTGCTCCTCAAAGTAGAACCCAGAAAAGGGATCTACATTAGGATTGAGGACAGACAATGGGAGACCAGCAGTCCCAGGGTCAGGTAGCTACTAAACTTGTTTTGGAAACATGGCTCACAAATTCCTGCTTAAGAATTGAGGAAGGGGGTGGTCCTGGGACTTCACTTAGATTCTGCTCCACCATCAGCAAGTCACTTTCCCATCTCTGGGGCTTGGCTTCATCAGCTGGAAAAAAGGGGATTGTCCTAGGTGCCCTTCCAGCTCTAAAGAGGAGCCAGAATGCCTAGGAGAAGTGGAACTCAGGTGGCCCCTCGGTACCAGAGGGTGGAGTTCTGAAGAGCATGGAGGCTTTGGGGAAAATCAGAGCCAGAGAAATGGTAGGTAAAGAGACACCAGGATATAGGGAATTCAAGACTAATTGATGTGGCCTAGAAGGCCTGGGGGAAAGTCTGTAAGGAGGGCCCAGGGCTAGGAAAAAGTCCCAAACAACCCATGATTCCTATGGGCCACATCTGTGAAAAATGTGTCAGCAGGAAGGCATTAAGGCCACAGCCTCAGCTGAAAGCTCCAAAGGATGGATGGGCCTGAGGTCCAAATGGGAAAGGGACTTCAGCAATCAAAATAGGGCCTCACAAGAAGATCTGGATGGGGATTATGAGAAAAGGCTGAAGGGATGAGGTCCAAGACTTCAATTCTTTGACTGAGAGGGAAATGGCAAAATGAGGCAGCTGACTTAGTGCTTAAACCTGGGCTAAAGTAACGAGTAATACGCACGAACAACAGTTTATGTTCTAAGATTAACTCACGTGGTGCCAAGGTTGTCTTGGGTGATGAGCCAATCTCGTGTATTAGACTATGGTGGGCAGGATAGGAGGAAAGGGGAGACGTTCGTTAGAGCTGGCATTTATCTTGGGCTTTTGGGCTTTCAAAGCTCCGTACCTACAGGATATCACTGAATCCTCACAATGACCTGTGAGGTAGGTGCTGTTATTATCCCCATTTGACAGGAGGAAACCAAGGCAGACAGAAATTCAATGACTCATCCAGGGTCACACACCTAGTATTTGAGTTGGGAATTAAACGCAAGTCAACTTCTAAGTCCAGTCCTATTCACCAGATTGTATGTGTCTCACATGGAACATGAATGTCTAACAGAGATGACATGTCTCATGAAGAAGTTTCCTTGTCTTTTCATCCCTCTCTGCCACTCACTCCCTGTGTGACCTTGGGCAAGTTGCTATATCTCTCTGGGCTTCAGTTTCCTCATCTGCAAAATGAGTAGTTAGATATGATTTCTAACACCCCATCCCCATTCTGCATCTACAATTCTATGACTCTACCCAGTCAGCAATAGCTGAACCTGTAAGCCAGCAAGCAAAAGGAAAGGGGAGCTCTCTCTTGCTCTGAAAGCTTTATCATAGAGTACAAAACAGTGACATCAGGTCAGTGTCACTCCAGTGTGAGATAGAAAACTCTTTAGGAAATGACCCCAATAACTCACAAAATAAGAAATCTCTAGGAAGGAATTAGGAATGTCTTGCATCTGCAGGATGGATAAATATCTCCCTTTTCCTCTTCCATGCCCTCTAAATGCCCTCTAAATGACAACCAAACTGGCCTTCTTGCTAACCCCTGTATGAGACATTTCATTTCCCATCTCCAAGCCTTTGTAAATCTTTTGTCTCAGTCTGAAAAACATTCGATTCTCACCTTTGACTCTTGGCAGCCCTGGCTTACATCAAGGCTCAGCCACCACCCATACGGAGCTTCAGTTACTATCCTCCCTCTCTCCCCCACCATATTACTGTGTTGAATTGATTTTTTTCTATGTTCTTTCCCCAGCAGGATGGAAGTTCCTTCTATCAAGCAAGCAAGCAGGCAGGTAGGCATTTATTAAGCATCTCCTATGCCCAGGCACTATGCTGCATGCCAGGAATCAGAAAAAAATAGTCCCTACTCCCAAGGGTTTTGTGTTTTAATAGGGATAGAAAACATGTACACATATGGAAAAGCAAATTTTGACTTTATACCTCCAGCATCTACCCTAGTGCCTGGCCCATAGCAGGTACTTAAGAAATGCTTGTGGAATGAATTGATTTATCTTTTTTTTGCAGAGAAAGTGCCTGAGAATAATATTCATCTCGAATATTATTGTTGATCAAGATCTGAAGTATGTTTTGCCAGGTACTTTCCTCAATGATAATGAAGGTGCTTACTCCTCCAGTTCCACCTGCTACAGGTGAGTTCCAGCTTTTCTGATTGATTGAGGCTTGACAATTAAGTAGTGAGTAGCAAAAGCAGCAGCAATCTAATCCTTAGGGGAAATCACACACATACACACACACAGGCATACACTTCCATGGGCTAATGAATATGACTTGCTATCAAAGGACCTCAGAAGAGCTCATCTATGTTTCAGGTTGTTTTTCCTCCAACTGGATCTTTATAAAAATGGCCCCCACCAAAAAGTTTATGGTCTTCTCTTTGCTGGTCTTCCTCCTGATCACCTTGATGACTTATGGTGAGGAAGAACCAACCTGTAGACTGCTGGGAAAATTTGATTTACATGGGTATGTGGAATCCACAAACCACTCACTAATTATAGGAGGAATGTTTCCTATTCATTCTCGGACCATTCCAGAAAATGAATCTATTTTGGAGCCGGTATCAGCCAAATGTGAAGGGTAAGTAAGTCCTGCTCAATTTGGCAGGGGGGAGGGGGGTGAGGAAGACGGGGATGGCAGAGGAGGGGGCGGCAAGGCAGAGGAGTGTGGTGGAATAGAGATTCAGGAGAACTGAGTTCCAACCCTGACTTCCCACTGTCAGAGGATCCTTGGAAAATACATTGAACTATTCTGGGGCCATTTTCTTTTCTGATTAGACTGTTTTATCTTTAAGAGTCCAGGGTTCTAAGATCATTTTAAAAATAAAAAATCCTGGTTTAGAACATGAATATTACAGTGATACTTTTCAGAGAGAAAATGTTTGGATCTGTCTGCCACAGATGTCATTCAGAAATTCAGGTCTATGGCAAACCATCTTTTGGCCAAACTTTTCCAGTCAGGCTCACAGACACACTTTATAGGGGCTCTGGTCTGTTTTAGAGCTCATATTAATGATCCCCAGAGGATTCCACCAATTATTGGAAATGCCTGTTGTATCTAGAGTTGGGCTATAAGATTGAAGGTTTGTGATTTTGTGTCCCTTCTTTTGTAGAAAGCAAAACATGGGTCAGATTTCCATAGTATGTCAACTTCATGAATCTTTCCCCCTAGAATTCAATATGAGCTTCATAACTTCCAAAACGTTTCCTTCCTTCTCTAGTATTTTTGTAATAGATTCGAAACATTTAAATGAGATAAATAATATTGTGAATAAATAATATTTGTGAATCAAAAGGTAACTTTAGATATAACTCATCTTGCTTATTTCATTACTGAGCTATACTTTCTTTCCCCACTTCTCACATTCAGGCAAAAGGAAAAAGATAATGAGAAATAAAAGGTGGCAGAAGGTTTGTCTAAATACAAGTGGTTCTCAAAGTTGTGGTCTTGAGACCCCGGGGGTCCCTGAACCCCTTTCAGGGAGTTTTCAAAAATAAAACTATGTTAATGATAATACTAAGATGTTTTAATTTCTAATATGGTCAATGTTGATGGATATAACTGACAGAAACAAAAGCTCCTTGGAGGGGTTCTGAGTATAAAAGGACCCCAAGACCACAAAGATTGGGCACCACCAGTCTAATGTACCCAGAGTTTGGACACCACTTCTTACCATTGTATAAGTTTTCACTTCTTCAGAAACTCGAAGCAATCTGAACCAAAAACTGAAATCTCATTGTTAGAATAAAGTGTAGCACAGACAAGTGTGTGACCACTATATACTGTTCCTTCTAAGAAAAAAAAATCCTAACATGCTTTCTGAGCCATAAAATGTGGACAAGTGTAGAATGCTGTTTGTAAGTGCATTTATGCAGCAAAAAATTTTCATCTTCAATAACTGTGACTATCAGGGTATGAAAGCTTTGACCTAAGCCAGTGTTTCTCAAGCTTTGGATGCTGCCTTGCTTCTCTTCCGTCCTCTTCCTTCTTACTCTTCCTACAACTCCCTTACGATCAGTGGCCATCTAATCCAACCAATACAAAAACAAATAAATAGATTGATGAATAAATAAATGTCCCCCCACCTTGCTCATTGCAAAAAAAAAAAGGCAAGGAAATTCAAACTAGTAGAATGCCTATGCTGTTGAGAAAGGGAGTCAATAATATTTTTTTCAAGGAGAAAGCCAATTTTCTCTCTATTTTTAAGAGTTGAGAGTGGTTGATATGATCAGAACATAATAAAGGCAGTGAAGTCATTTGGATTTGTGACATATCTCCCAAGTGGACTGTAAACTCCAGGAGAGAGGTACTGTGTCTTAGTGAAGCTTGTAATTCTCCCAGAGCCTAGTATACTTATGTTGACATCCCGACTTCTCCTATCCCATCTCAGCTCCCTAGAAGCTATACACCCCTTACTGTCTGTTGGGGCTTCTCCAGCAGGAAGCTGACATAGATTTCCCAGGGCTGCGTCCTGAGGGAGAGTTGAATTCCCACCAAACCTGTTGGCACTGGGCAGGAAGGTAGAAGGGGAATGAAAAGATTCTTTTCTCACTTTCCCATACTTGGGGGCCAGTGACCTTCAAGGAAAGTGAGTATAGAGATGTGGCATGATTAAAGGTATATAGGGAGGGTCCCCATATTGACCTCCCAGGAAGAGAGAGTAAAACCTCATGGATCTGATCTCCCTGTCCTCCTGCCTCAGAAAAAAACCTTTTCTAGTATTATAGAAGATGGGAGGGAGTAAGTTATAAAGAACCCAATGGAAGTTGTCCTGTGGATACTAAAGATCTGAAGGGCGTATTTTTGCTGTGGGGCTAAGACGAAGTTTAAAGAATACACTGAAGGGGCCCAGCAGTGAACAAAGGATGAAAGGATTAGAATGAGGACAAGAGGTCATCATTCTAATGTGAATCAGTAAGAAAAGCTTTAAAGCATATACATACTATGTGTCAAGCAATACTAAGTGCTTGTTGAATGAATCAATGAAATTATCTAGGGATGTGAATATTTTTACTATCTACCTTTTAGGATTGTAGTGAAAATCATTCATTCACCATTTATTTATTTATTCATCTACTTGTTTATTTTTTCATTTGTTCATTCAAGAAAGGTCTATAAGCACCTACAGTGTGCAGAGGAATCTAACTATCTGAAACACAAAGTTTAGTTATGATCCTTAACCAAATGAAAAAATCGAAATGAGCTCCTGGAGAGCAGGGAGGTTTTTTGTTTGCTTTTGTTTTTTGCCTTTCTTTGTATCCCTAGCACTTAGCACAAAGCCTGATACAGAGTAGCTGCTTAATAAATTCTTGTGATTGTTTTTGCACACAAGTATAAAGTGACTTTATAAATATAAAATGTTATATCAATGTGATTAATTTTCATGGTTATTAGTAATATTATTTTTACCATTAGGAACATCCTCCTGCTTCCCTTACTAAACTGTCAGAAATGCAGCTTTGTTCCTGTTGCTGCTCTCTAGGGGATCCCTCCTTCTAGTCTGAAAAAATGGTGATAGGCTGGACAAAGTAGAAAATTATTCTGTCACATGTCCAACTGTGTGCCAAGATTCAGTCTAATTTTTAGTTTTTTTAAAAAATAGGGTTTGCCTCAGAAAACACAGAGGTACTTTTGAAAACAGTATGCCTATGTCTTTGACTGTGGACATGACTATACTCTTAATATTTCCCTCAATGCCTATGGCATCACCTCAATCATAGAAGGAGGAATATATGTTTGAAGAGCATGTTTTTCATTGGAATGATTCATTCAGATCACTTTAATAAACATGTATTTAGCACTTACTCCATTCCAGCTATTGTGTTAGGTTTGATATCAATGTCTACTCTCACTTAGCTTACAATCAGTAAGGCGGAGGTGTGAGGGAAGATAAGTAAACAACAACATACATACATAATGATTTTGGTAAAGATGACTATTTGTAGCTGGAAGGATCAGGAAGGGTCTCTTATTGGAGGTACCATTTGAGTTGATCCTTGAAGTAAGGTAGGTACCTCAAGAATCAGAGGTGAGGAAGGAATGCATTCTAGGCATGGAGTGCAAAGTCATGGAGGTGGGAAATGGAAGGGGTATAGCAACAAGGACAATTTGGTTGGAATGTAGAATGTGGGAAGAAAGAAATCAGTCTAGAGAGAGAAATTGGAACCAGACTGATATTCTTTAAATCCCAAACAGAAAAGTTTGTATTTTATCCTTCTGACAGTTGAGACAAAAATGGTATGTGGACTCAGCATCTAGGCTAAATCAAATGTGGGATATTAATTAGGTCTGGTGGATTTTAGTATGAATTGCATCTTAAATGGACTTCAGAGTGCTCTTAAGGTTTCCAGTCCCTCTGACACATTCATACAAATCCTCCCATGGTTTTCTAGAGCTGTCCCTTTCATTTTTCTTACTGAATAATAGAATTCAATTATATCCATATAACGTAATTTGTTCAGTCATATCCCAATTGATGGATACCACCTTAGTTTCCCATTCTTTGACATTTCAAAAAGAGCTGCTATAAAATTTTTTGTCAATACGAATCATTTTCCTCTTTTTTTGATCCCTTTGGGACTACAAGCCTAGTAGTAACTCTGGAGGCATAGTTCCAAATTCCTTTCCAGAATAGTTGAACCAATTCACAGCTTCACCAACAGTGCATCAGTGCATCTGTTCTCCCACAACCCCTCCAACAATTGTAATTTCCCATGTTTGTCATCTCTTACCTATCTGATGGGTGTGTGATGGAACCTCAGAGTTTAAATGTGCACTTCTCCTGTTATTGGGGATTTGGAGCATTTTCTCATCTGGTGGTGGATAGCTTGCCTTTCATCTTTTGAGAACTGCCTTCTCATATACATTGTATCTATTGGAAAGTGGCTCTTGTTCTTACAGATTTGTTTCAGTTTCTTACATATCTTGGATATCAGACCTTTGTCAGAGAAAATCACTTCCTACCCAACCATTACTGTCTTCAAATTCTAACTGTATTAATGACATGTTTATGCTAAGTCATTTTAATTTTATATAATAAGTATCCATTTAACCTTCCCTGGTCTTCTATATTCCTTGTTTTGTCAATATTTTCCTCTCTACCTTTTATTATAAAAGGCTTCTCTTTCTATATTCCTCAAGTTTCTCTAGATATGCCTATTTATATGGTGATAAGTAGCATTTATATAGCACTTTGAGGCTTGCAAAGCACTTTACAGACATTTCATTTTATAATCACAACACCTCTGGGGGGCAGGTGCTATCATTATCCCCATTTTACAGATGAGGAAACTGAAGCAGGTAGTGGTTAAGTGACTTGCCCAGGGTTACACAGGCAATAAATGTCTGAAGCTGGATTTGAAGCTGGGATACGTGAAATATCTAGGTCATGTATCTGTTATGAAACTTTTTTGTGGTATATGCTGTGGGATCTTGGTTTACAACTAATTTCTGCTAGATGGTTTTCTAAGTTTTCTCACCAGGTTTTGTCAAATAGTAAGTCCTTACACTTAGTAGTTGGAGTCCTTGGCTTTATCAAATACTGTGCTACTATGTTCTTTTTTTTCCAAATGCTTTATTAACTTCTGGTTTACATCATTCATTTCCACCAGATTTTGAGTTACAATTTTTTCCCCATTTTTCCCCTACCCACCACCCCAGAATAGCAGTCTCACAGGATATCCCCTCATCCAATATGCTCTCTCCCATATCTTCTCCCATATCTCCTTCAACTTTTCCATTAGGGCAAGGTGAATCTCTGTGCCCCAATGCCTGCACATCTTATCTCCCAATTACATGCAAAATAGTATTAATAATAGTATTTGTATATATTTGAAACATTTAATTTTAAAACTTCAAATTCCAGATCCATTCCCTTCCTCCCTTGTCACCCACTCCTGCTGGGAAAATAAGCAATTCAGTATATGTTGTACTTGTATAGCTATGCAAAACATAACCATAGTAGATATATTGTAAAAGACTGGCTATATTTCCCTCCCACCCATCCCACCCCCCACCTGGTCCATTCCCTACTTTCATCCTGTCCCTCTTCAAAAGTGGGTGCCTCCAACCTCCCCTCCCCCCAGCATGCCCTCCCCTCCATCATCCCCCCTCTCATCCTCCTCCCCCCTACTCTCCTACAGGGTGAGATATCCCATTTAGTATGTATGTCATTCTCTCCCTGAGCCAAATTCAATGAGAATATGGTTTTGCCTTTTTTGCCTTCCTGTTCTTCCCCTCCCCTGCAACCGCTCTCCTTGCCTCTTCTACATGAGATAGTTTACCCCCTGTCTCTCCCCATCTCCTCTCACCACATTCCTCTCACACCTCTTAACTTCATCCCTTAAGTATCATCCCTTCCCACAAAATTTGACCTGTGCCTTCTATCCATGTATACCTGTAAACATATATACACATATTCACATATGTATTCATATGCCCATATACCCTTCTTCAACTATTTTCATATTGAGAAAGATTTCATCAGTCACAGTTATTGTTTTTCCATGTAGGAATGTAAATAGTTCAACTTTAATAAGTTCCTTTTGATTTCTTTTCCCTGTTTACCTTCTCAAGCATCTCTTGCTTCTTGTGTCTGAATGTCAAATTTTCTATTCAACTTTGTTTTTTTCCCCAAGAATGCTTGAAAGTCTTCTATTCCACTAAATGATCATATTTTCCCCTGAAACAAGATACTCAGTTTTGCTGGTTAGGTGATTCTTGGTTTTAATCCCAGCTCCTTTGCCCTTCAGAATATCATATTCCATGCCTTTCTATTCCTCAGTGTAGAAGCTGCCAGATCCTTCGCTATTCTGATTGTGTTTCCACAATATTCAAATTGTTCCTTCCTGGCTGCTTGTGGTATTTCCTCCTTGATCTGGGAATCCTGGAACCTGGCTATAATATTCCTAGGAGTTTTCTTTTTGGGGTGTTTTTCAGGAGGTGATCAATAGATTTTTTCAACCTCTATTTTGCCCCCTGGGTCTAAAACATCAGGGCAATTTTCCTTGAGGATTTCTTGAAGGATGATTTCTAGGTTCTTTCCTTGATCATGGCTTTCAGGTAGCCCAACAATTTTTAAATTATCTCTCCTGGATCTGTTTTCCAGGTCAGTGGTTTTTCCCATGAGATATTTCACATTGCCTTCTATTCTTTCAATTGCTTGGATCTGTTTAACAGCATCTTGATTTCTCATAAAGTCACTAGCTTCCATTTCCTCCAGTCTAATTCTGAAGAAATGAATCTCCTCAGTAAGCTTTTGAGATTCTTTTTCCGTCTGGCGAAGTTGGCTTTTTAAGGCATTCTTCTCCTCATTGGCTTTTTGAGCCTCTTTTGACATTTGAGTTAGTCTATTTTTTAAGGTATTATTTTCTTCAGTCAGGCTGTTGACCCTCATTTCATACTTTTTCCTGCATTCTTCTCATTTCTCTTCCCAATTTTTCTTGCACTTCTCTTATTTGGTTTTTAAAATCCTTCTTAAAGTCCTCTATGGCCTGTAACCCGCTCATATTTTCATTTGGGGCTTTTGATGTAGGAGTTCTGACCTCCCAGTCCTCCTCCTGTTCCATGCTTAGATCCTCTTTGCCCCTAAAATAGGAGTCTAATGTTGAATTTTTCTGTTTATTTTCTTTCCTTTGCCTCGGCATGTTGCCACTTAATTATTTGACTTTTGGGCTTGTTGCCACAGTAGGACTCTGCCACCAGACAGGGGAGCTTCTGTCCCAAAAGCTGGAGTTTACTCAGCTGCCAGAGGTATTAGTTGGGTGCCCTCTCTGAAGACCCCATACACTCTGGCAAGCTGGACACGTACCCCAAGACCTCCAACCCGGGCTGCAATCCAGATCCAAGAAGGTTAAAGCAAGAGTGATTACCCCCCAGCCCCAGACTTATTGCTGGATCCCCCTACAGTCCACAGGTCAGGAGCTGAAGCTGCAACTGAAGCTGCAAAATGTCAGCTGTGCTGTGGCTCCTCAGAGGCTTCTCACCCCCAGGGGAAGAAGCTGACACGCTCCCAAATACTGGTCCCAAAGTCCATAGGGCACTAACCTCTCACTTTGTCCTAGGCATCTATGTGTTGGTAATTCTGGAAATGCCACAGCTGCTGGTGTTCTGGAGTCTCTCCAGCCAGCTGCTGGTCAGGCCACCCTGGGGCTAAAACCTCCAACTCATATGGTCCTGGGCTCAGCTCCCAGAGCTCTGTGCTGGTAGCTCCCTGGTGGGCTGCCGGGCTATCCTCAGCAGGAGGTTAGCTTCTCTGTATCATTTTGTGGGTTCTGGAGCTCCAGAGGCCTTCAGAGTCCCCCTTTTATATAATTTTGAAGTGGTGTTAACTGGAGTCCTGTGGAAGTGCTATTTCTATTCTGCCATCTTGGCTCTGCCCTCACTTCTGGGTCTTTCATATGTGATCTAGTCTACAATCAGATTTTCAATTTTTTCACCAGTAACAAATAGTTTTGATGATTACTGCCTTATAGCATAGTTTGAGAACTGGTGTGACTAGGGTTCCTTCTTTCCAACTTTTTAAAATTTAATTTTACTCGAGATTTTTGACCTTTTTTCCCTCAGGTGAATTTTTTTCTAACTTAAAAAAATACCACTTTGATAATTTTATTGGTTTGACACCGAACCTGGAAATTAATTCAGTTACTATTAGCACTCTGCTCTCCTAATCTTGTTTGGTTTTCTATTCCTCTGTATCTCACTTGCTGAAAAGGATAGAGACCCCATCAGCAATAAGTCAGCAAGAATACATGTATTGATCAATATGACTTGGATATGAATTCACATTATATAACTTCATAGACACTTTGTGTTTTTCTATCTGGGTATGTGTTGTATGCTCCCAGCAGTCTTTTTCCACTCCAGCCCATGCTCCTCTCAGCTTTCAGACTGATCTCCTTTGGCACCAGTTTGACCATACTCTCCTACTCCTCAATAATTTCCATAGGCTCCTCCAGGAGCCTCTGCTTGATTTAAAAAGCTCATCATAACCTGGTCCTTTCCACACATGACTCCCCTCCACAAACTCTATGAACTAGTGACATTGGCTTCTTTGCTATTTATTTCCCAAGATGCTCCATCTCCAGACTAACTCCTTTTTTTTTTTCTGACTGTGCCTCATGCCTGGAATGCTCTCCCTCCTCATTTCCCCCTCCTGGTTTTCTTGGCCTCCTTTAAGTCCCCCATAAAAATCTTACCTTCTATAAGATGCCTTTCCCTATGCCCTTTAATACTAATCAGTATGTGTTGAAAACTTATTAAGCATTTACTATGTGGAAAAACACTGGGGGGACAAAAGAAGATGAAAGATAGTCCCTGCCCTCTAGGAGCTTACAGTTTAATGAGGGAGGCAACTTGAGAAGGACAATGTACAATTGAGATAATCCCAGAGGGAAGGTGCCAAGATTAAGGAGGACTAGGAAAGGTCTACTCTTTATGTGTCATCTCTGAGACCATCTGTGATGTATCTTGTCTATATCAAGTCAACAAAGTAGATAGTTATTTTCTCCCATTAGACATTGAGCTTCTGAGAGTCAAGAGAGGGGAGAGGAACAGGTCTTTTCTTTTCTTTCCAATGTCTAGCACAATGCCCAGCACATAGTAAATGTTTAATAAATGTTTGTTCACTGATTTCTGGTTTCAAAAAAGAAATGACTAACACAATAATTTTTTGCTCAAATTTAGAGCTCCCAGGTGTTATTTATCCTTGCAGTTGCAGAGACACAAATTTAGACTTGAAAGAGAAGCTTTCTCCCCTTTAGAGTAATTCCACAGTGGCATGACCTGCCTGGAGTTTAGGGTGGGCAGGGTTCCCTCATTACAGTGCAAGCTGGATGCCTCTCTTCTGCTCTGCTGCAGAGGGCATTGGACCAGGCAGCCTCTGAGGTCTCTCTTAATGCTGAAATTCTGGGGATGTGGGATTTCCACAGACAACCAGGTCCTTGCACAGTTTTGTTACCTTTTCTTTGATTGCTCTGATTTTTATTTTCTTCTGGTAAAGCCATTCCATAGGGTTCAGGGTAACCAGGAAGTGCTTCAGAAATCACAGCCACCCTTTTTAATTTCATTGGTGTGAGAAACTACTAATGTGAAAATTCCTTCCCCCAAAGCAGCAGGTGATTCATTAGTGAGTCACAGGCTGAGAGAGTTGCCAAAGGGGAGGTAATGTGTAAAAGATAAGTGTTTGAGGAGGGAGCAGGAGTATCTAGGGGTAACAGGAAAGGTATTCTCTAAGAGTAGAGGCATGAACTGAGTCTTGGTGGAAATGAGGGATTCCAAGAGACCAAGGTGAAGAGAAGGGGCGTGCCAGTCATGGGGGACAGCCTATACAAAGTTACAGAGAGAAGAAATGGAATGCTGTGTCTAGAAGGCATCAAAGAGGTGAATTTGGCTGGATAACTGAGTATGTGAAGGGAGGAGGGGTAATGTGTAAGAAGCCTGAAGCAGGTTGTGAAAGGCTTTTGATCCTAAGCAATAGGGAGCCACTGAAGATTCTTGAGCTGGGAGTAATGTGATTCCACTTTTGCTTTAGGAAGATTATTTTAGCATCTGAGTCTACATAGGCAGATGAATCAGAATAAGAGAGTCATGTGACCTGCAGCTACACTTTTGGTTCCATGATGCATAAGATTGCTGTGGGAGCCCTAGTATATAACATTTTTATTGGGAACCATGCAGAGTCATTGCTTGATGAGGTTTCCTTTAGTGAAGAGAAGCACAGGGAACAGGTACCAAATTTCTAATAACTTTCAGGTCAAATGGTGATAGTGATAATAGGAAAAATAATAGAGAGGCATCAGGGTGTAATGGGTAGAGGGTCAGAACAGCCTGGGTTCCCTTCTTCTCTCCAACCCATCCTGGCTGTGTGATCTTAGATAAATCACTTAACTCCTCAGGGCTGTGGGTGGATCCTCTCTGAACTTAACTCAGCTAGCCCTTGGACAGCAGACACACAGTCAGTCACAGGCCTCAAACTCAAAACACCTCCAGCTTAGTTGGTCCTGACAAAGTTTGTGCTCTACTGGGATTTTCTTTGAGAACTCAGGCTCATTCCCATGTAGCCCCAGAAGAGGACATCAGGGAAGGCGACTCTTGCTGTTACTTCTAAAAGGTAGGGACAGGGTTTAAGCCTGTAACTTCATTGGTGCAGGAAACTTCTAGGTGAGGAAAGTCCCTCTGCTAATGCAGGCTGGCACCTTCTCTGAAATGTACAGTCTTAGAGAGTTACCCACAACCCTGAGGAGTTAAGTGATTTATCCAAGATCACACAGTGAGGATGGGTTGGGGAGAAGAAGAGAACCCAGGCTGTTCTGACCTTCTACCCATTACACCCTGATGCCTCTCTATTATTATTCCTATTGCCATCATCATTATTTTGGCCTCAAGAAAATGAATTTTTCAGCCTTAGTAACTTAATAACATCCTTCTACAGGGGCTATGATCTGTATTTGTGGATGTTATGTATCTTGACTAAATCATGGATCCTTAAAATATCAAAGAAAAAAAATAATAATAATCATTCAATGGCATGTTGTTTCTTTCATCCTCTCTGTACCAAAAATGTTTTCCATGGGCTTACAGAGGATGAGCTGATATCCTCTTGTTTTTACTCAGCTACAAAAAATCATTCTTTTATCTCCCTGCATAATAGTTATTAGAGCACTGTGAATATAAAGGAATGACGGCAGCTTGGCGCCTTATTCCAGGACCATTTCCAGTTGAATCTCATCAAAAAAGATGGGGAATGGGGGCAGAGCCAAGATGGTGGAGTTGTAACAGCATTTCTGCACAGCTCCAGCTCCTACCACCTCCAAATTTATGTAAAAGGAGTCTCTGAACAACCTCTGGAGCTCTAGAAGCCACAAAATGACACAAAGAAGTTAACCTCCTGCCTAGGAGAGCCCAGTAGCCCGGCAGGGAGCAGCCAGCACAGCACTCTGGGAGCCGTACCCAGGCCCACATGAGTCGGAGGTTTTAGGGTGGCCAGACCAGCAGCCAGCTGGAGGGACTCCAGAATATCAGCAGCTGTGGCATTTCCAGAATTACCAACACATAGATGCCATGAAGTGAGAGGTCAGTGCCCTATGGACTTTGGGACTCGTTAGTGGGGAGAGTGCATCGGCCTCTTTCCCTGGGGGTGAGAAGCCACAGAGACACTTCAGCACAGCCGAAGTCATGGCAGCTTCAGCTCCTAGCCTGTGGACTGTAGGGGGATCCAGCGATAAGTCTGGGAGGTAATTGCTCTTGCTTTAACTTGCTTGGATCTAGATTGTGGTCTAGGGTGGAGGTCTTGGGGTGTGTGACCAGCTTTCCAGAGCGTGGGGAGGCTTCAGAGAGGGCACCCAACTAATACCTCTGGCAGCTGAGAAAACCCCAGCTTTTGGAACGGAAGCTCTCCTGGCTGGTGGCAGAGTCCTACTGTGGCAACAAGCCTAAAAGTCAAGTAATTGAGTGGCAACATGCCTAGGAAAAGGAAAGAAAATAAACAGAATAATGCAATATTAGACTCCTATTTTAGGGGTAAAGAGGATCTAAGCATGGAACAGGAGGAGGACTGGGAGGTCAGAACTCCTACACCAAAAGCCCCAAATGAAAATATGAGCTGGCTACAGGCCATAGAGGACCTTAAGAAGCAGATAAGAGAAGTGGGGGAAAAATTGGGAAGAGAAATGAGAAAGATGCAAGAAAAGTATGAAATGAGAGTCAACAGCCTGACTGAGGAAAATAATACCTTAAAAAATAGACTAACTCAAATGGCAAAAGAGGCTCAAAAAGGCAATGAGGAGAAGAATGCCTTAAAAAGCCAAATTTGCCAGATGGAAAAAGAATCTCAAAAGCTCACTGAGGAGAATTATTCCTTCAGAATTAGACTGGAGGAAATGGAAGCTAGTGACTTTATGAGAAATCAAGATGCTGTTAAGCAGATCCAAACAAATGAAAGATTAGAAGGCAATGTGAAATATCTCATGGAAAAAACCACTGACCTGGAAAATAGATCCAGGAGAGACAATTTAAAAATTATTGGACTACCTGAAAGCCATGATCAAGGAAAGAACCTAGAAATCATCCTTCAAGAAATTCTCAAGGAAAATTGCCCTGATGTTTTAGAACCAGAGGGCAAAATAGAGGTTGAAAGAATCCACATATCACCTCCTGAAAAAGAGCCCAAAAAGAAAACTCCTAGGAATATTATAGTCAGGTTCCAGAATTCCCAGATCAAGGAGAAAATATTACAAGCAGTGAGGAAGGAACAATTTGAGTATTGTGGAAACACAATCAGAATAGCACAGGACCTGGCAGCTTCTACACTGAGGAATAGAAAGGCATGGAATATGATATTCTGAAGGGCAAAGGAGCTGGGATTAAAACCAAGAATAACCTACCCAGCAAAACTGAGTATCATGTTTCAGGGGAAAATATGGTCATTCAGTGGAACAGAGGACTTTCAAGCATTCTTGGGGAAAAAAACAAAGTTGAGTAGAAAATTTGAGATTCAGATATAAGAAGCAAGAGATGCTTGAGAAGGTAAACAGGGAAAAGAAATCAAAAGGAACTTATCAAAGTTGAACTATTTACATTTCTACATGGAAAAATGATAACTGTAACTGATGAAACTTTTCTCAGTATGAAAATAGTTGAAGAAGGGTATATGGACATATGAATACATATGTGAATGTCTGTATATATGTTTACAGGTATACATGGATAGAGGGCACAGGTCAAATTTAATAGGAAGGGATGATACTTAAAAGGTGAAATTAAGAGATTAGAGAGGAATATAACAAGAGGAGATGGGGAGAGACAGAATGAGGTAAACTATCTCATGTAGAAGAGGCAAGGGGAGTGGTTACAAGGGAGGGGGAGAGCAGGAAAGCAAAAAGGCAAAACCTTATTCTCATTGAATTTGGATCAGGGAGGGAACATACTCTCAGGCATACATACTAAATAGGATATCTCACACTATAGGAGAGTAGGGAGTAGGGGATGAGAGAGGGGATGATAGAAGGGAGGGTGGGAAAGAAGGGGGGGAGGGAAGTTGGAAGCACCCACTTTTGAAAAGGGATAGGATCAAAGTAGGGAATAGACCAAGTGGGAGGTTGGATAGGAGGGAGGGAAATACAGTCAGTCTTTTACAACATATCTCCTATGGTAATGTTTTCCATAGCTATACAAGTACAACATATACTGAATTGCTTATCTTCCCAGTGGGAGTGAGAGATAAGGGAGGAAGGAAATGAATCTGGAATTCAAAGTTTTAAAATCAAATGTTTAAAAATATATAAACACTATTATTAATACTATTTTACATATAATTGGGAAATAAAATATACAGGTATGGGGGCACAGAGATTCACCTTGCCCTACTGGAAAAGTTGAAGGGGGTATGGGAGAAGATATGGAAGAGAGCAGACTGGAGTAGGGCATATCCTGCGGGATTGCTATTCTAGGGTGGTGGGTGGGGGAAAAAATGGTGAAAAAATTGGATATCAAAATCTCATGGAAATGAATGGTGTAAACCAGAAACCAGAAGTTAATAAAACATTTGAAAAAAAAGATGGGGGATGATGATTAGAATTCACTTTTATATGGTAAAAAATTAATAGAGTTTTTCACCCTTGAACTTGGGTTGAAGCACTGCCTCTGCACCCATGACCAGGTGACCCCGGGCAGGTCACTTAACCCTTAACATCTCAGGCAACTCTGTTAAGATAGTAAATTTCAAAGCAGGTGTTGATCTGTATTCATAGAAGACATTTCTTACTGGGAGTTTCTCATGCCAAAGAAGTCACTTGCTTTTGAATCATTTTAGTCACGTCCAACTCTTGATGACCCCATTTTGCAGTTTTCTTGGCAAAAATACCAGAGTGGTTTGCCATTTCCCTCTCCAGCTCATCTTACAGATGAAGAAACTCAAGGAAACAGAGTTAAGTATAGCTAGTCATATAGCTAGTAAGTGTCTGAGGCAGGATTTGAACTCATGAAGATGAGTCTTCCTGATTCCAAACCCTGTGCTCTACCCACTGTGCCACCAGCTGCCTGAAGAAAATCACAGTTCTAGTATTAAAAATGTTGTTTAAGGCTATTCTTTTTTGCCAGCCCTATTTTTTACCCCCTAGATTTGGTCCCTCAAATAGTTTGTCACTGTCCCTAGTATGCTGAGTTGAAGGATACATTTCTTTCCAGCATTAGAACTCAGTTTATAGCCATCCCTATAAACAGTCTTCTCCCTCTTTCTTCCAGTTCCTTATAACGTCAGTCCCCACCAGCTTCTGTGTTCCCCTGTTCCTTGAAGAACTTTTCCAAAGCTAATGACAGTTTAGTAATTCTGCCTGGCCAATCCTCCCTTAGTGGCTTGGATCAGACAATAATTTCAGGGCCCAGTTGGGTTCCTATTTGAGAACAAAGTTCAATGTCAGCATCTGAGGTCATTGCCCTGGTGAAGTGAGCTGGCAAATGGATGGCAGCATGTGAATTCTGCTCTGTCCTGGGGCTTACATATTCCTTTCCTTTAAAATCCCCTTTTGTGTGCAGTTCACTAGCTAAAGTTTGGGAGAATGGTCTGTTTCTTTGTCTTTGGGCTAGAGCTATACCCCCAGGGAGTGGAAAGAAAATAAAGAGGAAGATTGTTTTGTTTTTCTCTTTGTTCAAAACCAGGAGTTTGGAGTGGGGGTTTGGAGGGGGGGGTTAAGAAAAATCACCACACAGCAAAAATTAAGCCAAAAGAGAAACAGAGTTCATAGCAGCAGGAGTGGGAAGAGAGAGTGGTTTGTTGTTTGAAATGAGAAGAATTTGGGAGAAATAGGAGTGAGGTGTTTGTCTTCAATGAAAGAGAGTTAGAAGAATAATCTGAATAATGGGGAACAAAAGAAGGCTTCTTTTAAAAACTTATTTATAAGGGATCCTAGGGAAGAAGATGGACTTTATATTATTTTGAAATGGGAGAAAAAGTGCCGTTGCACTCTGAACAAATCTTTGGTTTTATGACCCAGTCTTTCTCTATTAAGCGAAGGACAAACAATAACAGACTGTCCACTCTTTAGCTTTCCCCCCTCAGCGCTGCCTGATATCCCCTCTTTGGTACCCTGGGACTCAGTCCCTTCCTTCTTTCTTGACCCTTCTCTGGAAGGGGGTGTGGTGGCTACCTGCCTATGATCTCAGGAGTGAGAACCAATCAAACTCCTTTGAGTAGGACCCCACCCTTCCCTTAAAAATATAAGAGATGCTCTATCAGTAAGCAGCTCAAGGTTCCTGGAAGCATGGTTTGAAGATGAACCTAAAATTCAAGATCATCATGGTGTCATAGATACACAGTTGGAAGGGACCTTAAATGTTATTTATTCCAATTCCTCTTTTTACAAATGAGGACACTGAGGCCTGGTGGAATGAAGTGACATGGCCAAGGCCATCCAGGTAGGAGGAAGCACAATCAGAATTTGAACTTGGGTCCTGTGCCTCTAATTTCAGAATTTTTCCCATTATACCCTGTCCCCACGGCTTTTGCAATAGACTTTTTTCTTCTTACTCTGGTCTGAAGACCAGTATACTCAAGATTCCCAGTGATATCCCTGGTTATATCTCTTCCCCAGTTCAGATTTGGAGATATCACTCCTGATCTCAATGAGAGGGGGTCAGCCAGCTTCTCTGGTGTCTCTCCAGTGAATCCACAAACTTCCTCTCAAAGCAGCCAAAGAAAAGAATCTATTTCCTTCTGCAGTGATAGGCTACTTTGAGCTTTCTGTGAAGTCCCCGCAGTCCAAGTGAAAGCCCTTATGAACTGGGGAAAGAGATGTCTTCTCCTTAATAAAAGGGCAGCTCTGGGCCAGAGAAGGAGCACGGTGTGCATGTGGGTGGCCATGCTGAGGAGCTCAGGACAAGTGGGGAACATTGAGGCATGGGGACAGTGGGTCAGGTGACCAACTGGGACAAGAAGGATATCCTCTAATATGTAGACTCTGGGACAGCACCCCAATCACTCTATGCCAAGTCAGAGCTCCATCTCTGATGATGTGGCAATTAGGCTCTTTGACACTATGAGGAATACTCTGGGGGAATTACTCTGATATGGCAGTCATGAGCAACAATAACCTTCTCAAATCCGACACACATAATGAATGAGCCAACATATGGGTGAGACAACATGTAAGAAACTGAATTCCACAAGACTTTGTCAAGGATCTACTATGTGCCAGACCCTGCATGACATTCGTCTTACAAGGCTGTCATGTCAGCTGCTAGATCAAGCACAGGTCTAACCACATAACTCCACTTAATAAACTCCAGTGGCTCCCCATTGCCTCCAAGATCATATATAAATGCCTTTCTTTGGCATTTAAATCCTTTTATAACCTGGCCCCAACATATGTCTCTAGTCCTTTTCCCCTTCTCACACTTAGCAACCCAGCCAAACTGGTCTTCTCTCTGTTCTTTACACAATATGGTTATCCCTAGTCTTTGTACCTTTGCCATGACTGCCCCATACTTAGAATGCCCTCCCTTGCACATCTACCTCTAAAAACTCCAGGTCTCCCTCAAGTCTGCTCAACCAAGCCTTTTTCTAGGGAGGCTGGAGTTCCTGCTCTCCCCATGAGAATCAGCTTGAATCTTATTTCTTTATATCTATGGATGTTCATATTGTCTCCTCCAATAGAATGAAAGTTTCTTGAGGACAAGGATCAGTTTACTTCTATCTTTGTATCTATCTTTGCATGTCTGTGCAACTTTACATCACCTAGCAGAATCTCTGGGGCATAGTAGGCGTTAATCCTTAATTAATTTTTTGGGGGGGCAGAGGGAGAAAGAGAGGATATGATTTATGATCTGTTTATGATCCCAACTCGCAATCTGCCATTAACAACTCTGGGGTCTAATATACAGAACTTATAATTACCACCCCTGTAGAATCATATCAAACCAAAGTGGATTACCTTTACTACACACATCAGCTCCATTTCTTCCATTTATAGTCTTATGGAGTTCTGGAGCACTGAAAAGATTAAGTGAATTTCCCAGGACCATACAGTCAGTTTTCATCACAGGCAGGACTTGATCCCATATCTTCCTGACCTCTGGATGCTGTACAATGCTGTATCTTGGTCTGAGAGGTGGTAGATGTCCGGAGTTGGAAGGCAAACTAGTTCTTCCTCTCAAAGGCTTATATTCCATGTCACTCAGCTCCTGCCAGACAGGATTCATGCCCCCATGCTGTCACTAGCAGCCACAGGAAGAAGGCTTACAATTCCCCACCACCTAAATTGTGTCCTCTGTCTTTCTTTTCCAGGTTTTACTTCCGAGGTTTCCGCTGGACCAAAACCATGATCCATACAATCAATGAGATCAACCAAAGGAAAGATATATTGCCTAACATTACCTTGGGCTACCAGATTTTTGACACCTGCTTCACCATTTCCAAGGCCATGGAAGGGACATTGTCATTCCTGACAGGGCAGGATGAAAACAAGCCCAACTTTCGGTGCAGCGCCGGCGCCCCACTGGCTGGGGTCGTCGGGGCCGGAGGATCTGCCCTGTCAGTGGCTACTTCCAGGGTCCTGGGCCTATATTACTTCCCTCAGGTAACTTGAGTTTGATATGGACTAAGATTCAAAAAAAGAAGAGCAAGCCATGTTTGAGAGAGATGGTGGCAAATATGAAAATGTGGCTTACTTTATTTTTTGGCGAGGAGATTGGAAAGGTTGGGGCAATGTTATCTTCTGTGGCTCTGCCTCCCCCTTTGGGTCCTTAATTCTGAGGCAGGAAACTGATACAGTGGATTGAGTACTGGGCCTAGAGTCAATAAGATCTGAGTTCAAATGTGACCTCAGCCTGGGCAAATAAAATATAATTGTCTTACACCTGGGTACAAAAAAAATCAGTTTTTTAAGTATGAGATGGCAGAGCTGTTTCTAGACAAAATTTCCCCTGAGGATCTGGGGATTTTAGTCTTGGGACTACAAGCTCAGTGGGAATTAGCACTAGTCAAGAAAGTGAATGTCATGGTAGGTTGCATAAAAGAGAACCCCAAGACTAGGAAAGTAACACTCCTACTCTACTCTGCCCTTCTCTGGCCAGACTAACCTTGTTCTGATCCAGATAATTGGTTAGCTCCGAAGGAGAGTCTGAGTATATAACATATGAGTAAAAGCATTGAGGATTGTTAGCCTGATAAAAAGAAGATTAAAGGGGGACATCATAGGTTTCACTAAGTATTTAAAGAGGTGTCATATGGACATGTGTCATGTGTCCAGAACTAGGTGCAGAACTAGAAGCAATGGGTACATGTTTCAGACTGTTGAATTTTGACCTGTCCTAAGAAAATACTACCTACCAATTAGGCCACTCTCCCTCCGCCAAGTGGAATGGGTTACCTAGGCAGACAGTTGTACATTCCTCTGCCTCCTCCAGGAGGTATTCAAGCCAATGCTAGATGACCCACTTATCAGAGTTTGTGAGGATTTTCCAATCTGCAAGAAAAACCACCGAGGCAGAGCTCTGAACCAATGGTACTTTATTAAAGGATCCATGGTCTCCTCTAATGAAGTGGACCTCAGGTCTTCCTCATCCTTAGACAGGAATTCCCTCAATGACAACTGTTCTGTAATCTGTGACGCCAATAGAGGCTCACCTTCAGGCAGTTTATACATGGGGCTACCTAGTTCTACTAGCTGCTGCAGCTATTGTTAGTTAGGAGAGTCAGAGGATTGTGAGAGAGAATTTTAACAAGTGCTGTACTTATAAAGAAGTTTTTGAGTAGAATGTAAGCTCCTTGAAGGCGGGGGTTTGTTTTGGCCTTGACTTTATATCCACAGAATCAAGCTCAATGCCTAGCACATAATAAGTACTTTATAAAATACCTGCCAAGTGGAACTGAAGCAAATTTGTTTTAATCTTTTGGATAGAGATGAGAGAGGGCTAGAGCTCCTAACATGTAGGGCCTGGGTTAATTGTTCTTTCGTTTAGTGCTAATGAGCTGAATGTATTCTCTTATAGGTGGGCTATGCTTCCTCCTGCTCAGTTCTTAGTGATAAATACCAGTTCCCAGCTTATGTCCGTGTAATGACAAGTGATAAGAGCCAGTCTTCTGCAATGGTGAAACTTATTCAACATTTCAAGTGGGTCTGGATAGGCACTATAGCGGCTGATGATGATTATGGGAAGTATGGCATTAAAATTTTCAAAGAGGAGATTGAGAAGGCTGGTCTCTGCATTGCCTTCTCTGAAACTATTCCCAAGATCTACTCCAAGGCAAAAATAGAAACTGTTGTTGAGACCATCAAAAACTCCACGGCCAAGGTCATTGTGCTTTACACATCAGATATCGACCTCAGTCCTTTTGTGTTAGAAATTGAATACAATAACATAACAGATGTAACATGGATTGCCAGTGAAGCATGGATTACCTCCTCCCTTATTGCAAAACCTGAATACTTCCCCTTTTTTGGGGGAACCATTGGGTTTGCTGTGCCAAGAGCAAATATAACAGGCCTAAAAGAGTTTCTCTATGATATTCACCCCAATAAGGATCCCAATGATAACATTACAATTGAATTCTGGCAGACTGCTTTCAACTGTACCTGGCCCAACAGCAGTGTGCCCTATAATTCTGACCACAGGGTCAACATGACTGGACAAGAGAACCAAGTCTATTCAATGTCTGATAAGCTCTGTACTGGAGAGGAGAAGCTGGAGGACCTGGAAAATACATATTTGGATGTGTCCCAGCTCCGGATAACAAATAATGTGAAAAATGCAGTTTATGCTTTGGCTTATGCTCTGGATGAAATGAGTCGATGTGTAGAAGGAGAAGGACCGTATATACCAGGAAACACATGTGCCTACTTAGAAAGCTTTGAACCATGGCAGGTATTAATTTTCTTTATCTTCTTTACTCAACAGAGCACCAGTCCCACTATCAATCTGGTTGCAAGTTCCAGACTTTATATCTATTTTTTTTTTGAGATGAGCCTATCACAAGATTGCTAAAGAAAAGTTAAGGAGAGCACAAGGACCAATGGCTACACATGAGAATTCATTTGTATGGAAAGAGCATTTAATGTATACTGTATATTCATAATCCCTTTTTCAGGCTCAGTTAGTTAGAATGGTGTTTTCTAATCTTTGCATTGTTCTTCTGTAGCACACCTAAAGGAAGGAGCTGTGTCTCATGGTCATCAATGAAAATTCAAATGAAATGATGGATAAGGTCCTGTATAGGATGTTATGTCATGAGGTGGTAGAATTCAAACATAGAGTTCCCATTCTCATGACCACCAAAATGCTGACTCAGCTATTCACCTTTTCATCTATCTGTTGCTCTTCAGTTCATCCATAAACACCCTTTAAATGACAGGACTGAGTTGAGACTCATGCCTCAACAGATCTTTGCTATTTTGTGAGTCATTACTGCTCATAGTCTCCCTTGGTTTGTTTTTCTTTTTAAAATAAGTTTATTTATTTTTAGTTTTTGACATTCACTTCCATAAGTTTTAAATTTTCTCCCCCTCCCTACTCTCCCTCTTCCCAAGATGGCATGTAGTGTGATAGGAAAGAAAAACATAAAACAAAACAAAGCAAAAAAATGGAAATGGTCTGCTTCTATCTGCATTCAGACTCCAGATTTCTTTTTTCTGGATGTGGATGGCATTTTCTATCATGAGTCTTTTGGAAGTGTTTTAGTTCCTTGCACTGCTGAGCAGAGCTAAGTCTATCAGTGTTCTGGTTCTGCTCACTCCACTCAGTATGAGTTCATATAAGTCTTTCCAGGTTTTTCTGGTCTGCCTGTTCATCATTTCTTACAATACAATAGTTTTCCATTACATTCATATACCACAACTTGTTTAGCCATTCCCCAGTTGATGGGCGTCCCCTCAATTTCCGGTTCTTGTCCACCATAAAAAGAGCTGTTATAAATTTTGTACATGTGGGTCCTTTTCACATTTTTATGATCTCTTTGGGATGTGACCCTAGAAGTGGTATTGCTAGTCAAAGGGCATGCACATTTTTATAGCCCTTTAGTCATAGTTCCAGATTGCTCTCCAGAATGGTTGGATCAGTTCACAACTCCACCAACAATGCATTAGTGCTCCAGTTTTTCCACCTCTTCTCCAACATTTATCATTTTCCTGTTTTTTTTTCATGTTAACCAATGTGATAGTTATGATGTGGTACCCCCAAGTTGTTTTTAATTTGTATTTCTCTAATCAATAGTGATTTAGAGTATTTTTAAAAAATGAGTATAGATAGCCTTAATTTCTTCCTCTTAAATAGCCTGTTCATATTCTTTGACTATTTATCAGTTGGGGAATGACTTGTATTCCTGTAAATTTGACTCAGTTTGCTATATATTTTAGAAATGAGGCCTTTATCAGAGATACTAGTTGTAAAAATTCTTTCCCAGTTTTCTGCTTCTCTCCTAATCTTGACTGCATTGACTGTGCAAAAACTTTTCTATTTGATGTAATCAAAATTATCCATTTTGTTTCATAATGTTCTCTATCTCTTGTCTGGTGATAAATTGTTCCATTCTCCATAAATAGGACAGATAAACTATTCCCTGCTCCCATAATTTGTTTATAGTATCAGCCTTTGTATCTAAATAGTGTACCCATCTGAACTTTATTTTGGTATATGGCATCAGATGTTGGTCTATGCCCAGTTTCTGCCTTATTGTTTTCTAGTTTCCCCAGCAGTTTTTGTCAAATAGTGAGTTCTTATCCCAGAAGCTAGGGTCTTTGGGTTTAGAAACAGTAGATTACTATAATCATTGACTACTGTGTCTTGTATACCTAACCTATTCCACTGATCCACCCCTCTATTTCTTAGTCAGTACCAGGTAGTTTTTTTTTTTTTTTTGCTTTTTGGAGGGCAGTTGGGGTTAAGTAACTTGCCCAAGGCCACATGGCTAGGTTTTATTTTTGTTTGTGTGCATTAAGTGTCTGAGGACGGATCCGAGCTCAGGTCCTTCTGACTCCAGGGCTGACGCTCTACTCACTGTGCCACCTAGCTGCCCCAAAATAATCCAATTAGAAGGCAATCAGGTGAAAACACTAATTTCTTTTTTTTTAAGCAATTGGGGTTAAGTAACTTGCTCAAGGTTACATGGCCAGTCATTATTTATGTGTGGGTGCTCATTTTCTGAGGCTGGTTTCGATCGTGGGTCATCCCAACTCTGAGGCTGGCGCTCTTACTCACTGCACCACCTAGCTGCCCCTTAGTACCAGGTAGTTTTGATGATTGCTGCTTTATAATGCAATTTAAGATCTGGTATGGCTTGTTCACCTTCCCTAGCAGTTCTTGTCACTAATTCTCTTGATATTCTATATCTTTTGCTCTTCCAGATGAATTTTGCTATTATTTTTTCTAGGTCTATAAAGTAACTTTTTGGTCCTTGATTTGTTTTTCAAGTGAGCTTGGAATCTAAACAGGAAAAACCCTTGGCTTCCATGCCCATCTGATTTTTCAAGGAGACCAAATAGTTTAGAGGAAAGAGGGCTGGGTTTGGAATCAGAGAGCCTGGATGGTGTATATTGCTTACTAGCTCCATGACTTTATTAAATGACTTAACCTCCTTCTGGGCCTCAATTTTCTCTTCTTTCAATAAGAAGGGTGGGCTATATGATATCAAAGATCTCTCCCAATTTGGAATTTCTGCTTCTATGAATCTATGAAGAACAGATGTTCAAAGCCCTTTATAAAGATTCTGCTCAAGCATAACATTGTAATGGGAGAAAACAAAAGGGGTAGAATTCAGCAGAAAGGACAACTTGGAATGAGCTATAAGCTGAGCTTTGTTTGGGAGCTAAGGGGCATAAATTAGTGATGGTAAGGGCATCAGTGTGGTTATATGGGCTAGGAATTGTGAGGGAAAGCTTAACACATGCTTTGCCACACCCATGTTATTCTGAGCCACCAGTTGTGAAGCCTTGGCTTACAGCACATTGTTAAAGAGGCTTTCAGGTTAGCTGTCATTATATTCTTATGGAAAAGATAGAGAGATATGGGCTGGCTAATAATATAACCAGATGAATTGGAAACTGACTGAATAACTGGACCCAGATGGGTCAGTGTCAGCTGGAGAGAGGGCTCTGGTGGAATTCCTCAGAGATCTGACCTCAGCCATATCTACACTGGTTGAGATGTTAATCAGTGGTGTGTATGATGACACAGATAACATACACGCTTGCCCAAAGACAGCAGAGATGGCTAATATTCTGGATGACAGGAGTTGGGATCCAGATCCTGACCAGAATGATGGTATGAGTTGAAAAACATCAGATATATTAGAGAGACAAGTGCATTTCTACACTTGGACTCAAAAGAGTCGACTTCCCAAATACAGGATGGATGAATTGTGGCCAGAAAACAGTTATTGTTTGTGTGAAGGGATTGAAAGGACCACAAGCATAAGAAGTCTTTGGGGGCAGTCAAGGTGAAATGGCTCACCTAGGGCACGTTCAAAGAGGGGGCAGGGCAGTGATTAGAACTGAGTCCAGTGCTGGTACACTCAGCCCTCATGCAGGGGCCTCTGGGCACCATGTTTTAGGAAGGGCCAGCTGAGTTTGAGTCCAGAAGAGGACAACCAGGGTAGTGAGACAACTGGACAACAGATTGGTTGAGAAAATAGAGGATATTTATCCTATCCAGGAGAAGACTTAAGAAGGGGAGGGGGAAATAACCTATTTTCAAGTATTTGAAGAATTGTCATGTTGAAGAAGGTTAGGCTTATTCTGCTCAGTTTCAAAGGGATCAGACATGTCAATTGTGACAAATTACACAAGATTTTTTTAAAAATTAAAACTAATTTGTATGTAATTTGGCTGTAAGTTTTTCTATCTGGGCAAGTTGTACTTTATTACAAAGAATTACAAAGGAATTTGAAATTTTTACTTTGAAATAAGATTTGTTCATCCTACTATATCTAGTGTAAGCAAAAGTATTGCATGAATGTACATAGCATGGTCCTTTGAGGCAGTCTTGAATTCTGGTCCTCCTATTAAAGGAATTTCAAACTTCAGTGAAAAGTGTGGTAGGAAGTGGATGGGAATGATTTAGGGTTACCCATGGCCTTCCACTCTGCTAATAGATAAGACCTTCCTTATCGAGCTGTTAAGTACCTCCATATCCTACAATCCCACATAAAGAATCTCACTATAACATATGAGTAGCTCTGCATGTGACCTGCAATTGGGAAGTGATGCAATTCCCTTTTTTCTCCTGTTCAAAAGTCTATAAGGACAGTTTCACCATCTCTCTGTGTACATCCATATTGATAATATGCCTTCTCCTTCATCCCAATACAGATAGATTTTAAATGATTAAGGGGGAAACCCAAGTCCATAAACGACTATATAGGTTCAAAATATGCTTGATTTTTTTTTTTAAATCACAAAACTGTTTTTCCTAAACTACAAGGATTTTGACCAACTTCTATTACTGTTGCCTGGTTTCTAGTTAATGTACTACATGAAAGTGCTTAAATTTAAAACCCATGATGGTGTCACGTTGGAATTTGATGAGAATGGAGATGTGACTGGATTTTATGATATCTTGAACTGGCGACTAGATGATGCTGGGAAAATTGATTTTGTGAAGATTGGGAAATATGAGTTCACAGACTCTGGCTATGAGCTGGTGATGAATAATATGCCTGTATATTGGAACACTGAAACCCTGGAGGTGAGTCACCTTGAGCTCTATTTTGTAGATCTACACAAAGAAATTTCCTTTCAAATACCATGATGGTTACTCCTCATCTTATGACTGTCTTGTTGTTGTTCTATTGTTTTAGTCTTGCCCAACTCTTTATGCTCCCATTTGGGGTTTTCTTGGTAAAGATACTGGGCTGGTTCACTATTTCCTTCCCAGCTGATTTTACAGATGAGGAAGCTGAGGCAAACAGGGTGACATGACTTGCCCAGTGTTACAGTGTCTGAGACCAGATTTGAACTTGGAAAGATGAATGTTCCTCACTCCAGGCCCAGTGCTCTCTCTCCACTGTACCCCCTAGGTGTCCCCAAATCCCTAGCCTTTTGCCGGGCATACACCTTTATTTCCCCTAAGGTTTAATCCTTAAACCAAAGAATTTCCTTCCCATTGGGGGTGAGGGGTGTGGATGTGGGTGGGAAGAGATTACCAAAGTTGCAACTTGGTACAAAGTTCTTAGCGCAGTGCCTAACACCTAGTAGTTCTGTATAAATTATTGTTCCTTTCCCTAGAGTGGAATTAATTCAAGATTTATACTCTGAAGATCTGGGTTCAAACCTCGGTTTGAATCTACTTATTTAGACAACCCTCTAAATTGATAGTAATTGCTGTGCAGAAGCTAACCTGCATTGACGATGGTGGTAGTGGGGGTGTTTCCTTTTTAGAAGTACAGGACGGTGCCAACATTAGAGTTCCCAGGCACAGACCTGGCCCAGTGTGATTTGGGAGAGAAGCTCTTCATCTCACAGAGGTACAGATTGGAAAGGTTTGGCAGGGAGTGAAACACTTGGTGGAAGGGGACAAGGAGCAGTAGGAACCTTGGCCTAGGGGTTACTCTGGTGCTGTCAAAGGCTAGGGAAGGTCTCAGGAAAAACGAATGCCTACCATTTCCCAGAAAGCCAAGCTTTTTAACCTAATGGATTCCCTTAATGAAATGTCAGCCCCATCCAGGAATATAGAGTTTCAAAGCCCCTCAAAAAGTCAGTGCCATCTTTGTTCCATTGTGCTGGTGCTGTAAAATAATAGGTGGGCAGGGAAGAGGCTGGCCACTTAATCTGCTCCTTGAACTAGAGGAATCCTAGAGAGGAGAGGCAGCTCTAAGATGTTACAGTCCCTTAGCTGACTAGTGCCCCTGCTTCCACCTTTCCTCATTCCACTCCTTTCCACTTACTGTCTTATCCCACTTCTTTCTGCCACCATTTGCATTAACCCAGTCTCATTCTGGGACCATGATACTGTTTCACAAACATTTCAAGATTGGGTGTGTGACCGATAGTTCCCCCCCCTGTTGGTCAACTACTCTCCAGTTCAAACCACACTTAACTCCCCTGCTCTTCCCCATATTCTTCCATCTACCTGGCTCACCTCCAAATAGCAAAAACAACCAATATTGACTGGTTGGAAAGACAGATCTTAAACACAGATAGAAGGTCAAGGTTAAAAATGGATGAATTCTCTGAAACGAGATTATAGGGAGAAGAAAACAGGTCAACAGACCAAGTCTTAAAGTAAAGATCCCAATTGTGGCTGGGGAGGGACTGGGGAGAGGAAGTTAGAGCCACTCGGCTAGATTCCAGCAGAGACACAGGGTATGTATTAAAAAGCAGGACAGCCAGGGTAGTGTTATGCCAGGGTAGTCATGGGAAGAGAGAATTTAAAGGAGGAAGATTTGGTCTACAGGATCAAATGTTGAAGAGGATGCAAGGAGAATGTATTTTTATTTAAAAAGCCATTGAATTTGGCCAAATGGGAAGGCATCATTGAAAGAGCAGTTTCAGAGCAATAGTAGGGGTGGACTAGATGAAATTGATTAATGAAATTGATTTCATATTACAGGAAGCTGAAAAGGGAATGGTTCAGGAGGGAAGAGGCCTTGGCTATGCATTATTCATTTAAGAAGTCTAATGGTGGAAAGAAAGAGACTGAAAACTAGGTGAGGAGCTGGGCCATGTGAAGGACTTCGATCACCTGTGCCTGAGGGCAGTGAGGAAAAGCAGTGGGAAGGGAGCTACAGAAGATACTAGAGAAGGGAGAGATAAACACGAGAGCAAAGTTAATAAGCCTTCATTAGGTCATCATCACGCCTTGAATGTTTCCACAAATCAACCTTTTCCTTGTTCCACCAATTTCCTGTGGTGTCAGCATATGGCTTTCCAATATTTTAGAGGATATATCTAACAATTTTCATGGAGTTAGGGAGACTTGAGTTCAAATCTGGCTGCAGATATTAGCTGTGTGACCTGGGCAAGTCACTTAACCTCTGCTTGCTTCAGTTTCCTCATCTGTGAAATGGGGGTAACAGTGGCACCTATCTCCCAGGGTTGTTGTGAGTATGAAATGACAGGATGTTTGTAAAGTGCTCAGTACTGAGCCTGTTACACAATAAGCACCAGCTCTGATTGTTATTCGCTAAGATCTCGGAAATGGACATTCTTAATCCTTAGTGAGGATGCTTAGCTGTTACACTGTTATCTCACAGCATATAAAAGCCAGTTGGAAAGGTTTTAGCCCTGTAGTAGGAAGATGCCTCCTGGACTAATGGCTGAGGTTCAGCAGAAGGCACTGGACAATAATCAGCTCTGCCTGAGGACAGGGAAAGTCTTCAGCAGCTACCTCAGTCAGGGGCTGCTCTTTACATTCCCATTATCTGGATATTAAAGTAGACCAGATACGTTTTAGCTACTATATAATCACCTTCAACTTCCAATTTTCTCCCACTTGCAACATTCCACCTCAGTTGTCAGTGAAACATTGAAGTAATAAAATATCTTAGTAACTACTCCAGCCTGGGACGTAGGAGCTGAAGTCCCAGAGGCAGGATTTCAAAAGCAGATTTAGTAGAGCCCAGGTACAATCATTTTGTCACTGGTTGATTATTTTTCTCTTTCTCATAGTTAATATGGTGCCATTAGGCCAGCCTTCTGGCTGCTAGATAGCTAGAGGGTTAGGCCTAGAGCCAGGAGGTCCTGAGTTCAAATATGACCTCAGACACTTGCTAGCTGTGTGACCCTGGGCAAGTCCTTTAACCCCTGTTTACTTCAGCCTCCTCATCTGTAAAATAAGGCTAATAATAGCACTACCTTGAAGGGTTGTCATGAGGATGAGATGAGATGTTATTAGTAAAAGCACTTTGCAAACCTTAAAGCACCATTTTCACATTGGCTATTATCAGGATGATGGTGATATCAAGGCTAATTAGATAGGGACAATATATCCAGGGTCTAGTCTTACTCATGAATTTTGTCTTTCTAAAGGACATGAAGGGAGAAAAAGGACTTGGGTAATAGCTCCCAAGCCAGAAGAGTGGTTTTTTTTTTTTTTTCAGGGAGGGGAGGCAAATACTGAGCTGGAAGAGACCTGCTCTATTTCTACTTTCTTGGGATTCTTTTGCACATTACTGAAGGGGAACAGACACATAGACAGTCTATGCTAGTGAAAGATGGGTTGGGGTTTAGACCATCTTTCTTTTCTGTCCCAGGGGGAGCCACGAGGCAGAGCTGGGAGCAATGCCCCGGGTTAGGTTTTCCATTTCTGGTCTTTTCCAACCTAAACCCTTGGTCTAGGGAGAGAGGTAGGGGAGGAGGAGAAGGGAGGGAAGTGGAAGAAGAGCTCCATGGTATTCTAGACCTGGATCTGGTCCTATCACCCCAGTTTCAGTGTCATTAATGTTGGAGAATAAAAGCCTGTGTCTTGCTCTTTTTAGCGCCCCAAATCAGTGTGCACCGATCTTTGTAAACCTGGAACCAGGAAGGGGATTCGCCAAGGGGAGCCGATATGCTGTTTTGATTGTATCCCCTGTGCAGATGGTCATGTGTCCACTCAGCCAGGTATAGTGAAGTCGTTTTTTTACCGTTTATGAAACAGATGGTTGGGTGCATTTTGTTTTTGTAGTAGTGAGGTTTTTCAAAAAAGTAATAGATAAATGAGCTTTTCCCTGTTGTCTTTCTTTTCTGTACATTTAAAAAATAGTTGTTGTTATTGTTGTTTTCTGTGTCAGTGATGTGAGATGGCATTTTGGTACAAAGTCATTGCATTATTTCCATAATTAAAATCTCTTGCATGATGCCTAAAGTGAACTTACCTTATGCTCAGTTCCTCTATGGCAAATACAAACATTCCTCACCAAATGCAAAGAAAGTGAGCATTAGCTGAACAATGATATGCAGGGTCAGTTATTAGCCCAGGAATGGTATCATAAATGAAAGTGAAAACAACTACCCACAATTCCAGAGGACTGCTAATAAATCCTCTCCTGACAAAATAGCAACAACTCCAGCTGCAGAGTGAGGCAACCATTTTTGAACATGGCAAACATGCGGGCTTGCTTTGCTTGGCTCTGCTTATTTGTTACAAAGATCAGGATTATCCTGTTTAATCTGAAGGAAGAGGAACAAAAGGGGATGTGAGAACCAGCAATGGTGTTACCAAAAACTCAGATGGATCAGTCAATAAGTATTAAGTGCCTACTATGTGCCAGGGACCTGGGCAGAGGATGCAAATACAGAGAACTCTCTGCTATTTACTTTCTATATGACTTCAAGCAAGTCAGTCCATCTCTCTGGCCCTTTGTTTCCTCATATGTGACTTCCTAGTGCCCCAGGATCAAATGCAAGCTTCTCTCTTATGCAATTAAACCCTTTACAACATGGCTCCCACTTAGGCCCATTTTAGCCTCAACACACACCCTGTCCCTGCCATTGGTGATTTACTCCACTGGTCTTTATGCTGTTCTTCTCACACAGTGTCCATCTCCCATCTACATATTTTTTCTCAAGTTCTTCACCATGGCTGAAATATATTTCCTCTTCCCTTTCGCCTTAGAATTCCTACCTTTTTCATAATTCTCTTAAAGTACAACTTCCTACCCTATATAAGGTTTTTACTATACCCCTGGCCCCTAGTGCTTCACCAATGAAATGAGCTTGTATTTTATATATCTACCTATGTATGTATATATATATGTATGTATATGTATGTATACACACAAATACAGACACATACATATATTCATTTATGGTACATTATGTTTGTGTGCACACATATGTACATATGTATATACATGCATACACATGTACACATGCATGCATACATATATATTATAGCTACTTTCCTGGTAAAAATATAAGCTCATTGTAAACAAGAACTGTTTTGCCTTTACATTTGTATACCCAGCACTTGGCACAGTTCTTAAGCTCCTTGTAAGTGTTTAATAAATGCTTCTTGATTGCTTTATCAGAAACCAGCAGGGGCCTTAAGAGTCATCTGGACCAATCCCATAATTTTACAGATAAGGAAACTGAGGCCCAAAAGATTTAGTCCTTTCCTAAGGTCACTCAGGTAGAAAGTGCCAGTGCTATGATTTCAATACAGGGCCTCTGACTCCGAATCTAGCACTTTCCCTGATGCTTTGCTATTTATTACCCAGGGCATGGGTCTTGACAAGTCACTAACCTATGTGGACCTCAGTTTTCTCATCTGTAAAATGAAGGGATTGGTCTAGATAAACTCTAAGATCTCTAACTCTTTCATTGTGGTACAAAGAAAATAGAATTCCCTATCTGCCCCAAAGACTTTGTTTGCCTACTGTTTGTTTTCCAGGTTCAAGGGAGTGTACCAAATGCCATGAAGATTACTGGTCCAATGCTGCCAAGGATGATTGTGTATTGAAAGAGGTGGAATTCCTGGCTTATGATGAAGCCTTAGGCTTTACCCTCGTGACTCTGTCTATCTTCGGGGCTTTGGTGGTCCTAGCCGTAGTAGTCGTGTATGTGATTTATAGGAAAACTCCCCTGGCCAAAGCCAATGACCGGGAGTTAAGTTTTCTTCTCCAGCTTTCTCTTATCATCACACTTCTTACTTCTCTCCTCTTCATTGGCAAGCCCTACGACTGGTCTTGCATGGCCCGCCAGGTGACACTCGCTATGGGCTTTTCTCTTTGTCTCTCCTGCATTTTAGGTAAAACCATCACGTTGTTTTTATCCTACAGAGTGTCCAGATCAAAAGTCAGATTTATATCTATCCGGCCCATTTATCAAAAGCTCACAGTCCTCATTTCAGTTCTCATTGAGACAGGTCTTTGCACGGCCTATTTGGTGATGATGCCCCCAAAGGTTTACAAAAACATGGAGTCCCAAAACATAAAGATCATTCTGGAGTGCAATGAAGGGTCCATCGAGTTCCTGTGCTCAGTCTTTGGATTTGATGCCTTTCTGGCCCTGCTATCCTTCCTCACCACCTTTGTCTCCCGCAAACTGCCTGATAATTACAATGAGGCAAAGTGCATCACTTTCGGGATGCTCGTGTTCTTCATAGTCTGGATCTCTTTTGTCCCTGCTTACTTAAGCACTAAGGGCAAGTTCAAAGTGGCCGTGGAAATCTTTGCCATCCTGGCATCAAGCTTCGGTTTGCTTGGCTGTGTATTTGCTCCCAAGTGCTACATTATCTTGCTTCGGCCCAAGAGAAACACAGATGAGATAGTTGGTGGGAAGATCCCTCCCACGGACAGGAGTATCCAGCTGACGTCAGCCTCTAGCAACAGTGAGATGAACGTGACAGTTTCTACAGTTGTGCTGGATGACTAGGTTAGGCCTAAGTCATGCTTCAAAATTTCAATCTTGATATGCTTTCCTCTTCCTGTTCTTGCTACTGGAAATTGAGTGTTTCCACCTTCTTGCTTTTGGCCACTTTAGGGAAGATACTGATTTAGGCCCTGGTGGGTTAATTTTCACCCAGAACATGGACATCCACACCAGAATGCTGATCCAGGCAGGGAAAGTAGCATACACAGGCATTCCAAAGGTTGTAATTTGGTTGTTTTGAGCTTGGTGAGTAAATGAGTTGGTGGGGGAAGGGATATACAGTTGGGCTCACTCAGCATGAAACTGAAAAGTGAGAATGAATCTGAGCACAGGTTATCCAAAATGGTGGCAATCACAAATTATTTGTATTTGGCAAGATTTAATTTTACTGATTAGTTGCAAGGCCCAAAGTGTTTTATATGACTTCTGTATCCACAGTCACTTGGAAATGTCCCTTGGTGAATTCTTGTACACATTCCTTTTGTTGTAATTGACTCATGTCCAGCAACTGCCATTAAAATAGAATGATAAGGTCATTGAAGGGAAGTCTTATTTTATTCCCTGGAATTTTTTTCTAAATCTTATTGAAACATTTCTTTAAAGATAGAAGCAAATATGTCCTTCTGGTCTTTTCCCCAGACAAATGTGACACTTTGAAATAAATTAAATTAAGAAAATGCTGTGAGACTTTTATCTGCCTATGTCACCTTGAAAGAGAAACTCCAAGACTTCTAGGGTGTTATTGCCTTTAATTTCCCAGCTGTGAAATGAGAGCCTTGGGCAAGATGACCTCCATGGTTTCTTCCAGCTCAGATAATTCAGTGAGTGGATAAGCCCATGGTCTGAATGAAAATTTCTGTGGGACCAAGAACTGAAAGAGAAGAAGGAGCTCACATGCAGTCTCTCATTATCCCATGGAAACAGTGACAACCTTGATTCAGGTAACATGTGCCACTCAGCTGGACAGCTTGAGGGAAGTGAAATATTTAAGCAAGTCCTACTGGCTGATGGTGTGATACAAGGGTTAATAAATGCTCTTTCTTCCTGGCCTGTACAGTACTAAGAAGTCCTGCTTCTGACCCCATTCCCTTTGGGCTCAGACACTGGAGATTGCTGCCTTTCCCCCTTTTGTTAACGGGCATGTCTATAATGCTTTAAGGTTCTCAAAGTGCTTTTCCCTACATTTTATTATTTGAGCCTCATCATAACCTGAGATGTAGGGATTTATCCTTTTACAGATGAGGAAACTGAGGCTCAGAAAGGACAAGTGACTTGTCCAAGGTTTCATAGTCAGTATTAGAAGCAGAATTTGGACCCACATCTTCCTAACTCCAAGGCAACCACTCCATCCATCGAAAACTGCCTCCTTTCTACTACTGGATTTCCCAAAGTCATTTCCCCTCTCTAGGTGTTAGTTTCTTCATCTGCAGAATAAGGGAATTGGGTTAGATCATCTCTAAGATCCCCCTAAGCTCCAGATCTTGTGATAATATGAGGAAATCAGATAGGTCAATGGATAAAGCCCTGGGTCTGGAGTCAGGAAGACCTGTGTTCAAATTTAGCTTCATATACTTTCTGACCTCTGTTTGACTCAGTTTCCTCACCTGTAAAGTGAGAATAATAATAGAATTCATCTCCCAGGGTTATTGTGAGGGCAAATTATGAGACAAAAATCACCCCATCATCATACATTAACAAGCAGGCATGAATTAGTTTGTCTAAGTAGCTAGTCAGTCACCTGGCAGGGCTCCAAGGAAAGTGATCATTACAACTGTGAAGGAGCTCAGAGGGTATCTAGCCCAATTTCCTTAGTTTATTGTTTTTTAGTCACCTAGTTGTGTCCAACTCTTTGTGCCTCATTTGGGGTGTTCTTGGCAAAGATCCTGAACTGGTTTGCCATTTCCTTCTCTAGCTCATTTCACAGATGAAGGAACTGACCAACAGGGTTAAGTGACTTTTCCAGGGTCACACAACTAGTGACTGAGGGCAAATTTGCACTCAAGTCCTCCTGACTCTAGGGTCAGAGCTCTATCCACTGAATGATATAGTTGTTCCTTATTTTCCAGATAAGGAAATTGAGACCCACTGAGGCAAATTGCCCAAGGTTACATAAATAGTAAGCTTTGGAGGCAGGGTTTGAGCCCTGGACCTCTGACTCCAGAGGAAGTGCTCTTTCTATTGTACCATACTTCCTTCTAGGATGGGGAACAAGCAGGTTTTGATAAGCAGAGAGAGGTGGAAGAGATCTAGGCAATGACACAAGGAACCTGGATGCTGCATGGCTGAGCACTGCTACACAGGGGAGGATGAAGGAGTGAGCTCCCAATATAACTAGGGGTAGACTTGGAGCACTGTATACATAGGGCTATAGGAGCTTGGATCTGGAGTAGGTGCTGAAACATCCTGTACTAGAAAGGCATTGAATCTAAAGTCAGAAAATCTAGGTTTGACTCTTGGCTCTATCCAACCTTAGGCAGACCCCTTCCCCTCCCTGGGCCTCAGTTTCCTCATCTGTAAAATGAGGGGGTCAGACAAGACAGCCTCTGCTGTCCCTTCCGGCTCTTACTACTTGTCTTAGATCAAGAACACTAGAGAGAAGCTTCAGAAGGCTCCCTACAATGGTCTCCTTGTGGTCCCGAGGCTGGCTTATTGTCACTTCCTAGGGCAAACTCTGGTGATATTCCACCATTTTCATTCTCTAGGGCCTTGTTGTTTACTGCTTGAAGAAAACCAAGTTTGGTCTGTCCCTCTGGGCCTTTCATTAAGGCTCGTGTATTCAGCAGTGGGCACAGAGGACTCAGCTGGCCTGACTTTCCTGTGGGGTTTAGAGCCAGGAGGGCCTCACAGGCCATCTAGGCCAAGCATCTCACTTTATAGACAGGAAACTGAGGCATGGAGGGCCAAAGAGAGTCCCACAAGGAGTAAATGACAAAGTCCTGTTTTGAATCCTTTCAAACCCAGTTCTTTGAACTTTGAATACAGTGCTATTTCCCCTGTGTGTCAGGATCTCCCTGATACACAGTACAGATACATCAATGAGAGAAATGATTATTTCTCTCATATTAATAACCATTTACTATTGGGGAGATCCAGGATGTTTTCCCCTTCATATTTCTTCATTCTCTACTGGTCAAATCAGCCCCTGAAGAATAGGGCTGATAGTGAAATTGTATTTAATATTCTCCTCAGTCTTCTTCAGACCCCACCTCAGTGTGGAAGCCCATTGTGTTCTACTCAGGCTTGGGAAGGGGGTAGATCCTTTGTCTACATTGTTGGGGTTGGGGGTACTCAGGGAGTAAAAGTGACATAAAGTCACATCTACCAGCCCCTCATTAAAGTCCACCTCATTATAATATTCATTCTTCTGATTGTTTGCCAATCAGAATTGATTTCTGCCTGTTGGCAATGCCTACTTTTCCAAGGGCATATAAGCATTACTAGGCTACCATGATCCATCTTTGGTTCACAAGAGATAGCCAAATGACTATGTTTTACTCATTAGTCATAATGAATAAAATGATTGATTATCTAGAAATTATGACTCTTGAACTTTGTCTAGATCCCATAACTATACTCATTCAGATTAGTCTTTCTGGGCATTGTAGCTCCCAAAGTTCCTCCTTCCTCTGGTTCCTCCTCTACCTGATGCCTCCTTTCTAGTGGCTCTCATTCACTTGGTTCTGTTGAGGAAGGATAGTGCAGTAATAAGGTTTTATATTGACTTCCTCAGTGACTGAGTCTAACCTGTGGGCTCCAGGGTTATTGGGCGGCTATAATGACAGCCCTCAGAGTGGGCATTGTCCTGTATACCATAGATTTCTACATTTATGCTTGATTCCTATATGTGTCTGGATGACGTTTAATTCTCCCTCTGAGATGATTTTGAAGAGATTTGTAGGGTAGGCTAGACATGGAGGAATGGGAAGGAGGAGAAGAGATAAGGAAATGGAGAGAATTCCTTTACGCAATTCTCTAAAATTCTCTCTAAGAGAATTTTTTCTCCCGTTTTTCTGCATAAATACAAATAAAATCTTAGAAGAAAAATCGATGTCCTCTAAAACTGAGCTCTCTCTTACACACATCTGGTCTTGTTATGTGGCAGTGCCATGGTAGTGTTAGGCATCCTAATATCACTAGCTGACATTTAAATGTATCGCTTCAAGGTCCCTAAAGCACCAGTGATCGATTGTGTTCACATACATTGTCTTACTTGTTCCTCCCAACAATCTCAGGAGGCGTCATTATTGGCCCAACTTGGCTGAGCATTTCCAAGGTGATTGCTGTGTGCCAGGAACTGTGTGAAGCACTTGACAATTATTATCTCCTTTGGTCCTCACAACACCCCTGAGAGGCAGGTGCCGTTATTATTCCCATTTTGCATATGAGGAAATTGAGGCCTACAGAAGTTAAGTGACTTGCCCAAAGTCCCACAGCTAGGAAGTATAGAAGGTTGGATTTGAATTCAGGTCTTCCTAACTCCAGGCCCAGAGCTCTATTGATTTGTACCACCTAGTTTCCTACAGATGAGAAAACTGAGACTCAGAGAGGTTAGTTCCTTGTCAGAGCCAAAATTTGAATTCAGGTTTTCTAGCTCTGAGTCAGAAATCTATACAACCTCTCTGAAGGAATAGAATGGGTCTAGAAGTTGAGGTGATGCAGTGGATAGAACTCTGGACCTGGAATCAGGAAAACTCATCTTCCTGAGTTCAAATCCAACCTCTGACACTTACTAGCTGTGTGACCCTGGGCAAGTCACTTCACTCTGCTTGCCTCAGTTTCCTCACCTGTAAAATGAGCTGGAGAAGGAAATGGCAAGCCACTCTAGTATGTTTCTTGACCCAAATGGGGTCAAGAAAAGTCAGACACAACTGAAACAACTGAAGGGAGTTGAGACCTGGGTTCTGTCCTTGCTTCTGGTTACTAGTAAGTTGTGTGCTCTTGGGTATATTATTTACTGCCCCCTGGAAATCTGTTTCCTCCTTTATAATAGAAGGGAGTTGGGTCCATATGATCTCTAATGTCCTTCCAGCTCTAAAGTCTATGAATTGATTACAACCAGCGCCTAATTAGTGTCAATAGTGAATGATGAATCCCCCAAAGTGGTTACATTATTTGAATTCACACTGCATATTTCCCTTGGACTGTCACCAGCAAACCTATTTCACATAATTACGACTTTAAATTGTAGGAATTTGAATACACCTGACCATTTCATGGAATTCTCTATTTGCCCTAATCAAGACCCAGCTTTCCACTTAATTGGAGATCAGCGACCTTTGAAATTCTGTTTAGTTGGGAGACTGATGATCATAGTGTCTTTCAAGGAAGACTTTCACGTTCTCCACATTATGACCAGAGATCCATATCAAAGAAATGCCACACAACAATTCTTCTACTTTTATTTTACTAATGAAATAGCTACAGAGGGAGTGGTGGGGGAAGGGGTGCAGAAGGTGACTGATTCTAGTAACTGGAAAACCTCCCCTTTTTACTTTTTATTTTGAAGATGATGGGTGACTTTTTCATTGATACAGTTTGAGAGAAGATCCCTGCCCTTGAGGGCTGTCCTGAGAATTATAGGCACTTTTGAATCTAACTACCTTCTCTGTTCTGTTAAAAAAGATAGACACTGGAATCATTGCTGTCAATGAGAATTAGGAGGGAGCCAAAAACAAAACAAAACAAAACAAAAAACTTTTAAAAAGCGCAGCTTGTAGACCTGTGAACACACGAGAGAATGAACACTTTACGTGTGAAGATGTGAAGATGCTTCTGCCCCAAGATGTTGCTCCTTTTTCCTCTTCTCTTTTTAATCCCCCTCCAGGGAAGCCAGACTGGCTTTGGATCAGCAGGCCCCACTTCACTTGGAGTTGTCAGGCAGCTCTTGGGCTTACTAGCGCTTTTCTTTTTGTAGGCTTCAGTTTGAAAAGAGCTCCCCCTCCCTTTTCCTATCACTCTGAGGTGACTGACAGGGGGTGGTTTAGCATGTCTGCTCTGGGTGGCGTGCCCAATGCTGAGGTATTCTTGGGTTTCTTGATATTTAGAGGCTCCCAATCCTGGTATTTAGTTCCTGCCCTAGGGATCAAGGGCATTTCAAATTACTTTCTGTTGAACCCTGTTCAGAATTCCTTAAACATTTGAATTGCAGTTAAACCTCTCCTTCCTCACCACCTCTCACCCTGCTCACGTCTATGTTTTAAAATGATCTCTGCAGCCATACTCTTATCTCTGTCTCTGTCTCTGTCTCTGTCTCTCTCACACACATTACTTTACATAACTATATATGCTCTACATTTACCCACTGGGGCACATGTGGCTCCCCTCTAATAGAATTCAAACTCTGTCAGGGCAGAGCAGCTACTTAATAATGCACGAATTGAATAGACATACTTACGTCTTATCACCTCCGAGTCTCAGCTTTTTCATTTATAAAATGGAAGTGTTGGACTGGATGACCTCCGAGGTCTCTTCTTTCCCTGGTCCCTGATCCTGACATCCTATGAACTTGACTGTGGCTTCATTCCCTTCACTGGCTGGGAATGGACATTGGTTTTTGGTCTCCTCCCACAGTCCCTAGCACACTGCCAGGTACATAATAGATACTTAAGAAATAGTTGTTGATTAAATGAACCAATGGAAATAGGAAGAAATCCAAGGGCTTGCTTATGAAAAAAAAAAAGACCCAATCTCATGAGGTTTTTCATGGTTGTGTTTCCTCTTTTTATTTTTTACTTCATTTCTCTGAAGAAAATGGAAGGAAATAGGTCTGACAGCAGTCGATCCATTTGGAGCCTGAGTTCTATCCTCTCCCAATACTCTGCATTGACAGCAAAGCAGCAGTAATGGATATGGGGTTTTGACCTGGCTGCATTAGTAATACATTTTTAAAGTCAAATGAGAGGGGTTCACATACCACCTCTCAGCTGTAGGATCTCATAGACGCCATATACAGTATCAGGTACCTTGCTGACCCAGAAGGCCAGCAGTTTAGCTCAACATGACCAAGAGAGTTGGTAACACTGTAGAGCCTTGAGGAGGCTTCAGTCTTGTAAGTGAACTTCAAAGTAGAGCCTGGACCTGTGATTTCATTGATATAGAGAACTCCCAGGGAAAGAGCTGACTATTACCCCAATGCAGATGGGCATCTTGGTGACCTATGGTCTTAGAACACAAAAAGGTTAGGTGACTTAATCAAAGTCACACACCCAGTATGTGCCAAATGGAGGCCCTTGAATCCAAATCTTCTTAGTTTGGAGACCAGTTCTTTTTACCAAAGTATCTATCCTAAGGCAACCCTGACTAGACTGCTGAACCTGGAATCAGGAAGACCTGAGTTAAAATCCTGGCTCTGAAAATGGTTGTGTGACCCTGGGCAAGGCCCTTAAACTCTGTCTTGATGTCTTCATCTATAAAATAGGGATAATAATAGCATCTTCTCCAGGGGTTGTTATAAGGATAAAAGGAGATATTTGTAAGGCACTGTGTGAACCTTAAGGTGCTATACAAATGCTATTATTATCCTGATTGTTATTAGCTATCCATTTTACCACACTGCCTTAGAGACAGGCTCCCCATCCCAGGAACCCTCAGAATCTCAGCAGACCTGGCTACCTCTCTCAGTGTGACCTTTTAACAATGCTATAGATATGTATATATCTTCTGTACCTCTTTGTCTCTCTCCCTCACCCCTGATCTATACTGCATCCTCCTTGAGGATGGAGACCAAATCTTATTCATTTTTACACCGCCCATTGCACAACACAAAGGCCTTGAATGTGGAAAGCGATCAAGGATATGCAATGATTTGATAGAAATCAGCTATGGAATCACAGAATTGTAGGAAGGTTAGAGGTGGGAAGAACCTCAAAGGTCACTTATTCCAACCCAAGCCTGATTAGAAACCTCAATTATATCAACAGATGGTCATCTCGGTGTGCTTGAAGACCTCCAAAGAAGGTAGTAGTAGCACTCATTTCAGAACATTTCCCCTTATATTAAGCCAAAGATTGCCTTTTCACAACTTCCACCCAATGCTCCTAAACCCTAATGGTCTTCCTTTACTTTTTTTTTCCCATTGGTAACTAAGGTGGGTCCATCAGGACTTTGTTCAAGGGCAAAAAAAAAAAAAAAAATTAGACGGGGAGGCTAGGTGGCGCAGTGAGTAGAGCGTCGGCCCTGGAGCCAGAAGGACCTGAGTTCGGTTCCGGCCTCAGACACTTAACACACACACAAACGAAAACCTAGCCGTATGACCTTGGGCAAGTTACTTGGCCCCAATTACCCTACAAAAAGCAAAAAAAAAATTAGACTTAACTATAACTTAAACTAGACTTAACACATCCAGCATGAGAGAGAGGAGTGTGAGGTAAGCCCACATCTTTGTCCTCCTAAGGCTGGTTCTCTATTCCTCAATAGCAGGCTGTCTGGGGGGAAAAAGCTTGATGAATTGAACTGAAGAAAGAAAATCCACTTTCATCCATCAGGAAATTATATTTAATACATCAGCCTATGAAGTCAAGAGAGTGTATAACATATTTGAGAAAGATGATTTCTATCAAAAGTGTTTGGAATATATTTTTTTTAAAACAAAAGCTTTGGAATCTAAAGGAGTAATAATCAATTAATTAGAAAATTTACTTAGAGGAAACACCCCTATCTCTGATGATGGCAGATAAATGTCTATTCTTTCTAGGGCACTGCTTAGAAGAGCACCAATGCTGACATTTTAATGTGTGAAATCAAGTGCAATTAATCCATATAAACAATTGGGGCAGCAAGTTTGTCTCATGCACCTTCTTCAGTACTGCAGAGCCCCAATGAGCACATTTCTGTTTATATCTTTGCTAAATAAACATAATGGGGCAGGAGATAGAAACCATGGATTAAAAGGAAGGTGTGACATCCTTGCTAGACCATCTTATCCTTGCTTACCACCATCACTGATTATTTAGAACTGACTATTTAAATGGCCTCCAGATACCTTCAAAGGTCAACCCCCAATATTGTTTGTAAAAACTGCAGGTCAGAGCTTAGAAACAAAACTCAGTCATTGCAATTTGACTGTGAAATAAATGTGCTTGTCATGGCACTCTTCCCCCTCCCTCACCCTCCACATCCATTTATTTGCCAATTTTACCTCCATTACATGGAATGGAAAAATACTTAGGAAATAATTCCTATGTGCCAAGCAATGTGCTAAGTCTTGGTGATACAAACAGAAGATTAAGACAGTCCCTGTGATCTCCCGTTCTGATTGGGAAGATGTCACACATAGGAACATTCTGCTCTAGGGAGGATGGGAAGATCCTGCTGTCCTTAAGGTACTGAGCAGGGTGGAGGTTGGGAGGGCAGGCAGGAGTCAAAGAGTCCTGCATCGAAACCGGCTAGCGAGGCCCTTTTGGCCTCATTTTCTCTACTCATCCAGGCACCAGTGTCATTTAGGTTGGAGTCACTTACTTCTTACCTAGACTATTGAAAAGCCTTCAATTGACCTCCTGCTTTCCCTCTTTTCCTTTCCAAAAGACTGATCACAGTGACTCTGTATTCCCTCTAAGATGTTATACAAAGTGATAGTTTGGCATCCAAGGCCCTTCTGTTTCCGATGCCTTACTGAAAACAACTTTTCTTTGTGAATTCTACCTTTCAGTTGAATTGGACTATTATTGGATTTCTAAACTTGACTAGGGGCAGGGCACTCTCATTAGAATGTACATTCACTGAGTGCAGGGACTATTTTTCATTTCCTTCGTTCCTCCATTCCTTCGTTCCTTCGTTCCTTCCTTCCTTCTTCCCCCTCCCTTTTCCTTCCTTCCTTTCTTCTTCCTTTTTTCCTTCCCAAGCACATTTTTCTAGGGTGTTGTGCCTAAACCTCTCCTTTATTAATATCACATAAAATGCTCAGCTTGAAATCAGGAAGGCCTGGGTTAAAATCCTGTCTCTGAAACTTACTGGCCATGTGATTCCAGACACCTCTCTGAGCCTCTTTTTCTGTCTGTAAAACAAAGGACTGCTCAGGTGAGTTCTAAGTTTCCTTCTAGCTATAAATGTTAAGATCCTGTAATAAATCTTTTTCTATTAGAAAATCTCTCTTTAATAGAACACAGATCTCTTTATAACATATATTACATTATTATGTGTTTATATTTTAACATAAAACACAATTGAAGGCAAATTTCAAGAAATTCAATAACCAGGAATGGATTTTTAGCATTTCCACTTGCATCTTGACTGTGATCTATCACTGTTTAACTAACCCTAACCTTGAATTTACTTCTGAGGCGCTAAATTAAATTCTCCGATTGTTATTTTTTATTCTTCAGCCTATTGGCCTTTCACCAGTGCTCACAAGAGCTGCACTTTCCGCAGTGTCATTGTCAAGAAGGTAATTCCAAATGCCTAATGGCTCATCTGAAGATCCAGGGCCCCTCTAGCAGTGGTGACATGTACAATCCCTTCTCTCCCACAAATGGAGACATGAAGTCATTTGACAAAGAATTTCCTTTTTCAACCCTTTATCACAAGTGTCTCCCCATCCCTGCTTCTCCCGACTCCCGCTACAGAGTGACTCTCTGGTCACCCTAATTATAGCAAACCTGTGTGAAGCTGAGATTTGTCAGAGATGAGGGGCTAGTCCAAATCTAATTTTTCATCTCTAATGAAAACTTTGGGACCGAGAAAAGATGGATGTTTTATAAACTTAATGGGAAGGAGCTTTTAGCAGCAATTTACATGATAGACAATCAATCATCTTGTTGGCTCAGCTCATGTAATTCAGTTCAATGAACATTTATCTAAACTCATTCTATATGCAAGGCTTTGGGGATAAAAAGTTGAAAAGGGACAGTTCTTGTCCTTAAGGAACTTGCAAATTAATAGGGGTGGGCATAGGGAGGATGGTATCACACACACACACAGACACACAGACACACAGACACACAAAATACAGGGAAAAGTGTGGGGAGAGCAAAAGATAATCAGGAGCCATCCATGAGAAATGTGAATAGGAGAAAAAAAAACCCTTCACCCATGGCTATGGAGGTTGGGGGGCTGGATCAGGAAGGGCTTCATGAAGGACTTGATATCTGTGTGGGAATTTGACATAAAAATTAGGCTTTGAGAGACAGTGATAGAAGGGGATGCTGTTCCATAGATCGATGTTAACTTGAGTGAAGACAGAGAGGGAGCAGATTGTGAATAAGAGATTGAAAGTCAGTGTGTTTGGCTAAAACATGGAATAGAGTAAGTTAGTATGAAATAAAAACCTATTTGTAGATTGCTACTGGAAATGTAGAAAGCCTTGAATTCTGGGATCAGAAATTCAAACTTTATTTAACAGGCAATGGGGAGTCATGGAAGGTTTTTCAGTAGAGGAATGACATTCTAACATTGTGTTAGGAAGATTACTCAGGCAGTGGTTTGGAAGATGCATTGGAGAGATTAGAGCCTGGGAACATGAAAGAGAGCTAGAAGGTTATTAAATAATCAAGGGGATATTTGTGTGTAACATCACCTCCAGAGAAAGAAAATCATTCAAGTGTATGTGAGGTAACAAAGCAACTTTTTGCTATAAACGTCTTTACCATTACACACAAAAATATATTTTCCGTGTTTACGATGGGTTTTCCAAAAAGATATTTATAGAAAAATGATGAGATAATGTTAGGTTTTTACCTTGTGTTGTTTAGCTTGAAACCAAAATGATTTCCTGAGCCCCATATTGTTTGTGAAAACTTTTACCCTTTCACATTGGAAATGAGGTGAGGGAGTGCATTCTTTTCTGCTGTGAAGAGCTAGAGTTTATCATTTCCACAGCTGGGCCTGCTAAGCATGAGCAGCAGGAGGGTTACTATGGGCATACCAAGCTATTAAGTGTGTATGAAGTACGTTTATGTGTTCTTTATTAGTTTTCTCCCCTGGGTAGGAAAGGCATGCAGCTATTGGAGAGAAACAGAATGCTTCACAAAGACAAATTGGCACATTTAAAGTATTTTATGAAATCTCAGTTCAGGGCCCTTTTGCCATTGGCTGAGAAATACATCTTGGAGATCTCTGCAAATCTCTTCCAATGCCACACTGTCCCCCTGCTCCCTTACCCAGCACCCCATTTATGAGACTTGCCATGACTGAGGCAATCCATCAACTTCAGAAAAGGTCAGAACTTCAGAGAGACAGATTGTATCAGACAATCTTATTATGATCCATAGGGTCTGACACCTGCTGGTGATAAGGGACCCTCACTGTGCCTGTGGGGATACCCCTCACCTGGGGATGGAGAGATAGGATCCAAATTGGGATGCCAGAGAGACTATAGACCAGAGACCAGGCAGGCTGTTCTAGAACCCAGAGGTTTTGGGGTAGCTGAAGTGGATTTAGGAAGGTGAGTCCAGAAAAGAGATCTCAAACCAGAGAGGTCAAAACCCCCATAGCAGGTCTTCTGATTTCTATGGAGACCCATCTCATCCAGGCTAGAAGTGCAGCAGCCCTTCATGGGCCAGACCCCATTGCTAATCAGTAGGGAAACTTGACATTGATCTTTTTCTGACCTGGGCTGCTTAGGCAGCATGGTGATCACACATCCTAATATCAGGGCACCTAGCAGCACAGAGCCCGTGGCTCAAAGAATCCACCAACCTTGACCTTCTTAGTAGCAAATACTTCATGCCCACCCTACCAGCACTTTTACTGCCTAAATTCACCCATGAGTAAAGTCAGACTATGTAATTCATTCACATGTAACCCCCTGAAGCCTAATGGATAGAGGGCCAGCTGTGGAGTCCCAAAGACCTAGGTTTAAAGTACCTTGTCTGGTTTAGTCTACTTCGTGACCCTGGACAAGTAACATAGCACCACTGGCAACTCTCCAAGATTTTAAATTACTGACCAGTTGTGGATCTGAATTGATGAAAGGAGTTTCTCCACTCACACCTGAGAAAAACAAGCAGCCGTCCTTCAGGTTCAAGGTGCTCTTAGGAGCCCAGGTAACATTGCAGCACATGGGGGTGGGGTGGGGTGATGCCTGCTCATCTCTGAGACAAAGACAACCTGCACCTGGCGATTCAGAATGGGAAGGAAGTCACTGCTCTCCCTACTCTCTGCCTTCTCTCTGCTGGTCAAGATGGAGAAACGGGATTCTAAGAAGTGCTATGAGGTATGAAGACCATCATCTTCCCCTTTAAGGGCCCACGTGCTGCTTCTTCCTTTTTTTTTTTTTGGTGAAGGGAGAGTAAATAACCATGTTCTCCGCAGCGTGTTCCCAGGGGCTTTAAATACAACAACTTGAACACAAAGTGCACCTCCCCCCTGGGAGGCCCATCCCTTGTTCTGCCTTTTCCACATCAGAAAGTGACCCTGGAGCCAATTAAGTGAATCAGTGAGTGCATCAGAAGCTGGTCTTCTGCCACCTCTCTGCCAATGGCCTGCGTCTGTCTGCTTCCCTTTTCTGTAGCATACAGATGAGCCAGAGGGACACATGTGGAACACGGGGTCAGCCATGGGCAATGTGACTTGGAACCTTGCCACAGTCCTTAGGGAAGGCAGACGAAAGCTGTCAGGAGGGAGCAGCTCTGAGCACACTCTGGACTGTTTATCTTCCTCATACTTGGCCAAATAAAACTCTTCTGTCCTCATAATGGACCTCTGGAGTGGGCCGGAGCACATCTCTCTGCTCTCACTGCTTTCTGCCTTTGGCTGTCTAATCTTCTCTTATGTAGTCTCTGTCATGGGAAAAAAATCATAGGATTGTAGATCTAGGGCTGGGAGAGACTGTAGAGGTAGGCCAGCTAGTCCAAGGCCCTCGTTTAAGAGGTAGGGAAACTGAAGACCAGACTGGCGACAAGGCTTGGTCCAGCTCCTACAGGGAGTAAGCAGAGGAACTAAGATTCTTACCAGGCTGCTGACCCCAGAGCTGGCCGGCTTCCATGGCAACCCAATGCCTCCTTGTAATTGCTCACGTCTATTGAACGCCTTGATGTTCACAAATTGCTTTAGATGTATTATCTCTCTGGGTAGGAGGGAGGAGAACTATATTCTGAAATGAAATAAACATGACTAGTAAATATTTGAGGCAGTGTAGAGGACCAGGTGTGGAGTCAGTAAGAACTGAGTTCAGATCCTGCCCCAGACATTAGTAGCGAATGACCTTGGACAAATCACTTCACTTTGTCTCAGTATCCTCATCTGTAAAGTGGGGGTAATAATAGCACCCACCTCCCAGGGTTGCTGTGAGAATCAAATGAGATTAAATTTGCAAGGTGCTTAGCCCAGTGCCTGGCACCTTAAAAGTGCCATGTGAATGTTGGCTATTATTGTTATTACTATCATCTACTACATCACACTGTGTCTCTCCTTGTTCAGCCTTTTGTCAAGACTCAGTTCAAATGTCCCCATCTTCAGGACTCCTTCCCAGTCCTCCAGCACTTTCCAAGGCTTATTGTTTGGTTGTTTCACTTGTGTCTGACTGTGACCGCACTAGGGGTTTTCTTGGCAGAGATACTGGAATACTTTGCCATTTCCTTCTCCAGTTCATTTTACAGATAAGGACACTGAGGCAATCAGGGTTAAGTGACTTTCCTAGGGTCACATAGCTAGGAAGTATCTGAGGCTGGATTAAAATTCAGGAACATGAGTCTTCCCAACTCCAGATTTGGCATTCTATTCACTGAATGTCATATATGTTCCTATCTATTTTTATAGACTTCTTGAGGATGTGTAATTTTATTTTTGGTGGAGGGCCGGTTGCCTTTCTTTCTATCCCCAGCACTTAGTATAGCATCTGACATGTACTAAGCACTCAATAGAGTTGAAGGATTGACTTCGATGATCAACTTAATGATAATATTTCTACTTCCAAACATTCTCTCTTTTCTCAATAATAAAAACCGACATCTATATACCTTTTTTAAAGGTGGAAGAGTGTTTTATATACCTTATCCATCTGACTATAAGGCAGAGGCACTGTGGTATTATCCTTACTTTATAGATGAGGAAACTGAGACTCAGAAAGGTTAAGTGAACTCATCATCTTCCTCTTTTAAAACAATCTCCCTCCTGGTCTGGCTCCTCCTGCTAATTCTGTTGATGGCACCTGACATTCTCCTACTCACCTACTCAGGCTCAAAACCTTGGAATCATGTTTGAAACATCTTTTGCCATGGCTCCATATTTCCTTCTGATCACCACCTCCTAATGCTTTTGAGAATCAGAGGGCCTGTATGCATATTCCAGTCCCATGTCACTTTGGGTAAGCCCATCCCTTAAGCTGGCATTCACAACTCTCTGTACTGTGACCTCAGTCTACCTCTTCCAACTTTTCTCTGATTATTCCTCTTCTCACACTTTAAATCTAGCAAACCTGTATTGCTCAAATGTACTTTACCTTGTCTTACTTCCATGCTTTTGCTCAAGCTAAATGAGTAAAAGGCTCAGCTAAAATACTACTTCCTCTATGAAGTCTTCTGGTTTTTTTTTTCCCAGATGAAAGAGAGCCCTCCTTTATTCTGTGTTTCCATAGAACAGGTATTCCTCCTCTAGTGCTGGCCTTGGAGCAGAGTTTTTGGGTCATGAGTTTCATCTCTCCACTATTAGATTATCAGCTCTTTAGAGGTAGCAACTGAGTTATATTCAATCAGTCAGTCAAGAAACATTTTATAAAAAATATTTCTAACATTCATTAAATTTTTTTGAGTTCCAAGTTCTCTCCCTCCTTGCCTTTCCCCACTTATCAAGATGGCAAAAATGTGATATCAATTTAATATGTGAAATCATGCAAAACATATTTCCATATTAGTCATGTTGCAAAAGAAAATAGACAAAAAATTTGAAAAAATGTGGATTTTGAACTGCATTTAGACTTCATCAGTTCTGTCTCTGGAGGTGGATAACACTTTTTATCATAAGTCCTTTGGAATAGTTTTGATTCATTGCATTGCCGAGAATAGCTAAGTCATTCACAGTTGATCATCATACAATATTGTTTTTACTGTATACAATGTTCTCTTGGTTCTGCTCACTTCACTTTGTATCAGTTCATGTAAATCTTCCCAAGTTTTTCTGAGAGCACCCTATTTGTCATTTCTTATTTCACAATAGAATTCCATCACAATCATATACCATGGCTTGTTCAGTCATTCCCCTATTAATGGGCATTCCCTCAATTTCTGATTCTTTGCCATCGCAAAGAGAACTGTTATTAATATTTTTGTACAAATAAATCCTTTTCTATTTTTGATCGCTTTGGGATACAGACCTAGTAGTGCTATTGCTTGGTCAAAGGGTGTACACGGTTTTTCAATAAACATTCATTTAACCCCTATTATGTTCAAGACAACATGGCATAGAGAACCAGTTTCAGAACTGGGAATCTGTGAAGCTCAAGTCTTGCCTCTGACACTGGCTATGTGGTCCTGGTAGGTTGTCAGTGTAGACTCCAAGACTACAAATGTCATTGGGGGTATGGACCCACATTGATAGAGGTACCTTCCCAGGGAAAGTGCGCTTTTTGGTCTAGTCAAAGGTAGAATCACTACCCCCACTCCAACCCAGTACCATGTAGGTTCTAGGGGTTACAAAGATGGAGAAAGTACAGTATGCCTGCCCTCATGGATCTTATATCTACTGTAAGTGTTAACATACACACACAAATACAGTACAAAATAGGTAATGCCAAGTACAAAGAGATGACCCAGAAAAGAGCTACAAGAAAATTTGGAGAGGAAGGAGCCGCTTTTATTTGGAGGTTTCCTGAGGTACAGGGAACTTGGGCAGTCTCCAAGGAAGATAAGAAGGAGAGGGAACCAGCATTGCTGAAGTGTCTGCTATGGGCCAGCCACTGAGCTAAGCACTTTTAATTTCATTTGAACTTTAAAACAGCCCTGGGGAGAAGGTGCTATTACTATCATAATCTTTTTATAGTTGTAGAAACTGCTCCAGAGATTACGTGGCTTGTTCAGGGTCATCCAGGTAGTATCTGAGACTAGATTAGAACTCAGGTCTTCCTGATCCCAGGTCCAGTGCTCTATCCACTATGGGGCAGGCTAAGGTTCAGGGAAGTCTTTGTAGAAGGCATGCATGTATACATGGGGTGGGGCATGCCTGTTCCTTTCCTTTCCATACACAAACCTATTTGTTTATGCACACCTCCACCTCCACAGGAACTGTCTTTTGGTTTGTAAGCATAAAACAAATAATGCATTCCCCAACAGTAATTAAAATTATAGCCAAGAGAGTGAAACCACGATTGCATTTTATAAAAATGTCAACCCTAAATACACTGGTGGGGAAGGGGGAGGGATGGGAGGAGGGTGCTTTGAATGCACAAAAAATGTACTAAAGCTCTTGGAAAATCTCAAGTGACTATTGTTATTAGTTATTAGGCTTGGGAGTGCTTTGGAGACATATAATAGGGCCCTGACAAGGAATAGTCAGGTGATTATGTACATGTATGTGCTCACAGAGGATTTGCTGCTGTTGAGATGAGAATCCTCAGGTGGTCTTAGCCTAATTTGAAGCTAGGTGGAGATGGAGCTTCAGTAGATTTCTAACATCAGAAAGAAGATAAGCAGCAGAAGTCATTTCCATCGCAATGACTGGTGTCCCTGGGCAGATAGGTATATGAATGAGTACTGTCTCCATAATCAGAAGACCTGGGCTCAAGTCTCATCGCCGACACAGCTTGGGTTGACAAGTTGTTTCACTTTTCTGGGTCTCCGTTGACTAATTTGCAGCGTGGTGCGCAGGGGATGACATTTAGTCATTTAACATTTCTGGCCTTGGTTTCCTTATTTGTAAAACGAGGGTGCTGCCTTGGATGTCCTCTGAGGCTTGTTTCAACTGTAGATCTCTGATGTGAAGATCAGCCTGGCCCTTTAGAGAGATCAGATTGGAAAGCATTTTCACCAGCCCACAAAGCTGGCCCTGACTCTCTCCTCCCCACTTTTACCAAAGATAGTCACAATTCTTTCTAACTATACACATCCCTCTTAGCAAGGTAAGATCGGGACTTAAGGCTGGACTTGGAACAGGAAGGTATTCCCAGGTCCTTGGTTTAACCTGGGCTGTATTTCCCTCTTAGAATGATCTCTGCAGGTTGGGAGTGCAAATGAAAGGCAGGGGGAGGGCAGCCATCTCCTTGAATCTCTGGAAATTAGGTCATGGAGCCCCTGAGCTGAGATATGAGGGAAACCAGGGATTCTAAAAGAGAAAGATCAGGGACTAGTGCTTTCTGATGGTGAAGGACAGACAGTCTGGGCTGGAGGAGCTGCAAGAAAGCCAGTTTGGAGAGCTGTAGTGTGAGTCAAGGGGGGCGATGTATAAAAAGACTTGGGAGGTAGGCTGGAGACAGGTTGTGAAGACTTTTCAGAAGCAGTTTGTATCTGGTCCTAGAGGAGCAGAAGCTGCTGAAGCTTATTGAATAGAGGAGTGGCATGGTCAGATCTTCACTTTAGGAGCCACGAGAGTCTCTCCAGGGGATGAGTACTACGGATGCCTGCTGGGAAGCTGCCCAGTGCTTGAGGCTCTAGGCACCTCTCGTAGGTGCCGCTAGGTCCCAAGGGCTCAGCACAAGCCCTGTGTATTTTCGTTGACCTGTAAATAAATCTGTTTATTCTTCGAAGTCTGTGAGAGGAGGGAGCCTTTAACACAAGGGCAATAGCTTTTCTCATTCTATCCTTCCAGTGGAGGCATTTATCAAATACCTGCTGTATGCCAGGCTACAGGTCTGTAATGGGCAATGTTCGCCTGGACCTAAGCAGCTTCTAATTCACTGAGAGACAATGGAAGGATTCAAAGGCAGCTAGCTGTTCCCATTTGAATTCCCAGGATACTTGCTTCTCTATCAGATTACACAGAAATTCCTTTTTAAACCAGAGTAATGAAAGTCCTAGTAGCAGCATCAGTGAATATGGGCTTTGTTTCTGAATTTGTGCTTGAATTTGAGCCTTCACTTTCAAGGGAGGAGGGGGAAGGATAAGGAGAGTCTATAGAGGAATAAGGATCCCGCAGCAGAGCCTAGAGCCCCCAGCCTCCCCGTGCTGCACACACACTCTGGCCAATGACTGGAGGCAGGCACTCCCACAGAGCACCAGAGGCTGAGTCCCAAAGGGGCTGGATGCCTGATGAAATCTGAACGGACTTTGCAGCTTGTTTGATTTCACTGGCTTGCTATGCAACTCTTCCCAAGGAGATGGCAGGATCATCTTTCATATAAGGCCAGGCTGTAAGCATTCCTTTGAGAAGACTGTTCTTTTACTTAGCCCCTTGGCTGGCTTTCCTAAGTGTTCTCTGCCCTCATCCAATCCATTTCAACTAAATTCACTCTTTCTTTTATTAATACATTTCTCTTTTGACACAAAGAACTCATCCCCAAATAATAGGGTGGCCTGGAGAGCCTTTAAGGTGCCTTCCAATACTAAGAGCCCCCCAACAAAGAACATGGATTGGAGACAGTTAAGCAATGGGAGGTCCTACTTTATAGTGCAATGGAAAGAACTCTGGGCTGGGAGTCAGAAAACTTGGCCCTCCACCTCACTCTTCCCTGAGGCAAGTCACTTCTCCTTTCTGGGTCCCCTGGTTCTGATGGGTGGGTATCTGCCTTGTCTAGTCCTTCTCCACCCCACTTCCCTCCATGCACCCCAGTGCTCTAGAACCCCTGAGTTTTGCTTCTCCTGTTAGAATGGAAGCTCCTTCAGGACAAGAACTGTCTTGCTTTCTTCTATTTGTTATTTCCAGTGTTTAGTATAGTTCCTGGTACATATTAAGTACTTAATAAGATCTCTCTCTCTCTTTTTCTCTCTCCCCCCATCCCCTCTTCCTCCTTTTGTCTCTTTCTCTCTGTCTCTCCCTCCATTTCTCTCAGTCTCTCTCTCCTGACCTATTTTTCTCTTCATCTTCCATTCATCTACCCGAGCTCTTTATTATATATAATTTATGTATATGTGTGTATATATACATGCATACACTTTTGTAGTTTAGTGATTGCTAGCAGAAATGGGAAATATGAACTTTAACACGGACAGTATGTCACCAATGTTGTACATTGTGTTTAACCTGAGTTTCGTTCTCTTTTTCATGTTGTCTTCATGTTTACATTGTAGTTGGGTATGTTGTTTTGTTAGAACTTCATGCCACCCTTCCATATTTCTGTGAATTCTCCATGTTCACAAATTCTTACAACAGTGATATTCCCATTAAATTTCTATGCAGCAGTCAGCAGATTGGCATAGTGGATAGAGATCAGCCTCCCTGTCAAAAAGTCTCACCTCTCACACATGCCAGCTGTAGGAATCTGGACAAAGTAACGTAACTATTGTGTCCCAGGAAGCTTTTTAAGATGACAAGCTACAGCTTCTGACTACATTGATATTCACCTTGCAATGGCTTTTTCAAGGTGGTGATCTGGGGAGTATCAAGCCAGGATACTGACTTTTCAGAGGCTCCAATCACTTGTGAAATTGCAGGTCTAAATTAAAAAAAAAACTTTGTCCAGACATCTCCTGATCATCAGGCATATGTTTTGCTTCTAGGCTTGGAGTCTGAAAGAACTGAATTTCAATCCTACATTATATAGACTTGTATAGACTGTGTGATCCTGGCCAAGTCACTTAGCTTTCTTAGCCTCAGTTTTCTCATCTTATTATGAATAATAGTGTTTCCAGGAGTTTCTACTGCCTGCAATTTACTCGGCATATAAAGTTAATTAAGAGGAGAGAGAGAATGAATAGGAATTATTTTTCTGCCTGAGGCAAGCACCACAAACTGATCCCACAGCAACACACCTTGTATATCAGCTGAAGGGGTAGGGCCTGGAAAGAGTCACCTTACTTTAATTAACTGTTCTACCCATCTATTTCCTTAGCACTATTTCTTCCAGGGAAGCACTTTGAGTTCTGTAAATACCTTGAAATTCACTGCCCTGGAACAAAGCCAGATCACCACGCCCACGTTATACCCCTACAGAAAACCATCTTTTTGTTTTAAAGAATCCACGAAGAAAGGACTACTTTTTTTTTTCCTGAACCACCACTTCTTGGTAGAAAAACATTTTCCAGGTGACCCTCCCATTGCAGCTGTGATAAAGTATATCTAGCTATGGAGGTTACTTGTCCCAGATTATCTGGGACAGGCCTGATTTGAAGAAACGAAAGCATACTTTTAATGAGGCTTTAGACAATTAATATCCATTGTCAGTATGTGTGTCCTCGTTTTTTTTTTTTTTTCAAACAGGAAATGTCACCATTTATTTGGTGCCCAGTCTGGTATTCTTTCTTTCTGGAGACTGTCACTATTTGCTTCTCTGTTTTAGTTAGAAAACTAGAATCTATATTTTTCCCTTAAAATAATGATTTCTGCATTTGTTGTTCTTGTTGTCCAGATATGATTTCATTTGTGTAAAGACTTCCCAGTAGGAAGCCTCCCTAACCATTAGGCTGTGCTGCCTCATGTAGATAATACAGATTTCTTTTTTCATCTTGAACATGTGATTTTGTCAGTGAAGGGGACTCCTGGAGCAGATCCAGATCAGCAGTTTATCTCCTCAAAGCAGGGTTTAGGATGAGTTGGGAGGGGAATGACTTCCCCATGGTTTTGTTGTGTCAGAGACAGCACTCGAACCCAGGCCTTCTGACTTCAAAAATAGCCTTCTAACCACCTTACCAGGATCCCTCATTAATAAATCTGTATTATCATTTTCATTTTTATAGATGGGGAAACTGAGGATGGGAGAGATGAGGTGCCTGGCGCAGGGTCACAGGGTTAGTAAGTGGTGGCATCAACGTCTGCTCCTGCTGGCATCCTCTGCTGTCTTCAAAGAAGTCTATTCCCTTGCCAAAGCATGTCCCATTTATTCTCCACCTAAAGCCTTTGCTCTCGTCATCCCTTCCCACCTAGAACACTGCTTTTTCTCTTGCCAAAGGAGAAAGTTATTTCATTTTCAGTTACTTAAAAAGTTACCTGCCCAAATGATGCTGGTCCCTCCATTGTTCCTGTAGCTCAGATCCCTCCAGGTCATGGCGGTTTTTCCCTTCTTTGATCTCTTAGCTAGACCCTTTGTTTGATTCTCTTCACAGACTGATCCATAGCTAGCCTTAATTCGATTCAATGCAACAAACTTTGGTTAATCACACTCCATGTGTCAGGCCTGGAGTTAGGCAGTGGGGATAGACTCAGATGAACAATGAAGCCAGCCCTGACCTCAGTGGGGTTATGCTCTACTTAAGGGGGAAGCAACATGCACACATGTGTAACTTAAGGAAGATCAAGATAGAAGGGGACATGAGGGGAGGAAGTCTGATGTTCTGGATGTGGGGCTATGACATCATGAGACACTGTCTAATTTAACTCCCTCATTTTACGAGTGAGGATGCTCTGACCCAGATGGGCCAATGCCTCATCCCAACCCCAGTCAGTGAGAAACAAAGCTGGGATTGGGAGTCACGCCCCCGGTCTCCTCTTTGCAGCACACCACAACTGCTGACTCTTGGTTTGAATCTCACTTCTACCATTCCTGGCTTGAGGCCTCTGTCTGTGAAATGAGAACAATGCCAGTTGCTTGCTTGCTGTGAGGACCACATGACATCATGCAGGTGAGGTGTTTTGTGAGCTATTAAGGTCTATGTAAAGATCAGCCCCGTTAGACCTACTCATCCATTAGTGTCAAAGGTGAGTCCAGTTCTTATTGGTGTGAACACTCTCTCTGATAGTGACAGTCACACACCTCAAATGCCTTCTCATCCTGGGCACTTCTTGTCCTTTTATTTTCCTAAACTCTCTGTAGAGAATCCACTCAAAGTGCTGGAGGTCTTCCTCTATTCAATATAGATGAACACATGCTAGAAATATAATGAGCGGCACATTGGTGTGATGGAAAAAGCGTTGCATTGGAAGCCAGGAAATTTCAGGAGCTCCTTGACTTTGGGCTCCAATGCTGGTCATTGCATCAGTCCTGAGTTTGGTGCCTTTTGGGGTTGCTCTTCTTCACCTGATTGTCATCACCATGTGCCTTCTTCCCTTGGTTCTGCTTTGGCTCTTTGCTCTATGTTGGTTCCTAAAGTCTTCCCACATTTCTCTGAATTCCTCAGCTAAATTCTTTTATGTTCTTTCTCTTTCTGTACAGCCTTACCTATTTGCTTATTGTGTGTCCCCTAGTAGAAAGTAAGCTCTGTGAGAAAAGGATTATTTTTGTTTCTTTTGACTTGTATTTGTACCTCCCAGAGCATAGTACAGTGTGGCAACGTCCAAGATTATAAATGTATGGCTACTCCATTGGGTTTATCCAATAGTATGTGTACGTGCATTGACTGTATGGATGGACAACAGAGATGGGCCCAGAACTGAATAGGAGGAAGAGGAGGAGGAGAAGGAGGAGGAGGAGGAAAAGGAGGAGGAGAAGGAGGAGGAGGAGGAGGAAAAGGAGGAGGAGGAAAAGGAGGAGGAGGAGGAGAAGGAGGAGGAAAAGGAGGAGGAGGAGGAGGAGGAGGAGAAGGAGGAGGAAAAGGAGGAGGAGGAAAGCCTAGGTTACACTTTTCCCCACACAGAGGGCTCTGGGGAAGGTGTGGCAAGTGTAAGCAGGTGGCATCAGACAAGCAGTGAAGAAGGGGCGAGTAAAGGATGGCATCGAGGAATGTATGAGAAGAGGAGGAGCTGGTCTGGTCATAGGGCAAGAGTAGGGGAAGATCCCAATGGGAGAACCAGGATGATGCCCCGGTACCTTTGTGATGTCAGGAGAAAGGAGGAAGAACTCCAGCACAGTGAGTGGACCACTTACTGGGAAATCTGGGGAAAACACAGGCAAGACCTGTGTAGGGTGGGCAAGTCTCGATGGGCTGGCACACTGCTTCCAAACTGATGAGATCACAGAGCTGTCTGAGCATTCACTTTTGTAAAAGGCCTGGCTAATTTTCATCACCTTTCTTGGATTCAAGATATCACTGTTATTTACTTAGTCCTATTAATTACCTTGATGACTGCAATTATGCGTCATTTGTTCCAAGACAGAAATTTCATTCATTTATTTAACAGGCATAATTTATTCAATGCTGACTATTTGCCAGGCACATAAATTATGATGGAACAAAGAAAAACAAAACACAGTAAGTCCTGTCTGCAAGGAGCTTATGGGGATGGGCACTGGAGCTGAGTTGAGCAGAGTCCCTCCAAAAATGCAGGCCAGATTCCTTCTCTGAAGGTCAGTCTGAGTTTCCTGGTGCAGTCAGAAGTTAAGTGGCTTGCCAGGATGTCAAAGGTGGGCCTTGGACACAGTTCTTCTAGACTTCAAGGCTTTCTCTCTATACACTAGCTAACACTTATATAGCCCTTAAAAGTTTGCTTATATTATCTCATGTACATCAATAAGTAAGAACAAAGTAATTAGAAGGGGAGGGGCACCAGCAAATGGGCCCATCTGAAAACCACAGACTTATGTTTATCCTTGCCACAATCAACTGACGTAGAGTGAAGGGAAGGGTCATAACGCAAAAGGAGAACCTTGGCATGAATGTTTAACGAGGGTTGGATTGCTTTTCTAGGAAGAAGGTCATCTGCTGTGGCCACATTGTACATTTTTCATAGGTCCCCAGGGCTGCTGTTACCAGTCCAGGATTCCAGGTGGGCTCTTATCACTGTAGGCTGGCTAAGGCAGGATCTCTCCTAGCAGCCCAAATGGAGGTGGCTAAGAGTCCCCTGAGCAGAGAGGCCAAGTCAGCTGACAACCTGCATGTTCTTCCTCTGCCAGGTTGGCTGACAGAGGCCTGAAAACTTGGATCTTTGAACTGCTTTCTTTCTCTTTCTGCTAAGTGGCTGCAGGTGGCCAGGCTGGAGATACGGAATATGCAGATAGTTGTGGATGATTCTGTAGGACACAAAGTGTGACATTTAAAAGTTCAAAGGAAACTCTAAAAGACCAAACTTGCAAGAATTCGAGTCTTAGTTTTTGGATCAATTTTCTAATTTTAAATTGTTCTGTCCAAGACAATTTTCAGAAGTAAAATGTTCACCTTATTGGTTAAATGGGAATATTTACTTTTGGGCTTAGGATCATAAGGTCAGAGATTTAGACCTGGAAAGGACTTAAAATTCACCTCCTTCCATTTTACATATAAGGAAACTGAGGACTGGAGAAGTTCAGTGCCTTATCAAGCTTGCACAGTTATTAAAAGCCCCTGGTGAGGCTTCAGCAGCATGTTACAAGAACTGAGGCTCATTCTTTGCAAGCTTAGCTATTTTTTTTAAAAATTGGTTGGTGATGAAGGCTGCAGAGGCTTAAAGGACATAAAGGACATGTATAGGACTGGCAGACTGGTGTTTAATAATGTTTATTGAATGAAAGGATGAATGAATAAGGGGGTGATCTCAGAGGGAAGAACTAAGAGTCAGAACTAGGAAAGTCTTCTTGAAACGGCGAGATTTTAGCTGGGACTTGAAGGAAGCCAGGGAAGCCAGAAGGTGGAAATGAGGAGGGAGAGAATTCTAGGCCTTGGGGACAGTCAGAAAAAATGCCCAGAGCCAGGAGTTGGAGGGTCATATGCAGGAATCGAAAGGAGATTGTTGTCACTGGATTGTAACAGGGGCCACCCAGAGGGAGGGAGCAAGGAAATTCAGACATGGGGGAGGCATCAGGGTGTCTGATTGGGGGACCAGGGAGTAGCTAGCATTCAGGGCCCTTGCAATGAAGGCCAAAATATCTGGGCCGTGCTGCACTCAAGAATCACCTCCCTTATCCCCATCCACTTCCCCAGTAATCTCTCTGTGCCCGCCCCCAACTCTGGACTTGAGTTTCTCATGACTTTGTTAAGATTACAATCTACTGGGAAGGGGGTGGCAGAGGCTGTGATTTTCCCCTTTAGTCGCTTTAGTTGCGTCTGACTCTTCATGCCCCCATTTGGGATTTTCTTGGCAGAGATACTGGAGTAGTTTGCCATTTCATTCTCCAATTCATTTTACAGATGAGGAAACTGAGGCCAGCAGGGTCAAGTGACTTAACACAGTTAGCAGGTCTGCCTTCCTCCAGACCCAATGTCCTATCTACTGTGCCATCCAGCCACCTCCCCCCGCCAAATAAAATCATTGTTGTTCTGTCATGTCTGACTCTTTGTGACCTGTGGACAAAACTGTCCTTTGTGTTTTCTTGGCAAAGACAATGGAGTGGTTTGTCATTTCCTTCTCCAGTAGATTAAGACAAACAGAAGTTAAGTGACTTGGTCGGGTTCACACAACCAGTAAGTGTCTGAGCCTTCATTTGAACTCAGGTCTTCCTGACTCCAGGCCCAGCACTCTATCCAGTGAACTGTCCAATACTCTAGCTGCTGAGATGCCTAGCTTCCTCTTAGATTAAGAGAATATTAGGCTACATCATGTATGTTTATTTCAGTCATGTTTAACCCTTCATGATCCCATCTGTGATCTTCTTGATCAAGATACTAGAGTGGTTTACTATTTCCTTTTCCAGCTCATTTCATAGATAAGGAAACTGAGACAAACAGGGTTAAGTGACTTGTCCAGGATCACACAGCCTAAGTTTCTGAGGCCAGATTTGAACTCTCAAAAATGAGTCTTCCTGACTCCAGGCCCATCACTTTATCCACTGCACTGCAGAGTCTGGGGACCTGTAATTTAGAACATTTCTGTATGCATTTAGGAGCTAGTACTGTCAATTCAATTCAAAACAAATTTACTAGTGCCTACTATTTTTTTAGGCACTGTACTAGAAAGACAAATAGGAAACAGAAATAGTCCCTACCCTCAAGAAGCTTACATTCTACTTGGGGAATCCAGCAAGTACCCAGATAAGTAAAAGCATTTGTTCTTGGCTTTTTGGAAGGGCAGTTGGGGTTAAGTGACTTGCCCAAGGTCACACGGCTAGTAAGTGTGTCAAGTATCTGAGGCCATATTTGAATTCAGGTCCTCCTGACTCCAGGGCAGGTGCTCTATTCACTGTGCCACCTAGCTGCCTCAACAAAATCATTTCAATAGGAAGAGAGTCCTACACCGAGGCAGACTGATATAGTGAGCAGAGAGAGCTGACCTCTAAACCAGAGAGGCCTGGGTTCAGGTGTCCTGGGCAATGATCAGAAAATTTACATCACAAAGAAGGTGCTAACTAGCTTTGGGAGAGAGAGTTTCTTCACCTACAAGTTTCTGGTACCTGGGAAATCATGGATCTAGTCCCTATCTCCAACCTAGAGGTCAGTAATTACTTAGGTTATGTAGATATGTAATGTGTCTGGAGAGAGGAGGAGGAGGAGAAAGGGGAGAGAGGGAGGGAGAAGGAGAGATAAAGAGCTGGGAGTTTAGATGCCATCTAGTTGAACATCCTCATTTTACAGATGAGAAAACTCAAGTGACTCCCCCAAGGTCATGGACAGTAAGTGGGCCATATAAGATTTGAACTCATATTTTGTGACTCCAAATTTAGCAAACCAAATCTAGTGTTCTTTCTACTGCACCATATTCTGATAACTAACTCACTAGTGGTGTGACCCTCAGATTCCTCATCTCTAATAATAATAGCATCATCATCTCAGAGTACTGTTGTGAGGAGCAAATGAGACAATTCATTCATGTAAGAAATGCCCAGGTGAGGAGAGTCCTTTCACCAATGCAGACTGGCAACCCTGCTACAACTTAGCATCTTAGGGAGTCATCTAGACAGTGGTGTCAAACTCCCACAGAAACCAGTGCCATTAAACCATTCATAAGGATTCCCATGGGTTACATATCAACTTGGTTTTAAAATGTGATGTTTTCTATATTTTATTTTATTTCGTTAAATATTTCCTAATTACATTTAGTCTGGTTGGGTCATTTCTGCTACATCTAACCACTGCATGTTTGACACCTCAGGTTTAGAGCACTAAGAGTTTAAGTAATTTTTCTAAAATGTGTAAGGGCTGGGACTTGAATCCAGACCCTCCTTAGCTTAGCTAATATAATGGTGATTTTGACACTAACTGATGGACCTCAGACCTGACTATATCTCACTGTCCTCATCCAGACTTTTAATTGTGTTCTTCCGCCCACCCATCTTCTACTTCCAGCATAGAAATCAAACCAACTTGGCCATTACTTCTGTAAAGGCTTTGTGACTCCGTTGTCCTATGGAACAAGTCATTGACTCCCCAGACCAAATCTCCCTCTACTGGACACAACTTCACTATATATGTTGTCTCCCCTTAATGAAATGTAAGATCTTTGTGGGCATGGACTATGTCTCTTTTTAATTTCTATCTCCAGTTCTTAAGATAGTGCCTGGTACATAATGTTTAATTAATGTTTTTTAATTCCTTCTTCTATTCAATGGCTAGAGCTTTTTAAAATTAAACTGTTTTTCTTTTTAATGCCTGTGCCTAGCATGTAATAGATGCTTAATAAGTTCTAGTTGACTTTACTTTTTTTTTAAAACAGATATCTTAAAGTTTTCTCTTTATGAGCTTAAAAAGATTTTTTTTTTCTGAATAACAAGAATATTTTCTCCCTTACCTTTTTCCTAACTTGAAAAAAAGAAGAAAAACAAAACTTAAGCAAGAAATATACATAGTCAAGCAAAACAAATTCCCATATTGGCAGTTTAAAAATATATGTGTTACTGGATTGCTTGCTATCTCAGGAAGGGGGAAGGGGAAAGAGGGAGGAATACTAGTTGAAACTCAAAACTTTTTTTAAAAATGTAAAAATTGTTTTAACATGTAATTGGGAAAAATAAAAATATTATTTTAAAAATGTGTGTTATGTTGCATCTCTAGTCTATTACTTCTCCATCAGGCTGTGGGTAACATCTTTCATTATGGGTCCATTGGATTATAACTGGTCATTGCAGTGATTAAAGTTCTTAAGTTTTTCAAATTTGTTCATTTTTACAATGTTGTTATATACAATGTTGTCCTGGTTCTGCTTACTTCACTCTGCATCAGTTCATATAAGTCTTTCCAGGTTATTAGTCTGAGTATTTACACCTCAAAAATGAATTCTTACTACAAATCAGGGCTTGATTTGTGGTTTTGTTGATTGCCTAGACTTAATACAAAGGTTAATAATATAGATGAAACTTAAAGATGTCTGTGGATACATACACCTCCAGCCCCCAGTCTGGCCGTTAAACATTTACCAGCAAACCCTTTTATTGCTCTATGGATATGGCTTGAGTTCAGCAGGAGAGCAGTAGAAGGCTCACTGAATAAAGTCATCACCAAAGTGGGGGATTGTGCCTGGAGGCTAAAAAAATAACAACACTTATAATTGTTGTTCAGTCATGTCAAGCTCTTCCTGACCCTGTGGACCATAGCATGCCAATACTGTCCGTGGCATTTTTTTTTTTTGGCAAGGGTACTGGAGTGATTTGCCATTTCCTTCTCCAGTGGATTAAGGCAAACAGAGGTTAAGTGATCTGCCCAGGGTCACAAAGCTAGTAAGTGTCTCAGGTTAGATTTGAACTCACATTTTCCTGATTCCAGGCCCAGGACTTTATCCACTGAGCCAACTAGCTGCCTCCAAATACTAACAATGAGTGACATTTATAGAGCATATTAGGTTGGCAAAGGGCTTTACATCCATTATCTTATTTGAACCTCACAATACCCCTGGGTGTGACCCTGAATAAATAAGTTAATTTAGGTAGTATTGTCATTTTTATTATATTGGCTTGACCACCTCACAAGCAATTCCTATTTCTCTGATTATTTAGGTGTAGAGTGCTTTGCAGTTGTATTTCTGGTGAGTTCTTGAAATTCCCAAAGGATGGGGGAGTAAAGTCTAGTAGTTAAAGGTTTTCTGGATTTTCCTCCAAAACCTGACCCTGATGGGACAGAACCAGGGAAGGTTCCTCTTTGCCATTTGAATTGGTTAGCAGGAGGCTTCCATGAGGGTAGGATCTGGGAATTTAGCCTTCCCATTGTGAATGCAGCTACTGTTTGGGTTTAATAGAAACCAGTTATTAATGAAAGTGATCAGGCAAGCTCCTTTCAGTTCTAATAGCTGTGCTAAATACCCTCCAATTTGAGTTTATTATTTAAGCCCTAGTGAGGAAGATGGTCAGGGCTTTGTAATGGGTATGTCACTGAGCATACAAAAGTTTTTACTGCTTAGAGGGGGAGTGAACTACTTACAGTGACAGGTTTTTAGTTCCATGAGGAGAACATTCACTTCTACTTATGAACTGGGAGGAAAATTTTTTGGATGTGCTGTGTCAAAGAATTAGGGAGAGGGGGGCGGAGTGCCAAGAGAAGTCACTTTGTCTTGTAATTCCTTGGAAGGGTTACTCTAAAGGAGATTGTAATTGTGACAAATAGTTGTCTCTTGAAGACCTAAAAAACCTGTTATAAAGATCAACTTTATAACAGGTGGATGCTTATGCATTCTCAAAAGACCATGCAGTAGGAGAAATGACCACAATTCCATGCTGCCTAAATTGGATAGAGTTGCCATCTAGTGGCAACTCTCTAGGACAGCATGAACATCATCCCTCGGGCTGGGATTTGTTGGAATACAGCAATCCACTGTATTCTAGGCACTCTGCTAAGTGTTGGGGCTAAGGGGAAAGGCAAAAACAGACCTTTCCCTCAGGGAGCTCACACTCTAAAGGGAGACACAACATTCAAAGAACTATGTACACATTTAACAGTGCCTATTCTGTCCCCACCAGCCAGAAGGGCAAGAATGTTACATTTCCCCCCTCCCCCAGGGTTCTTGAGTCTGCTTTTCGTTCAATCCCTACAAATAGTATTCCCCTAATTTTAGGTATCTCCAGCACTCCAGTTTCATTTACTCATTTAAGAAATTATCTTTTAGAAAGGAATATTTATTTCAAAGGCATAGCAAGAGCAAACATTAAGCTTGAGGAAATTAAGTGGACTGTCTATCTAACTTAAACACTCCATCCCCGTTCTCATTCAGAGACTTAGGAGCTACAAAGTGGATCTTCTTACTTGCTAACATTAATGAGTCAGAGTTTACTGGAGAGCATAAGTCCATGGGATCATAGAATTTAGGGTGGAAAGGTCTCTCTACTTAGTTCAATTCAATAAGCATTTTTTTAGGAGAGAGTGGTTGGTACATAATGTGATACAGTGGAAAAAGAGCTTGAATTGGACCCAGAGGAACTTGGTTTGAATCTTGACTCTGCCTTCTTATGCTTCTATGACCTTGGAGAAGTCACAATCTCTTTGAGCTTCAGTTTCCTCTTCTGTAAAAGGAGGGGGTTGGTCTAGATGACTTCTAAGGTCCCTTTGGGTTTTAAATAAATGATTACTTGAAGTCAGGAAGACTGAATTCAAATTCTGGCCTCTGACACTTACTAGCTTTATCTACGGGACATCCCTGAGGTCCCTTCCAACTCTTGACCTATGAATAGGGGAGCAGTGCATGAAATGGATCACAGTAAAGACTGAAGGCAGGAAGGCCAGCTGAGGACATTGTTGTTATAGCTAAGCTTTCTTCCCTGCCCCCTAAACATTTGCTGTGCACTTTTCTCACCTCTGAACATTTACCCATGATAGTCTCTATTTCCCACGTGCTGAATACCTTCCTCTCTCCCACTCCTCTCATTTCTGTTCTACAGACCTGATCCTTTTTTTCTTGTCTTTCTCTTTCCTCTCTTGGAGATCTCATTAATTCCCATGGATTCAAGTATCACCTCTACACAAATGACTCCCAAATCTATTGATCTCTCTAGCATTTATATAGTACTTTAAGGTTTGCAAATTACTTTACAAGGACACTTACTTGCTGTGTGATCTTGGGCAAGTCATTTAACCTCCACTTGCCTCAGTTTCCTTAACTGTAAGATGTGGTTAATAGCCTGAATTAATTTCTTTAAGTATTGACTGATTTGATCTTCTCACTATCCAAAAATCTCCAGCGCCACAGTTCAGAATCATCTATTCTGTGGCATTCAACTTTCTTTACAATACAATTCTCACAGTCATACGTTGCTAGTGGAAAAGACATAGCTTTGACTATCTGGACCTTTGCTAGCAAAGTGATATCTCTCTTTTTTAATCTGCTGTCCAGATTGGCCACAGCATTCCTCCCAGGGATCAAGCATCTTTTGATTTCTTGGCTACAGTTGCCGTCTGCAGTGATCTTTGAGTCTATGAATATAAAATCCGACCCTGCTTCCATTGCTTCTCCATCCGTTTGCCAGGAACTGATGGGATCAGTTGCCAGCATCTTAGTTTCTATGATGTTAAGCTCCACGTCAGCTTTTACACTCTTCTCTTTCACCCACATCAAGAGGCTTCTTAAAGTCCTTTTCCCTTTCTGCCATCGCAGTGGCATCCTCTGCACATCTCACATTGTCCTTATACACCCAGGCACTATTTCCCACTATGCCTTGCACCGATGGCAGATACATTACCAATGGTCAGAATGAAACTGGAGCCTCAGCTCAAACCCACTTCCCCAGCGACCACCCTCTTTCCTCAGGGACCTCTCCTTCCTTTGAGCTCCCATTGTGCCAAATTTCTAAGCAGCTCTTTAGCACACAGGCTAGATGCCCTGGCATTGCTAGTGGACTTGTTATGTGTCTGTCGGCTCCTCACTCTCACCCACCTTTGATGCCTGCCTTTGGTATGTAGGAGGTGACCCCTAGCCCTTGAAGTCTATCTCAGCAGAGCTCAAAATCTGCTATATCTCACAAAGCTTGAAAGGCTTTGAGTATTGACCCAGGGCTGGGCCACATGGCTTTTGTCCAGGGCTCAGTCTGGCCTTTTCAGGGATGGGCCCAGACTGGTCATACTGCCTTCCCTCCTGGCTATGTTCCCACCTCTAAGGCTTCACAACCACACCTCATATGGTAGCCCCTGGTCACCAACTTCCAGCTCCCTTCTGCATGCTGCACCCCCCCCCCCCATTAAAATGCAAGCTCTAGTGTGGCTAGGTGCAGTGAGTAAGAGCACCTGCCCTGGAGTCAGGAGGACCCGGGATTGGTTCTGCCTCAGATACTTAACACCCACACAAAAATAACTTGCCTGTAACCTTGAGCAAGTTACTTAACCCCAGTTGCTTAAAAAATAAATAAAAGAAAATGCAAGCTCTATGAGGGCAGGGCCTGACTTTCCTTTTTGCTTGTTTTGTATCCCCAGCAGTTAACACAGTTCTTGGCACATAGTATGTGCTTTTATGCAAACAAGATGGAATGCTTGTTGCCTACTTGCCTGCTCAGTTCAGAGGCTTAACACCAAGTTGGCCACAGCAACTTTCAACTGTGGTACTGTGGGGTAAAGCACTGGGTCTGGAAGCAAAGGATCTGTGTTCAAATCCCATCTCTGATGCTTATCACCAGTGTGATCTTGGACAAGCCACTTAATCTCGCTGGGCCTCAGTTTCCTCACCTATAAAATGAGGGAGTTGGTTGGATGACCTCTGAGGCCATGTTTAGATCCATGCTCAAAGTCACTTTAAAAGGAAGCCCACAAGCTTTCAGGACTGGAAGGGATCATAGTGATAACCAACCCCCTCATTTTGCATGGGTGAAAACTAAAGTTTTTTTTAAAAATCAAACAAAATGTCCAAGATCCTCCACGAAGTTAGTGACTGGGAGTAGAACCCAGCCTTCTCAAATCTAAGTCTGACGCTTTTTCTGTTCTCATTAGCTCACAGAAGGAGGCCTAGAATATTGGCACTTGGAGTGGGTTGGGCCTGGGGCTAAACTTTTGGAGGCCCATCACCTGGACACACAGGAGTGCACTGGAGCCAGCTCTCATGCCTAATGAAAGCCAACTGTTAAAGTTCCAGTGTGAAAACATGCTCCAAATCAGGGCTTGAGTTATTGTTTTGTTGATTGTCTAGAATTAAAAAAGCAATGGAGAAAGGATACAGGTTTGACTTAAAAGTGCATTGAATTTTCATTTCCTCTTGAAGAACTGGTTGTTAAACATTTCCCAGCATGTCCCTGTGTGCCTGAGGGAGCCAGTAGATATGAGCAAGGAGGGGGCCAGCTGGAGCTCACCTTTCCTGAAGCCCTCTTTATCACCTAGGACCACTCAGGTCATACTGGCCAGTCAACAAAGGCCCCACTCACTCTCCTTCATCAGGAATATGGAGTCCCATTAGAACACCTCCTTTTCTTGTCCACTTTGAGTATCTTAAGGTTAGACAGATTCACTGCATACCAATGCATAGGGGCTGGGCAAGGGACAAGGAAGCCTGGGCTTGGGTTTCCCCTCCCAGAATAGTAATCCTCATTACTAAAAACATCAAACATGGCCAAATCTTTAACCGAAGAGATGGTTCCTACTTCTTTTGTTGTTAATTTTAATTTACTTTTTTTTCTTTTATATCACCTCTATAGAGCAGCTAGGTGGCACAGTGGCTAGAGTGCCAGACCTGGAGGCAGGAACACTCATCTTCCTGAGTTCAAATCTGACCTCAGACACTTACTGGCTGTGTGACCCTGAGCAAGTCACTAAACCCTGTTTATCTCAGCTTTCTCATCTACAAAATGAGAAGGAGAAGGAAATGGCAAGCCACTCCAGTATCCTTGCCAAGAACACCCCAGATGGCATCATGAAGAATCAGACATGACTGAAACAACTGAACAACAACAAAATCACCTTTCTTTCCAAATATGTTGCTCCTCTTTTCTCTGTGATTTATGCTTTTACCATTCCTGTCCACTGCTTTCAGAAAAACCTAGGAAGATTTACATGAATTGATGCAAAGTGAAGTGAGCAGAACCAGGAGAACACTGTACACAGTAACAGCCACATTGTACAATGACCATCTGTGAATGACTTAGCTATTCTCAACAATACAATGATCCAAGACAACTCTGAAGTACTTGAGATAAAAAATGCTAACCACATTCAGAGAACAACTAATGGAGTCTGAATGCAGATTGAAGCATACTTTTAAAAATCTTTATTTTTCTTGTTTTTTTTTGTCTGTGTTTTCTTTTACAACATGATTAATTAGTTTTACATGACTGCACATGCACAATCTATTTCAAAGTGCTTGACTTCTCAATGAGAGGGGAGGGGAGAGAATATGGAATTCAAAATTGTAAAGAATAAATGTTAAAAGTTTTTTTTACATATAATTGGAAAAATAAAATAGTTAATTAAAAAATAAAAGCAGTAATTCAGCAATCACATGAGCCCCTCCCTCCCCTCCCCACCGCCAAACTCCAGCCACCCTCTTCTCTCCCCCATCCCTTTTCTCCCTCAACTCCAAGTAATTTTTAAATAGCTGTCATCTCTGTGCTATAAGTTTTCATCATTGATATAAAGCTGGAAGGGACCTTTGAAGTTGCTGGGTTGGACCATCTCATTTTACAGATGAGGAAACTGAGGCACAATGAAGTTGTGACATGACCAGGGTCAAACAACGAGTATCTGAGGCATAATTTGAATCCAAATTCAAGAATAGTGCCTCATCCATCATACCATGGCCCTGCAGTGCTCTGCCCTATTCTCCTTTATTGCTGTCTCTTGTTGGCTCTCCGAAGTAACTGTCAGGTTATAGGAAGCTCTTCTCACCTTCTCTGAGGCGTCCACATAGGGTAGAAGATCTATGCAGGTAGAATGTTAGGTTGGCAAAACGGATGCTTGGGATACAGTGATGCTAAGGAGGCCAAGGACATCATTGTCCATAAAGGACTGATTAGAGGGTATTCACGTGAGTCAACCACGGAGATCACATAGACAAAGTCATTCAGTGGAGTTAAACAAGATGAACAGAACTTTGGCCAAGGATACTTTCATGGGAGTTTGCTTCCTCCCTAAGGTACCCATCATCTTCTCACCTTGACTTCAAGGACCCTGGGATGACCATGGTGTCCAGCAGAGGTGATGGCCTGGCCCCACAGATAGTGAAAGGTATAAGAGGCCTTGAAAGAGGACTGCCTCCTCACAGAACCCTGCTCATATGGTAGCCCTCTTCTTGGGTCTGCTTTCCCCCTCAACCCAAGGAATTGAGGACAGGACCATCTCCATCCTCCCAATATGTCTGTACCCAAGCTCAGGCTATTCTTCCCATTACCACCCTTCCCTCAAGCAAACAAATCTTTTTTTTTTTTTTTTGCTTCAGGTGAAAAACATCCAATTCATTCAAACCATTTGTTTCCTCTCACAAATCAGTTTTCCTGAGAACTGGAGTCAGTCTCTCTCTCTCTCTCTCTCTCTCTCTCTCTCTCTCTCTCTCTCTCTCTCCCCCTCCCTCCTCTCCCTCTCTCTCCTTCTCTCCTTCTCCCTCTCCCTCTCCCTCTCTCTCCCACTCCCCCCCCACATTCAACTCACATCATTCATTCCCTATTTCTTTCCCCCACCCCCGAAATGCACTAACAGAGGAAAATGCTTCTATTGGGAAAGAAGACTTAGAGTCACATTGAGTTTGAGTTGTTCAAATTCCTCGTGTCTCAGTTCTCTAATCATCAAACACTGATTTGGGCTCCCAAGCTTTCCAATTTGGGGAGGGCCAACGAATAAAGAGGAAATGAGAATCTCATAATGAAACAAGAATAAAGAGGGCACAAAACCTGTATGTGGCTTCACGGACTTTTGTCCAAAAGTCTAGCTTCCAGATTAAATTAAAAAGATCTATTAAAGGCAGAAATTTTGAGAATACACAAAAAAGTATTATTCACTGCCCCCTTAAATTACTGTAGATCTCCTTTCCAATGATATGTTAATTTCATAAAATTCACCCTGACACTTAAAAAATTCAGAGTAGATTGGTGGGTGGGTAGTAATGAGGAGAGAGGGGGAATATTTTATCATAAGAATCTATTTTGCTATAAAATTAGTTATAAACCTCTGACGTGTAGATCAAAGATAATTGAGTCCCAGTATCACTGATGCTATGTATAAAAAGTTATAGCCAGGATTGCAGTGGGGTTAGCTCCTTGAAATAGATAACCTTGAACCAACTTGAAGATTATTAAATTAGAGTTTATTAAAAACAAATGATGTGGCCCAGTACATCCCAGGTAAGCAGCTGCCACAGATAGAGCCATGCAAAGCTTACAGCTATCCTTTCATGCTGAGCCCCACAGACATGGATCTAATTACAGTTCTGTGGCCAGGAGAAGGTTATGGGGGAAGGAGGCTCTGAGGGGGGATGGAGGGAGTTAGGAGCAGAAAATCAATTCAAATTACTTTGATGACAGTGACTTAGAGCTTCCCTCTAGCAAGACAGCCACACCACTGCTAACCATGCTGGCAGCCAGGACCGGGGCTGTGGGCAGTAAGATCTCTGAAGAGAGCACAAAGTTACGGAAACAATCTGTGCTTTCTGTGGGCAGTAAAGACAAATCTCCCAAGAGGACCCCAGAAAATGCACCAGACAACCAGCTTAGTACCTCAGACCCGAGCCAGCTCAGGGCCCGGCGTTTGGCTCTGCTACGGGAACTGGAAATGAACTGGTATTTGAAAATATGGGACCTGTCATCTGAGCACACTGTCGCCCACACGACCGGGATGCCACACAGGTAAGCTTCTTCTCCTCTTTGCTGTTCCACTTTGAAAGGCATTTTAAAGAGAAAGTTAAAAAAAAACAGCTTGAAAAGTACAACTTACTTAACCTGGTTGCTTTGCTTTCTTTGCGTATCATGATACCCCCTCTCAGTTCTAGCTCTTTATAGCTGACTGACACTTTCAGAAAGGGAAAGCTGGGGGCGGGGTGGGAGAGCAAGAACTTGGGGAAAAATGACAAAGGGCACATCCTCTATTGTTCTCCTGACAGCCCTGGGGTGAAGGTGGGACAAGATGCTCTACAGCTGCATCTACCATGAACATTTCACTTTATTAATAGCTGGAGAACTGAAAGCACTCTATGTAGGACAGGAAATGTTTAATTTAATAAAACAATCCTCTTCCATCCCGCCTCCTCCTTCATCTTGAGACCGTGGTGGGGTAACTGTGGGGGTGCCGAGAAGGAAGATGACTCCTAAACTGCCTTTCAGGTCTAATTCAGCGATCCAGTAACAGAATTCATTTGACTCCCTGTTACTGATCTTTTGGTTGCACCCCTTTGCACGTCTGTAGCTGTGTGTCCCGGGTATGAGCTAAGCAGCCAACTTGTAGAATGGGTGTACCGTTGCTGGGAAGGAGTCAACATGGACTGCTGGTGTGTGGCCCAACCCACGGCTGATTCAATTCTGAACACGTTCAGAAGTCAGGAGAGAAAGACGAATTTTTTAGACCATAGGTACCGCAGAGAAAATCCCTGCAGTATTCCTTTCAGCGCTTTTCCCAGGCTGACTTCAAATCAAGACAAGACCGGTTTCACAAATCCCAAGTGTCACTGGGGCCAAGCACATGAACAAAGCCTGGGAAATTCTGCCATCCAGATAAATTAAGAAAATGAATTTGCTGCTCCTGGTCTTAGCAACAAAGAATCCCAGAATGGAGTTGGAACGGCCCTCAATATGTAAATGAGGAAACTGAGGCTCCCACTGATGCAGTGACTTGTCCAAGGTCACATGTAGGATCCTAGATGAAGAGCTAGAAGGGGTCTCAGGTTATCTGGTCCGGTCTCCTCATCTTACTCATGGAAACTGAGCTCAGGGATGTTCAGGGACTTGCCGAAGATTTGAATCCAAGACCTATGCCTCCAGAGGCAGTGTATCCAAGAACATATAATGGGAACTAGAAGGGTCTTTAAGGTGATGGTCTAGTCCAGGGGTGGGGAACATGTAGCCTCAAGGCCACATGTGGTTCTCTAGGTCCTCAAGTGTGGCCTTTTGACTGAATCCAATCTTCACAGAACAAGTCCCCCTAATAAAAGCATTTCTATTTCAGATGCTGAGAAGACTAGATTCAACAAAACATTGATTAAGCTCTTACTTTGTGCAAGACACTGGCCTAGAAGCTGAGGATACAGAGACAAGTGAAGTCTCTGCCGTCAGATTGGTTCTGTTTGAGGTGGGGAGGAGTGGGGAAGGGCCTGTACAAATAGCTACCAAGTATGTACAAAGGAATACACGGTTTTAAGGGAGGGAGGACCTTGAGAAAGAGCTCTTGGAGAAGGTGGCCTTTTGACTTTGGTTGAATTTTGAAGGAAGCTAGCTATTCAATGAGGAGTACCTTCAAGACATGGGAGAGATCACTGTAATCAAAGGTGTGGGGGTAAGAGATAGAATTTCATGTCCAGAGAACAGCCAGCAGACTAATTGCACTGAGAAAGATGGATGGTGTATGAATGAGAGTCACATGGGAAGGTGGGGTCAGAATTTGAGGGGCTACACAGAAGATTTTTATCATAAAGACCATAGGGAGCTATCAAAGATTTTAGAGTGAGAGAAGGGCATCATCACATCTCTGATTTGGCAGTTTTGTGGAAGATGGATTGGAGATGGGGAGATGCTGGAAGTAGTGAGATCAATTGGGAGACATCACAAGAAAGTTTATTTAGCAATTGAATGAAAAAGTTGTTTAGTTGGAAACTTCAAAAACTCATCAAACCCAGAGACATTGACTGTCTCCTTGTTGAAGAGTCAGTGGAATGACCTGATCTGGATTTACTCCATTATTCAAAAAGACATATTTACAAAAATAAATGAGATCAAGCTTTTAGTGATTGTGGAATAGTTTTAAGACTTGTGATGGGCTGGGGCATTGGAAGCAAAAATGACAGATAAGCAGAGAGTAAGCAATTCGTCTGACTCTGGGGATCTGACTTGAGGTTGGATGGTGCCATTCAGGGGAGGCTTCAATGAGACTGTCATTGATGGGAACTGTACATTTAAGCTCCAATTCATAAAGCCATTATGAAATAAGCCTCCGGAAAATAAGTCAAATGGCAAAGGGAACCTCCAGTAATGGCTTACTTACATAACATTTCCTTTCATTGACTATCGACCAGAGATATGCCTTTTGGGAATCCAACATCCACATGACTAGACAATTGCTGCCTCACAAGTCAAATTGTAGCCAATTTCTCCATGACATCAGTTTTACATGGAACATCTCTTCCTGACAGATTGGAATGTTACCTAAGCTAGGAAGATTTTTACGAGAAAAAATATGTATATGTGTATATTGGGAGAAATTAATTTTAATGCTATATCATTTGATTATTAATAACAATTTGCAATATTCCCTTTTTTGTAAAAAGACCAGCTTAGAGAGTAACCCCCCTTCCAGGCTAAATGATGTCAGAATTATTCCAGCTCTGCTTAAGGCAGCTGGGAAAGACTCTACCCAATTGGGAAACCTGATTTCTCTCTAGGGCATAAACAAGATTCAGTTTGGGTGAGATCACTCCCCAGAAGAAAGAGTTCCTGTCACTCCCTTTCATTAGAATTTAGGGCAACTCAGCTCATGAAGAAGAAACTAAACCAGAGAGAACCTGGTCAGGGTGCCCAGATTGCAAGAGGGAGCTCAAAATTCCTGGCCAGGCGAAGTCCTCAGTCAACAATGTGGTAACTGGGAGAGATGGGGAGTTTTTAGCCCACCTCCCTATTAACTGTCCACAAATCAGGATTGAAGTTTATTTGCAAGGGGTGTTGTTCCCTGTCAAAAGAAATAGTTGTGGTTCCCTTCCTCATTGTAGGTTATGGAGAGAAACCACTGACCAGCAATTTAATGATTATTGGCTAGCTTAATTAATAAATTGATTATTAACACCCAGAAACTTAGTCTCTCAGAATTTCATTTGTGACAATACATATGTCTGTATATTCTATTTATACCCGTGCATCACTCTGTCTCTATCTCCATCCCTCTGCTGCCTCTCCTTTTTCTTGATTTCCTTGTGCAATGAAAACTCCAGTTAAGTGTGACCCAGAATCAATGAGGTATCCCTGAACACATGACTGGATTTTGGTTATAATTTTTGACTAGACCTATGTTATAATCACTGGGGTAAGAAGCTCCTGGTGAGCTATTTTCAGTGCCAATTCAGAGGGCTTTGGGGGAGAGCTCAGATAAGCCTTTGCCTTTTCTCTGCCATCTTGGCTCCATCCCCACCAATGCCAATTCAAATTGGTAACTTCTTTTTTTTTTTTGCCTTTTGGAGGGCAATTGGGGTTAAGTAACTTGCCCAAGGTCACACGGCTAGGTTTTTGTTTGTGTGTATGTTAAGTGTCAGAGGCCGGATCTGAACTCAGGTCCTTCTGACTCCAGGGCCAGCGCTCTACTCACTGCACCACCTAGCCGCCCCTTAAATTGGTAACTTCTATGTAACTTATAGCCTTATTGAGAAAGTTGCTTGGGGGCACTGAGAAGTTAAGTGATTTGTCCAGTCACCCAACCAGTTTGTATCAAGGACAGAACTTTAATTCAGGCCCCCAGGTCAATTCTCTATCAATGATGCTGCCCTGGATATGTACACCCTCCCCCCCCCCACACACACATACACACATATACATATATACATACATACACATCTCTCTGTTTCTTGTCTCCTTTTTCTTTTTAAAATCTCTTTATTGGGGCGGCTAGGTGGTGCAGTGAGTAGAGCGTTGGCCCTGGAGTCAGAAGGACCTGAGTTCGGATCCGGCCTCAGACACTTGAAGCACACACAAACAAAAACCTAGCCGTGTGACCTTGGGCAAGTTACTTAACCCCAACTGCCCTCCAAAAAAGCAAAAAAAACCTCTTTATTTAATAAGGACAATCAGGTTATATGTGATCTAGAATGAATGGTTTCCAAAGCTCACTCGGAGGGACAAAGCTAGACATCCTTAATCAGCAGTGATCTTGTCTGTCTCCTATTTAGTATGGGGGAGAACAACAAATACACTATAAAACTTGAACATAGAGTTACTTCCTGTTCATCTGGAACTGACAGCATTCATTAGGAAAACCCCATTCATTGCACAGCTATGTCTTTATTTGGCTAAGAAATCAGGGCAACTCCTTTTTCCCAGGCAGATTGGTTGGGCAGTGGGAAGGACCTAGAGTTAAGATATTGTCATTGTTCAGTCATGTCTGACTCTTCCTGACCCTGTGGACCAAAGTGCATCAGTGCTGTCCATGTGGTGTTCTTGGCAAAGAGTGCTTCGCCATTTCCTTCCCCAGTGGATCACTGATCCATGGGCAAATAGGGGTTAGGTGACTTGCCTGAGGTTACACAGCTAGGAAGTTTCTGAGTCTGCATTTGAACTGAGGTCTTCCTGATGCAGAGCCCAGAACCCTATTGACTGTGCCACCTAAATGTCTCAGGAGTTAGGATGACTGGAGTTCAAATCCAGCCTCAATGGATTACCAGTATAGTGAAGTGCCTTGGAGCCTGTCAAATGAGCCTCAGACACTTTCTAGCTGGGTGACCTAACCTCTCTCAGCCTCAATTTCCTCCTTGATAAAGTGGGGATAATACTAGTACATAACTCTCAGGGTTGTTGTGAGATATAATGAAGGGATATTTGTTAAGTCCTCTGGAAATCTTAGAGTACTATAGCAAATGCTAGCTATTATTACTGTTATTGAAATATTTGAACCAGTTAAAGTAGGAACAAAAGGTTGGATTGGATACTAGTTCTGTCTATGACAATGTGTTCACTTTTGGGGACATGACATTAGGAACACTTCTTAGCATGTCCAGGAACATCTAGCAGCTGTAATTGGGAGGAAGGGTATCGTAGTGGAAAAAAGCAGTGGACATCAAGATACGCAGCCTCGAGTCCCTGCTCTTTCATTTACCAGCATGTTTCTGGTTAACCCTGTTATTTCCTGGATATGCTAGTCTGCAAGGTTTTTGGTAAGAGTGCCTAGAAAGGTAAACTGTAGGGCAGTTATGGTAGCCTACAAAGGGCTGTCATGTGCAAGAGGAATCAGACTGTTCTGCTGGACCCTGAGAGACAAATGTGGAGCCACAGATGGAAGTCCTAGAGACACCAATTCCAGATAGATGGAAGGTTTACTTACAAAGGACCAAGACAGGAATGGGTTACTTGGAAAGTAGCTGGTAGCTGGCTAGCTCTCTCTGGAAACTCAACGTGTTCAAAACATGTCAAGGGAAGCTATTGCAAATAAAGTGACTAAATATACATTCTCTTTGACTCAGAGATTCGATAGCTAACTATATACCCCTAAAGAAGTCATTGACAATCAGAATAGCCCCAAATACGCCCAAATGGGCTTTATGGCTTTTTTTGTGGTAGTAAAGAACTAGAAACAAATAGATTGAGGAGTGGCCAAAAATCAGGGTACACGAATGTAATGGAATATTCCAGTGATGGAAGAAAAGACAAGCATGATGAATACAGAGAAGCCTCAAAAGATCTACATAAACTGAAGCAAACTCAAACAAACATCCTGGAAAACAATAATACAATGTTCATAAAATGTAAATTGAGAAAAAAATTTGCCACAAAACAATAGAAGATGTGAAATTTTAAGGAATAAGCTTGAGGTATAAGAAGAAATAGGAAAAGACACCTCCCCCTCCATTTATTTGCAGTAATGTGATTGGGGTAGGGTTCAAGGAATACAGCCTCAAATTTTTTATTTTTGATATATTGACGTTTTGCCAAATTTTCTTCTCTTATTATTATAAAAAGAAATTGTTATAAGGCATGATTCTCTGGGAGGGGGGAAAGGAATACTGGGGCAGATCTATGTGATGTAAAAACAGAAGACCTCAATAAATTCCATTTAAAAATGTGTCCATATTGAATTGAAGCAAGTTAAGCAGGCAGAGGACACTTAGTGACTATGTGTAGAGGGGAATCTGGGAGAGGGACGAGTTGGACTAGATGGCCTTTGAGGTTCCATTTGCATACGAAGTGCTGTCAATTTACCTCTCTGGATCTATTTCTTATCTGAAAATGGTGACATAGGTCCAGGTGATTTCTGTGGTTCAGTGGGGGAGAGAGAGAGAGAGAGAGAGAGAGAGAGAGAGAGAGAGAGAGAGAGAGAGACAGACAGACAGAGAGAGACAGAGAGAGAGACAGACAGAGAGAGACAGAGAGACAGAGAGAGACAGAGAGACGAGAGAGAGACAGAGAGACAGAGAGAGAGAGAGACAGAGAGAGAGAGACAGAGAGAGAGACAGAGAGAGAGAGACAGAGAGAGAGAGACAGAGAGAGAAGAGAGAGAGAGACAGAGAGAGAGAGAGACAGAGAGAGAGAGACAGAGAGAGACAGAGAGAGAGAGAGAGAGAGAGAGAGAGAGAGAGAGAGATTCAGAGAGAGAGAGAGAAGAGAAAGAGACAGAGAGGAGAGAGAGAGAGACAGAGAGAGACAGAGAGAGAGAGAGAGAGAGACAGAGAGAGAGAGAGACAGAGACAGAGACAGACAGAGAGAGACAGAGAGAGAGAGAGAGAGAGAGAGAGAGAGAGTTCAGAGAGAGAGAGAGGAGAGACAGAGACAGAGAGAGACAGAGAGAGAGAAGAGAGATTCAGAGAGAGAGAGAGAGAGAGAGAGAGAGAGAGAGAGAGAGAGAGAGAGAGAGAGAGAGAGAAATAGAGGAGAGACAGAGAGAATTGGAAAATAACAGTAGTGCTCCAGAAACCAACTGCCCCTTGGGAAGACTAAATTCAAATCTTTTACAGCAGATTAATTCCAGTTCATCTGTTCTGAGAGATTTGAGGATTATTTCAGGCCATGCTTCAGTAATATCCTGTATTTCTCATTAAGGCTGTTATTAGATGATTGAAAGAATTAGAAAGAGAGCTGGGTTATTATTGATGCGGCCTTGAAAGTGGTTATTTTTTAAGAAATTATACCTGGAAGCTCAGTGGCCTCTTTGCTTGCATGTTTAACATGGAGGATTGGATTCTGATTCAAGCTCTGTCTCTTTCTCCGATTCTTGGCCACTCGATGAAACAGTTTGTTAGCCTTTCTACCCCCACCCCATGGTTGGACCATCTGTTTCACTATGTGCCTTGCACACAGTAGGCCCTTAATACATGTTTTTCTTAAGTGAGTTGAGTTCCTATTTCATAAATCTAGGTCTGGAAGTAACTGCAGAACTCACCTAGTCCAATCCTCTCGTTTTATAAAAAAGGACACCGAGGCCTAGGGAGGCTAAGCACATTTGCTTTGGTTTGTACCTGTCAGAAATGCTCCTGCTATTTCTGTTGTCACCTCTCCTAAAATCAGGCCACTGTGGTGACTGGCCAAGCTTCCAGGGATGTAAGGAAAGGACATGTTGGCTGCATCCTTCCATGGGTGGACCCCATCCAGAGCAGAGTCACAGAACGAGAGATGAAAGGAACCTCAGGTTCTATATATTCTGGCCCCCTCATTTTACACATTTGTAAAGTGACATGCAGAGATTTGCCCAAAGTTACTCATGTAATAAGCACCAGAGGCAGGATTTGAACTCAGATCATCTCTCTCCCCTCTTTATTATACTCAGGCATAGGAAGCGCATTTTAGGAAGAGCCCTCAGTGGGAGGCACAGTGAAGTGCCTCCAGACCATGTCATGTGAGGCTCCGGTGAAGGACTTAGAGACACTTATTAGGAGAGAAGAAGACTTAGGGCCATCAGATCCTGTTTTCAAGGATTGAAGGGCTGACATGTGGAAGAGGGCTCAACCATAGTTAGGTTGAAAGGAGACAGGCTTGGGGTGAGAAGTGGCAGAATCTGGCACAGGAGCTAGTGGGTTCCTCTTCAATGGACATCTTCAAGGAAAATGTAAATAAGTGTTGGGTATGTTGCAGAGAGAATACATTGGACAAGGGTGGAAACTGACAGCATGGAACACGAAGTGGGAAATATTTAGCAAAATGAATAAAAACACAGTAAGACAGATAATGTTAATATGTGGCTAAGTCAATATGTGACCTGCAGGGTTCCTCATGTACAGTGTAGTAACTCCCAGCTCTGCTACCATCGCTGGTATAGACCATCTTGCTCATTTTTGGCATAAGGAAGCTGTAGGGTCACTTCCAGATCTCGATTTATGAGATAAGAGCTCAAATCAATTGAAGAAACATGGATTAAGATCCTACTATGTATAATGCACATGGTGCAAGAAATGGCCCAACCATTGGGTTTGGGTTGAACTGTGGTGGGTCCCATGTAGCCAGAAGGCCAGATGACCTAGAGCTTGTCACCCTCTGATCACTTTTGGCTTTAAAATTTTGTGTTTCTGTGAGGTGTGTGGAGTTTCTGTAGTTCACGAAGGTGATTGGGGCTGGGGCTTCTCTTAGGATGGCTAGTAATGAACAAGGGGGTGGCAGTCTTGGATCTGACCACTGAGGATTCTGTTGTGCCCCATGAATATTTATCAAGAAAACATCAAAGAAGATAGGTAAGAGATAAGACCCCATAGGTGGATCACCGTGTGTGCCTATTTTCCCTACACTGTCAGGGCAGGACATGAGAAATTTCTAGATGAGCTCTGCTGGCATGGACCTGCAAAATGGAAACCACCAGGGACATTGAGAAGGGTGGAGTATTACCGCCCCTCCCCCTCCTTGGAGTAGATTTCTATTGTTCTTTTCAGTTTTTCATCTTTTGGCTGAGTTCATAACCTGTGTCACTCTTCTCCTTTCTCTTTACTTGGCTCCACTTTGCAAAGTTCCTAACTTACCAAATCATTCCTCCCCTCTTCCCATTCCAAGAGGCAGAGATGCAGTTCCATTGATTTCCTACCAAGCCTTGGGAACATTCTGTCTCAGCCATTTGGATCCAGTGTTGATTTTAAGATCTTAGTGCCTGCTAATCACTGAGTTGTCTCCCACCTTCAGACTTTGTGTCCCTCAATCCACTGTTAGAGCCTTCCCTCTGAGATAACCTGTCATTCACCCTGTATGTATCTTGTATGTTCAGAGTTGTTTGCTTTTTGTACCCCATTAGACTGTGAGCTCCTGGAGAACAGGGACTATTTTTTAGTCCCCCCTTTTTTATCTCCAGTGCTTAATACAGTACTGGACACATAGTAGGTGCTTAATAAATGTTTTTTGAATTGAATTAATCACAAGAGAGCCAGAATTCTTCAACCAAAGCCAGTACTGACAGCTGCCCTGAGTTAGTCTGAAGATCAGTAAAACTTTTAAAGAGTTTATATTGTTTTTTTTTCTTTTTAAGAGAAAGCTTTTTTTTTCTTTCTCCAAGAAAACATTCTGTACTGAATTCTTACCTTCTGTTTGCTGAATTTGGCATTCAGTTCGTCTCCAGGTCTTTGCATAGGCTTTGCCCCACACCTAGCATGCCTTCCCTTCTCACTATCACTTCTTAGAACCCCCTAGTTTCTTCAAAGGCTACAGGTTGGCGTCCACTCTTGGGAATTTTTTCTGTCTTCCTAGGTGTCAGCACTTTCCAGTTTACATGTAGTCATCTCTTTCCTCTCCCCCAAAAGAATGTAAAGTCCTTGTGGGCAGAGACATTTTTTTTTGGTGGGAGTGGTTGCTTTCATTTTGTTTCCCCAGCATCTAGCATTAGCCGTGCGCGTAGTAGGTGCTTAATAAAGCTTCCTGAGTTGAACTGAAAAAGCAATTTCTTTCTTTTTGGAAGATGTTTTGCATCTCCTTGGTCAATTTTTCTCCTGGTTTATTGCCTTTAAGGTTCTAATTCTTATGAAGCTTGTGATTATCGAATTACCTGTTTCCAGCTGTAAGTGGTTATGTGACATCTGTGTGCTTATGTTCCTGTTCCTTGGTATTCTTCTGGATATTCCTTCCTTCCTTCCTTCCTTCCTTCCTTCCTTCCTTCCTTCCTTCCTTCCTTCCTTCCTTCCTTCCTTCCTTCCTTCCTTTCTTTCTCTCTTTCATTCTTTCTCTTTTTTTTCTTCCTTCATACATTCATTTGTTCATTTCTTTGTTTATGTATCTCCCTGTTTATCTATCTATCTATCTATCTATCTATCTATCTATCTATCTATCTATCTGTCATCTATCTATGTTAGTTTGGTCCCTCCAACTTGATTGGACATTTCTTGAGGTAAGGGACTACTTTATCTCCTTCTTTTGTCACTCTTTACATACATTCCCCCAATCAAAGAGCATTGATTAGCTTAGGTAGAACCCATCTTCTTTTAAAAGAAAACTTTAAAAATCAAATTTTTATGGTAAAATGTTGGTTTTTCTCTCCCAGAATCCCTCAAAAACAAAGCAAAAACAAAACCCTTATAACAAATATGCATAGTCAAGGATTGGCCATGTCCCAAAAATATGTTTCATTTAGTGTTTGAGTCCAGGAGTGTTAGGAGGTGGGTAGCAATAGTATCTATATCTTATCCTCTAGGATCCCCCACTGCTCCCACAGAGAAGGAATGACAGCAGGCCACAAAGGAACATAGATTTATGATTGACTTCATGAATAATGTGACTGTCTTTGTCATGAGGCTTCTTACTGTAAATGGTTGGCACAGTGGATAGAGCATTAGACCTCGAGTCAGGAACACCTGATTTCAAATCCAGCCTCAGAAACTTCCTAGCTGTATGACTCTGGGCAAATCACTTAACCTCTATTTACCTTAATTCACTGGTGAGGGAAATGGCAAACCACTCCAGAATCTTTGCCAATAAAACACCATGGACAGCACTGGTGTGCTATGGTCCACAGGCTCATGAATACTGGATACTACTGAACAATAAAGATGAGTATAGGGAGCTAGCACCCCAGGAGTCCTGATTGCTGGGTAGGAAGATGGTAGTCATGGTATCCCAGTCTTCCCTTTTGTGAGTTAACCCCCCAAATGAACATTTTTCTCATAGAAGCCACAGTCATACAGACACTCCATTCCTCCCTCTCTGCCTCCACCACCACAATAAAGTTCTGAGAAGCGTTTGCCCTACAGGGTGGGTAGTTCCAGTTTTGTGACCACTCCCAATTTAAAGAAAGGAAACAGGCTCTTTTGTTGTTTAGTCATTTTTCAGTAGTGTCCAGTCCTTTGTGGGGTTTCTTTGGTGAAGATACTGGAGTAGTTTGCCATTTCCATCCCCAGCTCATTTTACAGATGAGGAAACTGAAGCAAATAGGATTAAGTGACTTGCCCAGCTTCACACAGCTAGCAAGAGTCTGAGGTCCAATTTAAACTCAGGAAGATGGATCTTCCTGCCTCCAGGCCCTCCGCTGTATACATTGCACTGTCTAGCTGTCATAAAACAGGCTCAGGGAGCTTAAATGAGCCCAGGCCACAGTCCACAGCTAGTAAGCATCAGAGCTGGGCTTTGAACCTGTGTCTTGGCAGTATGTCTAGTGCTCAGGGAATCACTCTCTGAGTTGAGGCTCCTATAGAATAGGAATAGTTTTTCTTTTATGCTTTATACCTCTAACAGCAAAGTGCCTTCTATGGTTTTGGGGGAGGGTTGGGACTTGTGGTTTTACCAGTGAGAAAACTTCCCTTTACCAATACTGATCGGTACTGCTTTATAACTTAGACTCTTAGAAAGTTGTCTCGGACATTGAGAGGGGAGGGGACATACCCTGGGTCACATAGCAAACATGCTTCAGAGGTAAAATTTGACTCTGGCTCTTCTGCCTCCAAGGCCAGCTTTCCATTTCTCTAAGCTGCCATTGGCCTGGCACATAGTAGGCGCATTAAATGTGTCTTGAACTGAATTGTCCCATGGTGCTATATTACTGACTCAAGGTTGGTCTGTAGTCAAATAAGCTCCCCCAACTCCAATGTCTCTTTTATCTTTATTCATGGCTTCCCAATCTTTTCCCATTGTTTTGGGTATATTCCATTGGTCTGTAGTTGTGTTGAATGAATATGATCTTGTTGGTAGGAGCATTTCCCCAATCTATCAAGGTCATCATACATTTGATTCCTGGCTCCTTATAAGAGGATTAGCCCTAGCACACTTGCCCAACTCAGAGTGACCTACAAATTGGATGAACAGGTTCTTCATTTGCCTGTCCAGATCAATCAAGATATTGAGACATCTGACCCCATGCCCGGCTGAGCCCCACTATCAAAGCCTCTCCCCTCTGCTCCCTGACCTGAATTCATCTTTGCCTGAGAAAGATGCAGATTCTAGCTGGGACCAAGGAGGCATCCATCCATAAAGAAGTCGGTGGATCTTTGCTAATGGGTCAGAGAACATGCAAGGGCCACTCCTTGAGTGGGAGTTGTACATCTGACTGGGAGATTAGGAACCCAGATGGTCACACCTGACTGGGGTGGATGGGAGGTGAAGAACGACTGGTAAAAGAATGGGAAGTGGATTTAGTCTGGTAGTTTAATTTAAGTTTCATTTTTTTAAAGCAGATGAGATCTAGGGAGAACTCAGCATTCCTAAAAGAGAAGGGTCACCTCTGGGTGGCTCAGTTCAGTGACTTGAACCCAGAACAGAAAAGGAGAGAATCTAATGAAAGAAATTTTTGGAGTATAATCCAGGAAACTGAGGCATGAACTACAAGCATAGAAGTTTTAACCTCAATTTGAGGGGTGGACTTCCCTCCTCCCTCCAGGGACAGAGAAAGCAGATTTGAAGAGGACTAGCATTTCTTAAGTACCTAATACTGCCAGACATTGTGCTTAGGTATTGGCCATACAAAGACCTATTTTCAGTTAGAGGTCTTGGGTCCAAATCTCAACTATACTACTTATTAGTGATGGGACATTTCGCAAGCAAACTAAACTCTCTGGGCATTGATTTCTTTATCTGAAAAAATTGAAGGGGATGAACTAGACCACTGGTATCCAACTGAAATTGAAATGAGGTCCACTCTGATTTCTCAAATATATAGATAACTGAGTCAAATTTACAAAAATACAAGTCATTCCCCAACTGATAAATGGTTAAAGCATATGAATAGGCAGTTTTCAGATGAAGAAATTAAAGCCATCTATAGTCATATAAAATGCTCTAAATCACTATTGATTAGATAAATGCAAATCAAAACAACTCTGAGGTATCAACTCACATCCATTAGATTGGCTAAAATGACAAAACAGGAAAGTAATAAATGTTGGAGAAGATGTGGGAAAATTGGAACACTAATGCATTATTGGTGGAATTGTGAACTGATCCAACGATTCTGAAAAACAATTTGGAACTATGCCCAAACTGTGTATACTCTTTGATCCAGCAATACCATTACTAAGTCTGAATCCCAAAAATATCATAAAAAGGGAAAATAACCTACATGTGCAAAAATATTTATAGCAGCTCTTTTTGTAGTGGTTAAGAATTGGAAATTGAGGGGATGCTCGTCAATGGGGAAGTAACTGAACAAGTTGTGATATATGAATGTGATGGAATACCAGAAGAAATGAAAACTGTAGTGATTTCAGAAAAACCTGGGAAGATTTACATGAAACAATGCAAAGTAAAGTGAGCAGAATGGGGAGAACATCATATGCAATAACAGCAACATTGTACAATGTTCACGTTTGACAGAGAGCTCTTCTCAGCGATACAATGATCTAAGACAATTCCAAAAGACCCGTGATATAAAATGTCACCCACATTCAGAGAGAGAACTATGGAGTCTGAATGCAGATCAAGGCGTTTTCTTTCTTTCTTGGGGTTTTTCTCATTTGTTCTGATTCTTTTTTCACAATATGACCAATGTGGAAATAGGTTTAATATAAGTGTATGAGTATAGCCTATATCAGATTGCTAGCTATCTTGGGGGGCAGGGGAAGGAAGGAGGAAGGGAGGGAAGGAAGGAGAAAAAATGGGACTCAGAATTTTATAAAAGTGAATGTTGAAAAAAATCTTTACATGTAATTGGAAAATATAAAATACTATTAAGTGGAAAAATAGAAATGGGGACCACTACAGTGTACTTAAGGATCCCTGCAGGCTGCAGGCTGACTTAGAAAACCACGTATTGACAATATCTGTATTCTACTGTATTTTTATGTATTTATTTGGTTAAATATTTCCCAATTACAATGTGTAGCCTGCAGTCTAGTGTTTGAGGCCTGTGGTCTTGGAGGTACTTTGCAGTTCCAGATTCTGCTAATGATCTGTTGAGCTGCAAGAAAATTGAACTGGGCTATGCTTTAGGGTGAAATGAATAGGAAAGAACAGTGACCTCAAGGTCAGGGTTAGATGAGAAGTCAGATAATTGAAAGGGATAGTATCCAGAAGAACCTGATTAATACTTTAAATGTGGGCCAAGCTCACAGAATAATGTTTGATGGTGGACATTAGCCTCAGGGCTCAGGTGGCAGTGGTAGAGGGTGGATCAGGGATGGCTGAGACTCCTCCTGGGCAAACCAGCTGGCAGATAATCAGGGGACAGGTTTTAAGGACAGAGGTCAGACAGCTGTGAGTTTGGAGCCAGAGAATGTCAATATTGGCTATCAGCAACTGTCTCCCTAGATAGCACAGAGCAGAACAACAGGAGAAGTCGGGAATAAGCAGGGGGCAGTGGGCACCAGATGTGGGGCAGTGTCTGGATGTCCCAGCAGGCTGGCCAGAGGCAACAGGGAGAGGGGTTCAGGCAGAGGTTCCAGGGAGAGCTGGTGAGTCCATAGAGATTTGGCCATCAGAACTTCAGCCAGGCACTGCAGTGGTCACTAGCTCACGATTGAAATGCTCTGGGTTCATATCCCACATGATCCTCACTCCCTGAATGACCTTGGGCAAGTTGCTGAACTTTCTGGGCTTCAATTTCCCTGTGTGTGGAATAAAGGGCAGGACCAGCCAGTCTTCTATCTCCAACTCTATTACCCTATGATCCATGAATTTAATTATCTCCTCTATACAAACGACTCACAGATCTATATATCTAGCTAGTTTCTGCCCTAGCTCTAGTCATCTATTGGATATGTCAAATTAGATATCCCAGAGACATCTCAAACTCATTCCATCTGAAATGAAAGTCAGTATCTTTCTCCCCAAACCCTCCCATCTGCTCAACTTCCCTATTTATAAATATAATTATAATCACAATATATCACATATGCATATATATATATATATATAAAACTATAATTATAATCACAATTCCTCTGATTCTCCTCAATGCCTCCTTCTCCCTCACCCTAGATTGTCAATCAGTTTCCAGATCCTATTCTGATCTCAACATCTCTCATGTTGGACGCCTTTTCTCCCCTCACCCAGTTCATGCCATCATCCCCTCACACCCACAGTATCTCAATAACTTCCTAATCGGTCTTCTTGTCTCCTCTCTCCCCATCACAATCAGTTCTCTCCATGCTGTCAGAGGAAGTTCCCCATGTAGATGTGACCATGTTACTCCCCTTCTCATGGGGGAGTAACAAAAATGGCTCCCTTTTGCTTCTAGAATAAAGTACACACTTCTTTGTCTGACTTTTAAATCTCTCGGTGTGGCTCCTAGGAACCTTTCCCGACTGGTTATGCTTTGCTTTTGTTTACTCACTGTGTTCTAGCTTACCTGGTCTACTTACTAAGTCCCGTCCATGACATTCCCCCTTCTGTCTTTGTACCTCCACACAGGCTGCCCCCATGCCTGGATTCTCTCCCTCTTCATAGCCACATCTGAGAATCCTTAGCATGCTTCAGATTTTTAGCTCGAGAGCTGCCTCTCCTGGTCCCCCTATTTCTCTGTTATTTTCTTCCTGTTTCCTTTGTGTAATTTTGTATTCCATAGGTCTGTGTACATGTTGTTTCTCCCAATAGAATATAAGTTCTCTGAGGACTAGGATGTTTTCATTTTTTGTCTCTGTATCCCTAGTCCCAACCCCAGAGCTTGGCACATAGTAGGCACTTAACAAATGGCAGAATAATGTTTTCTAGAGTTGGAAGAGACTGGAGAGGCCATCTCCTTCAACCTTCCCATTTTATAGATGAGGAAACTGAGGCCCAGGGAGGTGGGGTTTGTATTCAGATGCTCAGACTCAGTTCTATACTGCTGTCTGCATCCAGTAAGGATTCCCAAGATTCCCTTACTCTGCATAACTTAACCAAAGCCACCCTCCTGGGCTCTCCTACAGTGTATAGGCCTGGTGTAGGAGGTAGGGTTGGGGTGGGGAGTGGGATGCCTCAGGAGAAATCAGAAGGGAAAGGTAAAAATCTTTGGGGTGTGATTTTTGGAAAAGATGGGTCTTCTCCCTCCTTCCCCAACTCCTATATCCCTCATCCATGGGGTGGTGGCTGTAAGAGTTACCTAAGCAAAAATTGCAGCTATATGGTGCCACAGTGCACAAAGCACCCACCCTGGACTCAGAAAGAACTGAGTTCAAATCCAGCCTTAGACACTTACTAGCTGAGTGACCCTGGACAAGTCACTTAACCCCGTTGGCTTCAGTTTCCATATCTGTAAAATGAACTGGAGAAGGAAATGGCAAACTACTCCTATACTTTGTCAGCCCAAATTGGGTCACAAAGAGTTGGATACAACTGAAACAACACAATAACCACAATAGGCAAAAATTGATGGCACAATTTGGCTGGGGAACCTTGTATCGCAGGCTGCTGAGGGCTGACTCTGAAGTCACAGATAGCGCCCTTTGTGGCCTCTCCCAGGCTGATGCTGAACCCTTCAGCCTCTTCTCCAGATTTACTGACTGACAGTCAGGTTGGCCATCTCAGAATCTGGCATCCTACTCACTGCTCTTCTTCCCGGTCTGCTCAGTTTGAATTGCTTAACTATTTCAGTTTTTTTTTTTTTGGAGGGCAATTGGGGTTAAGCGACTTGCCCAAGGTCACACAGCTAGTAAATGTTAAGTGTCTGAGGCTGGATTTGAACTCAGGTCCTCCTGACTCCAGGGCCAGTGCTCTATTTACTGCACTACCTAGCTGTCCCTGCTTAATTATTTCTCAATCCTAGAGTCACAGAGTGTTAGAATTGAAAGGGCTCTTCATGGCCCTTGAATTAAATGTGTGGGCTTCTGAGCCCACCTTGAGTCAGCTCCTCCGCATGCCTGCTCCCTCCTTTTGTTTCAGACTTGCCTCAGTTTCCCAGGGTATCCTTGTGATCCCCGGCCCCTCCCCCACCAGTCTGGTCTAACAGGTGGAGGTCGTACTTTCCTAGTTTTTCAACAATAGCTTCATGTGGGATCTTGAAATTCTATCTGTTCCCATCTTGTTGTTTGCATGATCTGTCACTATTACAAGAGGAAAGTCACTTGGCCTGGTGAGATTTACCCTTCCCAGAGTTGTGCTAATGCCTAATGCCAAATGCTTCCTTGGGTCTCGAGACCATCATTCAGAACTGGGAGGGTCCTTGGAGGTTACCCAGTCCAACCCTTTCATTTTGCAGATGATGAAGCGTCTTTTTGGCTGTTTAGTGACTGTTGGACACTTGGGGTCTAATGTGATTTCAGGAACTGAAAAGAAACTTAGAATTTTTAAACAAACAGGGTCATACTGTTTTATTTTTAAAAATTAACGTGTATAAAACTTGACTTTCCCAATTTGGGGAGTAGGTCTAATTTCTCTAAGGGTTCTTTTTAAAAATTGAAATCTTTGAACTTTATATTTTACGTCCATCCCCTCACCCTCACCCAGAGAGTCATTCCTTATAATAAAGAATAAAAATGAAGAAGAAAGTTTCATAAAACTAACCAATATGTCAAGAAAGTCTGAAGTTATCTACAGTGTTCCACACCCAGGGTCACCTGCTTCTATAAAAGAATAGGGAGAGGTACCTGCTCATATCTCTTCCTTGGGGTCAAGCTTGGTGACTATAATTTCATATCCTCTAGTTTTGGCTGGTTTGTTGCTGAGTCTTCCCCTTAGAGCTCCATCTAAATTCTTTCCTGTTTACAAAAATCAGATATTGAATTGTGTCTATCCAGGATCAACTTAGGTACTTGGAAGATAACTTCAGTGTATTCCCAATTCTGCTTTACCAGCTGATACCAGGCTAGATCAGAGTATCTCCCCCCTTCTCCTCCCAGCCTTTGCAAATTAGACCTAGACTCAGGATGCTTAGGGTAGGCAAAGAAGAACGCATCTGCCTCCTTGTAGACTCCGAGGTAGTAGACCTTCCCTTTGCCTCCTTCAGCTCCCTGCCTGCCATGTGAACCATGTAGGAGCAAAAGAAGGCTCTGCAATACACCCTTCTCTATGGTCTTGTACTCTTGCTGTCTAATGATGATGAGTGCAGGGCTATGGGGTGGCAAGCAATTCATAGGAAGACCTGAGCATTTATATAACAGTGGAGGTGGGAAGAGGAGGAGGAGGAAGAAGGAAGCCCAAAGGATGCAAGGAAGCAAAACAGGAGACTGAGAAATTCTACAATTTCTTTATGTGATCTCATGGGAATTAATGTCCTTGAAGGCATCTAAGGCTTGTAAATCTGTTAGTGTTATGGAAGGCTACTAGGGAGACCCAATATGAACATCTGTCAGTTTCAGCTGAGTTTCAGAAACCAGAATCCCCTTTTTATGGCTATCTCATGATAGAATGCATCAGAGTTATGAGAAGGGATGAAGATTCAACACCAGCTGTGGTCAGATGTCTCCCAATTTTTCTTTGCTGTAACTATAGGCCTTGCTACAATCTGGGCAGTGCTCTTTCTTCCTTCATTTCCTTCCTTCTTTCCTTCCTTCTTTCCTTCCTTCCTTCCTTCCTTCCTTCCTTCCTTCCTTCCTTCCTTCCTTCCTTCCTTCCTCTCTCTCTCACTCTTTCTTTTCCTTTAAAGCATGTCAGAGTTTATAAAGGAGATATAATTTTATTTTTCAAATTTTATTTATTTTTTAATTAAGAACCTGAGAAACACCAGCCAATGAATGTTTCCATATAAAGAACAGATAAGGAGGACTTCATATAGGTAAAATATGTGTGCAATTTTACACGGTAGCATGGTAGTGTTACCCTGGGCAATGCTGTTTCCCAATTTTATAGTCCTATGAATTCTCATAAAAGGGGCTATTTTCGAGAACTAGGTGCTAATGCCTGAAATGATGACCAAAACACGATGCATTGTATTTCCATGGCAATTTCAGTTAGGTACATTTAGAATCACAAGGTGTCCAGAAGTCATTTGGGCTAATGGAGAAACCTGGCCAAGGCACACAGAAATGGAAGTGCTCCTGTGCCTTTGTTGGTACACTGGAACCTTCTTTGATTTATGTTCTCCTGGGGGTATACATCATCAATCAATGATATTTTTGTTCTGGAGTTGAAGCTTATGTTTGAGCTCAAGCTCATTATTGTGATGTCTACCTTAAGACAAGGTATGCTTCTTAAATCTGATCCTCAATAAGCTTCAGGGGTAGGTAGCCTTTTCAATACATAGTTTGTGAAGGAGTAGAGCCAGCTGGGTGGAGGGTTGATGGGGTGGAACATTTGTGATTTTCTACAATACACAGATAGCAAGAGATTCCATTTATGTCTCTCTCCCAGCCTCTATCCCTGCAGCCCTTATCCTCATTCCTACCTTAAGCTACTGAAGTTTTTTCTGCTTAGTTTTATTTTCTCGGACTTGGTCTGACCAGGGCTCCTAGCCAGAATTACAACTAGGGTGGGGTGTTTTGGACTTTGACAGAAATGATACTCTTTCAGTCAAATCATGAACAGGCATTTATTAATCACCTGCTATGTACTGGTGTTGAATTAAGAGCTGGGAAATAGAAAGGCAAAAAAGCAGTGTCTGCTCTCAAGGTGTTCACAGTCCAATGGGGAAAACAACATGGAACCTCCATGTGCAAACAAGACGTACAAGATAAATTGGAGATCCTCTTGGAGGGAAGGCACTAGCATTAAGATGGATTGGGAAAAACTTCAGGACCGACTGAGCTTAGCATTTAATCAGCAAGAATAATCAGCTAAAAGATGAAGTGACCAAAGCATGCTTTCTCTCCACCCGGTCTCCACCAAGTAGCCACACCGCAGGTGATCACCGACCTTGTCCATTCTGGTCTTGCTTCTTTCTCCCTTCTCTGACCCCTCCCCCCAGCAGCAGCTGGATGCTTTCAGAGACTTTTGCCCAAGGAGGGTTATTGTCTTGGACCCCTAACTGAACTTTATTAAATGTTGATTGAATAGTACGTTTTGAGTTGTCCGCCCGAAGCTTACTCGGGGTCCAAAAATGGTAAATGAAATTTCCTCTTACCGTGGGATTGCAGGTGACAGAGACCTTACTTTCTTGGATGCTTTCTCACCCACTCTCATTGCCCTGTTTTAAACAGAAGGCACAGGAAGCTCTGGGTTGATGTCACTTAGCTTGGCCTTAGAAGAGTCAACAACTTCTTTCATGCCAGCTCATGGAATGAAAATCTTTGTTCATTTAGTCATTCATTCATAAACAGTGGTTACTATTTGAATATTATTATTAGGCTGCTAAGAAAAAATAAGTGAAACAGCCCCTGCCCTCAGGAAGCTTCCGTACGCCTGGAGGGACGATGGGGAGTTAGATCATATGTCTATAGAGAAGTATATAGAACAGATAGACAAAGTAATTTGGGGGTAGGGTCTGCAATTGGGGGGACCCAGAAAGCCCTCTAGGAGTTGATACCTAAGCCAAGCCTTGAGCAAAGGTAGGGATTCTAGGGGAGGCTGGTGGACAGTGAATAGAGCACTGCCTCTGGAGTCAGGAGGACCTGAGTTCAAATCCAGCTTTAGACACTTAACACACACACACACACACACACACACACACACACACACAAACTAGCCGTGTGAGCTTGGGCAAGTCACAACCCCAATTGCCCTCCAAAAAGCAAAAAAAAAAAAAAGCTAGGGATTCTACAAGGTGGAGAGGCAGTGAGGATGGATTCTAGGTGTGGGAACAGCCTGTGTGAAAGGAGGGAGATGACAGAAGAAATGTCCTGTATGGGGAAGAGCAAGATCACGGGTCTATGCACCGAGTGCGTGATGGGGAATAATCCACCGCAGGCTTTGGGATGTCTGACTAGAGCCACCGAAGGGTTTCTATCTTTGCCCCTCTTCCTGTGGCCAAGAACCATTTGAGTGTTTGTTTTGAGAGACTCCCTGGCTTAGGTTGCCAAGAGCTGCTGCTGGGGTCACGGTACAACCCTCTTTCCATAATAACACCCCCAGATACTGCAAACCCAGGACTGTGATTTCCCTGATGAGAGATTGCTTTGTGACAGAAATCTTCCACTCACCTGTGACAGACACGCAACGAAGCTGGAAGCCCCTGGTCCACAGCTGCTGAGGGAGAGGCTCTGATAATGTGTCCCATGGCCTAAAGTTTGCCTTCCAACTGGCAGTAAACAAAGGGAATTATGTGTGGGGGAAGGAGAAAGTGAGGAAAAGGGAGGAGGAGGAGAGAGCAGAAGCCTTACGGTGAAAGTTTGTCAACAAACTCTTTCTAAGTACTTCTTCAACATTAGCATCAGCAAAGAACATGTGGCATTTACAAACCTTCTTATCTATTCGTTAGCGTGCACATGTAGGACATTCTTAAGGTTAAACCACTGCCCACGTGGGACATAAGCAACATCACTGTAGCCTGAGACCTACAATCAAAGGATCATGGGTCCCCAAAGCCGCCTGCCCCTCACCACCTTTGGCAGGCAGTCTGGGTAGCCTTGGGACCCCATCTCAGAATCACATTCTTAGATGCATTAAATAAAATACATAGAATGACAAAGGAAAAACAGTCATCAAAACATTACAAAAACCAGTCTACAGATGCCACTGAACTCTATTATGACCATGTTTCTGAAAGTGATAAAATGACATATTTAAAAAAAAAATCAGGCATCAACTCAAACAGGTAGTGTAGTGGGTAGTGCTCTGGGCCTGGAGCCAAGACCTGAGTTCAAATGTAAGGTTTACTGCTTGTATTTAGCTTCGAGGGATGAGATATCCATTATGCCTACGACCCTTCCATGCACCTGTGGCATCCGACGTCTCTGACATTTTAAATATGCCCTTCTTGCAAAGGCCTGGGGAAAACTACAAAAACATGACCATGGCAGCCAGCTACACTCTATCCTCCTGTGGGGAAACATGAGTCACCATGTGGAGGACTATAAGCCCTGGGACCAGGATGAACACTGTCTTTGTAACATCTTCATTGCTTCTTCTCCTAAGAGGGAAAGCAAATTAATATCTTCCAGACTTTCACCATTTCCCTCTAGCCAATCAAACATCAAGCCTTTATTAATCACTTACTGTATTTCATGAGAGCCAGTGGGGTGCAGGGTCTAGAAAGCTGGCCAGGAGCCAGGAAGTCCTGTGTGGAAGTCCAGTAGCTGATGTGAAATGGCTGTCGGAGCCTCAGTGCTCTTGGAGACTAGGGCATGCAGAGAGGGTGGTGAACTGCATCAATGTAGGGAGTTTTCTCCTCAAGAAGTTCCCTTCATCAAAGAAATAACAGAGCCTATCTCCATCCCACTCCTTCCATGTGCCAGGCACAGTTCTAGGCACTGGGAAGACAAGTAAGAACCAAACAGTCCCTGCTTATATTCTATCTTTAGGGGGGCAAAAGGCGTCCATATTTAGCCATCCACTTCAAAGCAGATAGCCCATGGAACCACGGCCACCGAAAGCCTCCCTCGGCCATGAATGCTGAGCACTTTACAGACGCAATCTCATTTGTTTTTCACAATTCTGGGTGTTCAGGGCTCTTTTTATCCTCATTTTTTAGACAAAGAAATTGAAGCTCATCCAAGGTGACAGGTATCAGATGTAGTGTAACTGGGCCTGGAGGCAGGAAGGCCTCAGTGTAAAATCTTCAATGGCTCCCCATTGCTATTTGAATAAAATAGAAACATCTTAGCCTGGCATTCATGGCCCTGCAACATCTGGAATCAGCCTCCATACATGGCTACTCTCCGTTCAAACACTCTGTGCTCTAGAGAAACTGGACTTAAGCACTTAGTGCCTGGCATCCAGTGGGTGCTTAATAAATCTCGATTGATTGACCTATTAATGTCCCTGATTTCATTCTGTTCTCTCCTTCCTCTGGGCTTTTGGTGAATGCTATTCCCCACTTAACCATGGCTGGCATGGATTCTTCTCAGGAGGCATCCGTTTGCTTTGGTAAAAGTTTCTCACTAGGAAATAAAATCATAGAATACTTTAACACACACGCACACACGCACGCACACACACACACACACACACACTCATATTCCACACACAATATGAAGGGAAGTGTGCAGTGGTGAATAGAGAGTCCTGAGTTCAAGAGCTACCTCTGAAGCCTTCTGGTTGCCTAGGTTACTCTCTAAGACTCAAAGGTGAGCAACAGGTGTTGACTGGCACTGGTGGGGGTGTGTCCTTCTTCTTCCCCAACTCTCTACCACCAAGAGCTTTTTTTACCTCAAAACTTTTAAAGAAAAAAGTTCCCTTTCACTGGAGTGTTTCACATGTGACTGGATGACCACTTGTCCATTGAATTGTTGAGGGCGTTCTTGGTCAGCCGTGGGTTGTACCAGATGGCCCCTGAGGTGCCTGCCAACTCTGAGATTCTGTACTACTGGGAAATGTTTGTCCAATTACATGGAGTCGAATTGAAAGATGAGGTCTTAAGATTAATAAGTTTTCTGAAGCAGCCCCAACAGATGGCGATCAGCAGGTCAGCTCAATGCTAGAAACCCAGTGTCCCAGCCCCCTCTCTGCCTTTCATTTCCACTGCTATGCCCTCATCTTTCTGGGAATCCTCATGAATAGCTCAAAATGAGAGCAGACACAAATGCATAATGTTTCAAACATGCGTGTGCTTGTTATCACAGAGGAAAAATATATTTATAACAGAATCAGGCAATTGTTTACTGCTTAAGGAATCATAAAAGCATTTTTAGCTCCCTTGGACCACTAAGTCCAACTGGTTAATGAATCACTAAATGGGAGCTACCTATTTAGAAGATCTCTAAGGGTCACTCCACTCTGAATGACCCCTGTGAATGACCTCTCCTCCTGAGAATGCTCCTTGACATCCCTATGGAATACCAAGATATCTTATCAGTCATAATTTCATCATCATGACCATTCCCTCCTCTGATGCAGATCACCACTCTACCACACTTTTGTCAGTTTCTGGGGCCAAAATAAATTCATCTCCGAGTAGCCATCCTCTTGGTGATGAGATCCTCTGAACTTTAGCCACACTGGTCCTTAGACATCATCTGTAATACCTATTTTTATTGGGCCTTTACTCAAAGTCTTCCCACATGGTCTAGATTATAGAACTTGATTTCAGCTGGGAACCTGTGCAGAGGAGAATCTCCAATTCCTCCAAAATCAGCTGGGAGGGGGACGCCGCCAAAGGCTGATGTTTGAGGCATTGGGGATCTTCTTCTTTAGTGGAGAATTTGAAAAGATGGTAAAAAAAGATAGTAGGATCATGGGGCACCATTCTGAATGGAGGAGACAAGCCAAACTAAGTTAACAAGCATTAATTAAGGGCTGACTTAATAACAGCCAGGTCACTGGCCATTGACAGGCTATCTCTGGCTTCTTGTAACAGATAAACTTTTAATAAGTATATATATGAGAAAAGAAAGGGGGAAAGGAGAATAGAGAGAGAGAAGAAAGAAGAAAAAGGAAGAAAAAGAAGAGAGGAGGAAGGAAGAGAGAGAGAGAGAGAGAGAGAGAGAAAGATGAAGGAAGACTAGCAAAGCTAAAGAAGAAAGGCCATGACAGCTCCAAACATCATTCTTCTGACCAAATGTCCCCTGCCCAGATCCCAGGAGACTGGGGGACAGAGAGTCTGAGGACTTTCTGCTGAGGCCACTGGAACAGAATGTCCTGGCTTTTCTTAAGACGGGTGGGGGACTCTGGACAAGTTTTCTGTGCCTTTGTTTTCAATTACAGACCCAGAAATCCTTTGGAGGGGTTGTGACATTACAAAAAAAGCCAGGACACTATGTGCAAAAAGTTAGTTATGGGGTCAAGTACTTAGAAAAATGAAGGTCTGACTTATTTGGAATTATCCAAAAATAATAGTCTCTCAGGGGAATAAAAGGTCATGTCTGGAGCTGATGACTGAAAATTTATTTAATTGACTTCTTGCTAGTCACCACGTGATCCTTGCTTTGGTGGTGCCAAGGTTAGGCCCCTGAGACTCAAATAAACCTGTGGAAAGGTAACAGCCAGGAGGCCAGTGTCACGGGGTGGAAGAGTGTGTGGGGATGGCTATCCCCCATGCCTAGAATGCTCTCCCTGCTCGCTCTGACTACTGACCTCCCTGGCTTCCTGTCAGTCCCAACTCAAGTCCCACCTTCCACAGGAAGCTTCCCCAGCCCCTCTGAATTCTAATGCCTGCCCTGTTACTTTCTATTTATCCTGAATGTAGCTTGTTTGTATATATTTGTATGTTGTCTCCACCATTAGTCTGTGAGCTCCTGGAGGGAAGGGATTATCTTTTGCCTCTTCTTGTATTCCCAGTACTTAGCAAGGTTCCAGGCACATAGTAGGTGCTTAATTAATGTTTACTGATTCATTGATTACTACAGAGGTAACATTGGTCCAAGCTCCTAACCTTCCTGTTGTTCTTAGAACTGTGTCTCTGAGGTTTCAGCACCAGCCTCTCTTCTTCCTCAAGAAAGACTGAAGGAGTCTGCTTCGTTGTTCCCTCCCTCATCTGGGTCACTTTGAGATCCTCCCTCCCCAGAGGGACAGCTGACATTAACTGATATTAATCTCCTATTGTAGATTAAAGGCCCACCACATGTACTCACCAAGTCAGATTCTCAGAGGACACTCCACAGAGTCAGGCTCAATTAAATTCAATTTAATCCAGTTAAGTGATCATCAATTAAGAGCCTACTATGTGCCAGGCTTTGCCAGACTTGATCCTGGGAACACAAAACCAAAACTAAAATGGTTCATCCTGTCAAGAAAATTATACTTTATTAAAAATAATAATAGCTAACATTTTTAGGGCATTCTGCACATATTATCTCATTTTTATCCTCATAAAAAGCCTGGGAGGGAGGTGCTATTATCATCCTCTTTTTATAGTTGAGGAAACTGAGGCAAATAGAGGTTAAGTGACTTGCCCAGAGTCACACAGCCAGTAAGTGTCTGAGGTTGGATTTGAACTCAGGTCTTCCTGACTCCACATTTAGCCCACAATCCACTGCACCACCCAGTGGCTCCCTTTAGAACTGGTTGATCATTGTAGACTTTATGGAGGAGGTGAGATGTTAGCTGGGAATAGAAGGATGGGTAAGATACCAAATGATGGGCATTCTAAGCGAGTGTTTTACGGGAGAGCCTGTACCATCAAAGTAGCCAGAGGCAAAGGGGAGTTAGTAGTCAATAAACATAAGCACCTACTATGTGTTGGGGACTGTGGGAATGCTGGGATATAGAAAGAGGCAGGAGACAATTGTAGGCCTCCAGAAGCTTACAGTCTAATGGGGGAGAAATCATGTAAACAAACAGCAGAGATGAGCTAGGCCTCTGTATCAGACAGGATGTGAGGACTGGCACATGACGGGATGAAGAGCCAAGGGTGATTCTAAAAGATGTGAGTGTGGGTGACTAGAAGGCTTATGTGGTCAAGTCTGGGGAAGCTCAGAAGATGGGGGCTTTAAGGGAAAGATTTTGAGTTTTCTTTTAGAAAAGCTGAACTCAATATACCTGAGTCATCTGGTTCAAAACATCTAATAGGTATTTGGTGATGTGGACCTGAAGCCGAGGGGAAGCCTGGCCCTGACAATAGTGGTGTTGGTGACATCTTGTAGAGTTAATGACTGAATTCATGTCATTAAAGGCTGAGGAAGGCAGAGGAAGAATGTGGAGGGAAGGGAAGAGGGTCCAGGACAGAGACCTCGGGGTATACCCACAGAGGCATCAGGGGGGTTGATACTGATGAAGATCTATCCAAGGAGACTGGGAGGGAGCAGGCAGAGAGGTAGGAGGGAGAACCAGGAGAGAACAATGTCATAGAAACCCAGACATTGGAGGGATATAGGAAGAGAGAACGGTCAACAGTGTCAGATGATATTGGGAGGTCTAGAAGGTTAAGCACTGAGATAAGGTCATTGGGTTGAGTCAGAAGAGTTCAAGACTTGGTATCAGGATTCCCTGGGTTCAAGTTCCTCATGTGACCATTGTTAGCTGTGTGACAGTGGACAAGTCACTGCCTTTCTGAGTCTCGGTTTCTTCATCTTCAAGATGGTGGTTCTACTTGTATTCTCTAACTCCCGAGGTGATTATGAAGCCTGAGTGAGAGAATTGGTGTGCTGTGCAAATTTAACAACACTTGTGTAGATTCCAGTTACTATTATTGTTATTATAATATTAAAATATTTAATAATACAAGGCAGGACAGAAAAAATACAAGATAAAAAGACAAAAACTGCCAGAGAAATTCAAAGGATGGAGGGATTAGGATTTTAGAGCTGGATGGTCAGGAATGACTTCAGAAGAGAGGGGAGATTATGAACTAGACTGTCAAGGTAGGTCATGAGGTGAACGGCATGTAAAGGTGGAGGTTTGAACAATTTAAATAAAGATGGTGAGGTAGGAAAGTAATCATAATGACTGATATTTATATAGAGTTTTAAAGTCTGTATTTATTTTAATTAAGTTTAAACTTTTAATTTATTAATAATTATGTATTATAATTATTAATAATCATTTAATCAATTCAACTAATTCATTTAAACTTTGCATTCATTGTCCCAGTTGGGTCTCATAACCTGGGGAGGTGGGTATCCCCATTTTACAGATGAGGAAACTGAGTCTAAAAACTTAAGTGACTTGCCCATGGTCATACATATCAGTGCCAGAGTCTGGATAGAATCCAGCTCTTTCTAAAAGCTCTATCCTCTAAGCACTAAACAGAACCAGTCTGATGAGAGTGGGGGATTTGATTAATTAGTAATCAACAAACAAGTATTTATTAATTGTCACATAATAGGAGTCATGACAAATGAGGTTAGAAAGGTAGTTGGGACTAGATTGCAGGGATGGTCTTTGGTGGAAGGAATTGCCTTTGGATGTGCACAAATGCCTGATAGAGATTTGCATTCGTTGGACCACAATCCAGCTTGCCGGCACCCTGCCCCCGAGGCGGAGGGGACAGTAGCTTTTTAAAAAGTTGTAATGGGAATGGTCAGTGATTTAGAAAAGACTCCCTGTGGAAGTCAGGCAGCACAATGGCGGCCTTCCATCACTCCGATGGGAGGAGGGACTTTGGTCCAGAGCCTAGAACAACGTTTCTCTTTACCTAAATAGAAAGCTCACGCTCTAGCCCCGGTGCCAAGCCCTAGTGCCAAGCCTCGGTGGCTCTCGCTTCGGATTGCCCGTGGGGAAATGCTGAAGCTGACCAGGCCTGCCAGGGTCTGCTGTAGGCTGGCCTCTGAAGCCAGGCCCTGAACCCAGAGGGCAAACCATTGTGGGATGTTCCCACGATGTCTGCCAGGAGCCTGTGGGGCACTGCTGGGAACCGGATGGCCCAGAACCGACTTCCTTGGGGAACGCACCGAAGCCTGGGAGATTGTGACTGGTTGTTGTGACTTGGTCCCCCAGGGCCAAGTCCGAGCACTCCCCAGATCTGAGCCCGGGAAGGTGCCCTCCCGGCTGCCTTGGGCTGCAGGCTCCGCAGGATGCATCTCTACAAGCCAGCCTGTGCAGACATCCCCAGCCCCAAGCTGGGGCTGCTGAAATCCGGGGACTCGGCTTTGAAGGGAAAACGCCCTCTCGCTGGGCCCCAGGCGCGACCCTCAGCATCGAGCGGGGCCGGGAGGAGCAGTGGTGTGTCCGAACGGAAACATCTGGAGAAGTTCTTGAGGGTCCATGGGCTCTCACTGCAGGAGACGGTCCGGGCGGAGACGGGCATGCCTTACAGGTACCTCTTTATCAAGCTATAGCTCTGCTGCCCCAGGTTCTTGCCATGAAAAACCTGGGGCTGAAATGCGTCCTAGAATCGCTCAGTGGAAACTTGAAAAGGGAAGGGAATGGGAAGAGAGGGCTGGAGTTGGAGGGAGAAGACCCAGGTGCAAATTCTGACTCTCTACCTGGATGACCTCAGAACACTCAGTGTCCCTGTCAGGAAGTAAACTCTACAGCCCCATCCAGCTCTATCTAGGATCCGGTGATCTCCAAAGTGGGAGGGGTGGTGGTGGAAGAGAACAGGCATTTATTAATCACCTACTGTGTGCTAGGCATGGAGCTAAGCTCTTTACAGATATAATGTAAATATATATAATATTATATATATATATAATATATGGAACAAATATAATATAAAATAAAACAAATATCTTATTTGATCCAAAAGTCGGATTCCTCTCCCTGTCTCACTCCACTTATATTGAATCTTCTTTCTTCTTTCATATAAAAGGCTATTTAAAAAGTGCCCATGTAAGTACCACATGCTTTGTTTTATTCTGTGAATTGAAAATAAAATAAATAAAAAAATAAAAACCATTCGTGACTGTATCCAGGGCTGAGCCACTGGTTTTTGTCAGGCCCAACTTGAGCCAGGCATGTTTGCACTTTACATATCTACAAGTGAATTATCAGAATTTCTCCCTGTTCCTTAAGGCCAGCTTGTGTGTGAGAGGCATGTGTTTGCAACTTGAGACAAGTCTCTCCACCCATCTGTAAAATAAGGTCGTTGGCCTTTGGATTTGAATTTAGAGGATCTAGTTCTACAACCTAGCTCAGAAACTGAATAACTAACTGTGATATTGGGTCTCAGTTTCCTTATCTGTGAAATGAATGCTCTGACTCAGTGAAAGCTGAGACCCCTTAGGAGCTGAGGTATGAGAGTTGATTCCAACCCTGTCAATTTCCAAAAAAAGGAAACTGAGATTCCCAGAGGGCAATGACCTACCCAAGGTAACATGGGTCTTCAGCAGCAGAACAGGACCTGAACTCTAAGGTTCTTTCCAGCATTTCCCTGAAGTGACTTAACCAACATCAGAATGGGCATTTAGGATTTCCTGGCTCTGTGAGAGACTTCCATGGTGCTTTGATGTTTTCTTTGAGGCATTAGTCAGTAATCTGTACTAAAAGCCAATGGAGAGTTTAGCTGTTGGGCAAGCCTTCTTTGAAACAACTGAAGATTTTATCGTTGTAGCTCAAGATAAATGAGAGTTTGTTCTCTAACCTTTCATGGCCATCATTTATCCTGTTAATGATTAAAGAGAGTGAGCACATTCTCTTTCTAGTGGGGCTAAGAGGGGAGTCCTTTTCCCATTACCCTGGTTGGGAACATTGTGTGCCCTGGTGGGCCTGTTGTTCTTTCTAGGAGAAGAGATTTGATCCATTAATGCATTACCCAGCAGCCAGGATTACAGCTACATCCAGGGCTGGCAAAAAGGGCCTGCCTGAAGCCTCAGTGGTTTTGATGAAAGAAAGGTGAAATGCACAGATATTGGATGCAGCCAAAACAGGCTTAACCTTTATAAACAGCCTTGGTCCTAGGGCACTGGAGCCCAGACCCGGGTTTTCCACCAGCCAGGGCAGGCATGCTTATTAAATGTTTAACAAAAAAGCTAAAGGACTTTATTGATTTGTTTTTTTTTTATATTTGAAGGCCCACTTTTTAGGTATTGTTTCGCTAATTTATTAGTGACTAATTACAAAATTGCTAATGATTGACTAATTCCATTATGCCAAGTTGCTGTGATAAGATCCCCCTCTGGATAGAAAAGCATTTTGCAGGGCACTTGTGGACAGAAGAGACTGTTTACCCCTTTGGGAAGGGCATTAGCTCTTTCTGATCTGGAGCTGGACCCTAGAGGGCTTCTAAACCTTGGAGGCTGTCTAGATCATGACTTGGCTCCCCTTGCCCCAGTCTCTACTTCCCGTCTGCACACCATTCCCCTATTCCCTTTACTTCCAATGAGAACCCCTTTCTTTTTTTTTCCCTTTGCCTTCTGATCAAGTAGTGTGTGTCTCATTGAGGGTGGTTTAATCAGGCTTGGACGGAGATGGGCCTTTTCCATTTTCTTTCCTCTCTTCTTTTTCCTTTCTCTCCTTCCTTCTTTTCCAGTATTTGTCTTCCTTTCTTCCCTTTCCCCCTCCCTCCTTCTCCTCCTTCTCTATTAGCAGCTTTTTCCCTCCTTAAGTTCAGCTGAAGAATACCTCAGATAAAACCACATACACAGAGAGTTAGTCTTCCCTCTAGCCTCAACTACTCTTAATTGCACAGGGGATCCCATAGTTGCCTATTTGTAGTTACATATTCTTACATTTTAAAATGTGGAATTTGGATTTTTTGACTCTGACAACAGAGACAAAAAAAAAACCAAGGTGAGAATAACTTTTGGCAGTCAGTGCAAGGGATGGGTACATGTAGGGTTCAAGTCAGTGGGGAAATAGTCCCACCTACTGATTCTCTTTCACCTGGAAAGTCCATGAAATTTTGAAGAGAAGGTGGAATAAATGGGGATGGAATGGACAGGACTATGGAGGGTTTAGTGTCCAGAGAAGCAAAACAGAGGCACTGGAGGTGGAGTCAGGAAGGCCTGGATTCAAATCCAGCCTCAGAAACTAGCCATTTGATCATGGTAACTCAACCACTCTCAGTCTCACTTTCCTCATCTGTCAAATGGGGCTGATAATGGTACCCACCTCATAGGGTTGTGTGAGACTCAAATGCGACAAGGTAAAGCACCTTTTAAACTTCAGAGCACTACAGAAATGCCATTTAATAATAATCATCATTAAGGCCTTGGCTCAAAGATCTTCCTGCCAGTCACGGAGAGAAAAATGATCTTCTCTGGATCCTGGCAGGAAGGTAAGAGGGAGACTTTGGAGAGGATGAGTTTGGAGTATTGAGAAGAAAATAGATTTAATTTAAGCCATAAGTTTAAATTGGCAAGAAACCTTGATTTAGTCATCCCTGTCTACAAAAAAGTACATTCTTGCCGGTGTTTAATGTTACCACAGTCTTGGAAATAAATTGGCTTTTCATTTTCAGACATTTAACAAGGAGTTCACTATGATGGCTTCTGCAGTGGTACCAGAAAACTTAATGAGACTTGGACTTGGAATCAGGAAGTCTGAGGGAGAATCCCTGACCTGCCATCCTTCTCTCAGCCTCAGTTTCCTCATCTGTTAAGTGTGGAGATTGGCTTAGGTGACCTCTAAAGGTCCTTTCCAGTTCTTGAACTTATGAATGTCTAGATCCACAGTCATTCAATCACTGATCAACAAGCCTCCATTGAAGGCATTGGAGCTAGGTTCTTGGGATACAAAGGCAAAGATGAGATTGTTCCTACCCTTAAGGAGCCTCCGTTTTATAGGAAGAAACAACACGCATGCAGAAGCACATTGGGAGGGTAGGGAACAGATGAGTGATTTCATCAGTGGAGAAAGCTCTTTCCTAGTGAGGAATTTCCTTTTCCAATGGAGATTTAAACCTTCTCCACAACTTAGAGCCTCTGCAACTTAACATTGACAGGTCAAATGACTTGCCTAGGTTATATGGTCAGGATGTGGCTAAGTTAAGACCCAGATCTTCCTGACTCTAAGGCCACCTTTATCCCCTGTGACTCCCATAGAAAACATGCAGAATAAATAACAGCCTCAGGAATTGGAGAGCTCCCAAGCTGACAAGGCTGCCTCCAAGTCTGGATACATCCATCTCAGAAGAGGGGCTCATCTGCATGAGATCAGGAAAGGACAAACATAATGAGGCATGCTTTAAACCCAGTCTTGGGCTTGCCAAAATGGGACATGTACTTCTGATGACATACACACAGCCATGTGGAATCTGGAGGGAGGGACAAGATGCAGACTCCTTTCCTCCACTTAATTCTGAGGAAGCATCTAAAAGGAGTCTTGCCTTGATTCCTAGCCAGAAAGGAAGGAGGTAAGATGGTGGGGTGCTTCTTCTTATACATCTAGTGAGTCATCAATTCCTTACATTCCATAGCCAATAAGGGGAATCTTCATCCTCTCACGCTATAATCTCCTCAACTGTGAGTCACAAGGGTCTGGAAGCATCCCTCTCCCTCCCCAACCACCATGTCGTGACCATATAGTCATCACCTGGAACCAGGAATGGCAACTCAGAGCATGGGATGGTCCCCCTGTACATATAACAGGAGATGAGGAGGAGTCTCATTTCTGATCGAGGTCACTCGTGGATTCATTACTGTCTCAGACCTGAGCTGGAAATTTGCCACTCATACCTACTCCTGAATAGTCACGAATCTCTAAAAAAGATAGAAAGTTATTATTCCTAATTTAAAGATAGGAAACTGAGACAAGGCAAGGGCAATTGCTTCCCAGGCTCAGTTCTGGAACTCCCAGTCTAATGGCCCTCTTTTTTGGGGGGGGGGTCTAGCTAGCATCCAGCCTGGGTAAGTGAAGACGCTTCTCTATACTGTTAGTGGAAGGAAGAGGTTATTCACTGTAGAAATCTTGAGTAATCACCTCACGCTTTGGATGGAAGGATTTTCCCTTGAAAGAAGAACCAACGGAGTTTGAAAGAAGCAATTAAAAGATTGTTTCTGTGGTGCTTTAATCGAGGCACTTTCCTCATAATGACCCTGAAAGGTTGGTGCTGTAAGGGTATCATTAACCCTATTTTACAGATGAGAAAGCTGAGTCTTGTAAAGTTTAAGTCAACAGGGTACTAAGTTTATAGGCTAGAGTGAGAATAATCATGTGCCTTCCCAGTCATTTCCCCCACCCCCAGGCATTTGACTAGAGGCAAACTAAAACTGACTGCAGAGACCCTTCCAGTTCTGAAATTCTGTGCCCCCAGGACTATGAGGTTCCTTGGACTTAGCTCTAAGAAGAAATTTGTTTTTCCAGGTTTTGTTTTGTTTAATTCTATCTTCCACCAATATCTACATCTCTTAGGAATCAAGTGTGAACAAGGTAAGGAAATTACAAAGGAAGGAAATTTCAATGAAGATTTTTCCAAATTTTATCTTAAAAGAAAATTCTGAATTCTTCCTTTGTACCTTTCTTTAAGTTCAGTGACTGGAGCTCAAGGCACAGCCCGGGATTTAACCTGTGTTCATCTGTTGCTAGTTGTCAAGCTAGTGAGTTCCCTTATTAAATAGTTGGCATGGAGCCTTGTTTCCCCTCTCTCCCTTTCTGGAGCATTTTCTATCTGAAACTGCAGTTATTCATCTCAATTAAATAAAATTTAGCTATTTCTATTTTTTAAAAATAAATTTTATTCATGCTTTTGGTTTTTGTCATTGCCACTTTTAAAAACTACATTTTATTTGTTTCATTAACTATTTTAACTAAACATGTTTTAACATTTATTTCAAAAAAATCTCTCTTCCTTCCACCTTCCCCCTCCCCTTGAAAAAGTAAGAAATATGATATTGGTTACACATGTAGAGTAACATCATCATTGTTTCTGGAGATACACTCTTCCCTCCCTCCCACTCCCTGTATATCGCCACCCTGGAAATGAACTCTCCATCATAAAAATAAAAATCAGTTCAACAAAAATGAGTATCTATGATCATGTCTATGACACTCTGCCCTCTGAGTTTCCCATCTCTCTACTCGAAAGGCTTGTAGGGGGGTACAAACATATAGCTAGATTAATGAGTAAAAGATTATTGAGAATGTTAGCCAGGGAGAGCAGGAAAGACTTCTGTCAGAGGTAACTCAGGAGTTGAGTCTTGAGAGATGCTTGGAATTCTAAGCATGTGTCAGTCATAGGGGACAGGCATGTAGGTGGTAGATGAAATGAACAGGTCAGGGAAGAACAAAAAAAACCACTGGGACTGGAATTTTGAATGTTTGAAAGTGTGTCATATGAAACAAAGCTGCAAAGGTAGGCTAGAGCCAGGCTGTAACAAGCTTCAAATGCCAAGTTGAAGATTTTATCTTTTGTTCTAGAGAAAATAGGGAGCCATGGAGATTCTTAAGCAAGAGAGTAACATGGCTTTAGACTGATAATGTTGGCAGTTCATAGAGAATGGACTGGAGGGCAGAGACTTGAAGCTCCAAGTACAATTAGCTATAAGGTCATCATTGCTGGTTTTTTCTCCTTCCTTTTCCCATTTCTTGAGAGATATGGCTTTCATGTATTTTTCAGAAGCTTCTGATGAGTTCTGATGAAATTTAAATGAATTCTTGGAGATATCATAAATTTACAGAATTTGAGAGCTGGAAGGAGCCTCAGTGGCCCCATCCGTGAGGGAAGTGAAAGGGTGGATAGAGACAGAGAATGGATAGAGTGTGGCCCTGGAGTCAGAAAGGCTTATCTCCCTGAGTTCAAATCTGCCTCAGACACTTACTAGCTGTGTGACCCTGTCAAGTCCCTTCACCTTCTTTGCCTCAGTTTCCTGATCTGTAAAATAAGCTGGAGAAGAAAATGCAAACTACTTCAGTATCTTTGCCATGAAAACTCCAAGTGGGGTCATGGAGAGTCAGATGTATCTGAATAACAAAAGCCCCATTCATACCTGAAAGGGGCCACCTGGACCAACACGTATATAGGGAAATGATGAAGATGACAAAATCCTCCTCAGTCCCCTGCACAGAACACACCTAAGCTAGTATCACTCTGGAGAGAAGTGAAATAAAAAGATCACAATAGCCTTGGTGATTCATGATGGTAAAGCCTGGTTGCTGCTTCTGCTCTGAGACCTGACCATGGGGCTTTTCCCAATGAGACTTTGAACTTGATGAGGCAGGTTTGTCTCCCAGATGGACTCAGTTCAATGTGAGTGACTGAGGGTGCTCTCTGCTACGCTAGTGTAGAATATATGGTTTCCATGGTGACTTAGATTTATTTTCAGTCAAGACATATCAGGGAAAAATTAAAAACAAGAAAGCTCTGAATACATGTATTAATGGTTTAAAAATTGCAAGGCAGTGAAGGACACTGTCTCATCCCAGAATCAATAGTGACAAAGGTTTACACAGGTCCTTTGATGGCTTAGTCTTTGTATAAATAGAACTTTAACTAGGGTGGAGTCAATGGGCATTTGCCTCGGGGTGCTTATTTTAGAGGGTGCTTGCATTCTTTTGCTGCATTGAGGTGACTTCCTCTCCTGCATCACCCTGCTCCCCACTTCCCCTTGGCCTCTCCACCAGCAGCAGCCTTACAAGCCCACCTAGTTTTCTGTCTTTGCCTTCTTTACAAGGCCAACTGTGCTGTGTCAACCCCCTCAACTGAGGTTGCCTTTATAGTTACTTATCCTGGGTATAAAAGTTTCAAGCTGCAAGCTCTGACTATGAAAAAGTATCGTTGAGTCCTTCCTAATTGTGCAATGACTTACCAACAGGAGCATCAGGCAGGTTGTTAATTATATCTGAGAGACTTGGAGTTTATTCATAGAATCAGTAAGGAGACTTTAGGCACTATCTAATGAATTCTCCTATGCCATGCAGGCCTTCCTTCCACAGTACAGGTGAAAGGCATCTTGTTTTGATTTGAATGCTTCTAATCATGGAGAACTCACTTCTTCACAAGGCATCCTATTCGGTGTGTGCTCTAATTAATCAAGTGTTCTTTCTTCTATTAAACTAAGATCTGCCTTCCTCTGGCTTTTTACCCATTGGCCCTGGCTCTGCCCTCTGGAAATAACAGAATAATTCAAAATCCTTTTCCATACAAGGTACCTTTTGTCTCTATTAACTGAACTGCAGAGGTAACACTAATGTCATAGAATTTGGAGTTAAAAACTTAGCTTCAAGAATCAGCGCTCAAACTTTCTAGCTGTGTGACCTGTGGCAAGTCCCTCAACAGCTCTGATCCTCAGGCTCCTCATCTGTAAAGCAAACCCATGCCCTAACTTACCTCAGATGATTACTTGGAGGAAAATGCTTTGTACCTCTGAGTGTGAGCTTTTGACATTGTACCTACAGAATACAGACCAGAATCAGTAGATGACATAAATGGTTGCTCTTAATCGGGGCAGTCCAGAATGACCAGAGAAGGCTTCAGAGAGGATTAAGAACTAGAGATTGAGGAAGAAGGAAGAAGCTGGGTTCCTTCTGGACCAAAGCACCTTTCTGGAACTTGGCAGACTTTTCTAGAAAGATGGAAGTGAAAAGGAAGGAGGAATCATAGAATGTCCAATGTAGTAGGGTCTCCAGAAAACATCTGGTCTAGTCTGTTTATTTTACAAATGAAAAAGAGGAGGTCCAGGTATGGTAGGTGACTTGCCCCTGGTTAAGGAAGTAGTTATTAACAGAAATAGGACTTAAAGTCAAGCCTGTTGCCTTCTGGCTCCAACATTTCTGAGTCTGAATTCCCAGAACTACCAGGGTTACCGGGGGACCACACCCTTTTCATGGCTCTTGGGTGATCAAATGGTGATTTGAAAAATCTGTGGCCTCAGGGCCCTTTACAATGCACCACCCGACCTTAGTTCTCCCTATCTTGTCCCAACCTATCTTTTTAAACAATGCTGTCCAATACAAACATACACAGTTCCAGCCAACAGAGTTTACTCCCCATCCCAACATTTCAGGCATTCTTTTCCCTGATGCTTAGTTCACTGGAATGCCTTTTTCTTTGTCTAATTCAATGAATATTCACTATGTGCCAGGTCCTAGGGGTAGAGAGAGAAAAATTAAATAGATCCTGCCTTAACAGTCAACATATACACACAAAAGTACATACAAAAAATACAGAGTATATTCAAAATAATTTTGGCAACAGCTGGGTGGCTTATAGCTAGGAAACACCTCATGGAGAAGATGGTATCTGAGCCAAGTCTCAAGGGGTTCCAAGGATCAGAAACTATGAAGGAAAATGTTGTAGAGATGGGGCACAGCCTGCATAAAGGCATGGTGGTGGGAGATGTGTGAGTGGAGTTGTATTGTGTAATAGCAAAGAAAGATGCTGGTATTTGATCCTAGAGGTCATAGGCAGCTACTGAAGCCTGAACAAATTCACCCATCCTCAGAGCCCAGCCAAAGTCTTGCTTCACCTGTGAGTTCTCATGGACCACTGAGGCCTGCAGAGCTCATAGAGACTATTGTCTACACTCCTCAGGCTGTGGTCAATTGTGCCCAGTTTGATATTTTCAATTAACCTTCTGCACCCCCCCACCCATACTGCATACAATACTTGTAGGTTCCGAGCTTTAGAAATTGTCTTCAGTTGTGTCTGACTCTTTGTGACCCCATTTGGGGGTTTCTTGGCAGAAATACTGGAGTGGTTTGCCATTTCCTTCTCCAGTTCATTTTACAGATGAAGAAATTGAGGCAAAAAGGGTTAAGTAACTTGCCCAGGGTCACACAGCTAGTCAATGTTTGAGGCCAGATTTGAATTTAGGATCTCATAACTTCTAAGTCTAATAAAGTCATCTAGCCTAACCCAAATCTGACTCCCAAACCTCAAGGCTTTTCCCACTATGTTACATCTAGGATGCTTGGTAGATAGAGTGCTGGTCTGGAGTCAGGAAGACCTGAGTTCAAATTTGACTTCAGACACTGGCTGTGTGATCCTGGGCAAGCCACTTAACCTGTTTGCCTTAATCTACTGGAGAAGGCAATGGCAAATCACTCTAGTATCTTTGGAAAGAAAATCCCTGGGGACAGTGTGGTTCATGGTGTTATAAAGGATCAGACATGGTGGACCAACAACAACATATTGCCTCACAAAACACCGTGTGAGTTCTCTGTAGTCAGGGGCCATATCACATTCTCTTGTGTAATTAATAATAACAGTAACAATAATAACTTGAGGTTTGCAAAGGCCCTTCCAGTTTTAAGTCCCATGATTCTATTCTCTCTGAGTGGGTATGGGAAAGGTCTGGATTTGTAAGAAGTAAGAACTTTAGGAGAGAGAGAGCATGGTGATAGCAGGTCAATACAAGAGTGAGGGAGACTTGAGTTCAAGTCTCAGTTCCAACACATATCGTGGTGACCATCAGCAAATTTTCTCAGGTCTCCAGTTTACTCAGTTAATGGAGGGAATTTCCACACTTAGAGTTCCCACACAGCTCCAAAATAAAGTAGGTCTGAAACACACATACCACACACACACACACACACACACACACACACACACACACACACATCTTTGATGGTAAATGTTTTCTCATCTGGCAAAAATTTGAGGAAAGCCTAAATGAGACAATATCTAAGGAACCTTCTGCTTTATCGTTTATGAGTATATGGGTTCCCAGAAACACCTTCACTAGGCATCCAGGGGACCCCACTCTTTTCATGGCCCTTCATGGGTAGTAGCTATGCAGTGATCTCATGGCAATGAAAAATCTGTGTCCTCAGGAAGGACAGTGCCTCCCAGGGCTATGGGTTATATTTTTCAACTTAAAAAAAGAAAGAACTCCAGTGATTTATTTTAAACTTGGCCTAATTTCTGCCAGTCCCTAGCCCAGTGCTGATTGGTTCTGAGCCCTCTGGCAGTATTTCTCCTTGCATCAACATATCTAGAGAAATGTCAGTGATACCAAAAGAGCTCTGGCTCACAACTAACATAATTATGGAAGACCTGAATAGGAGGGTAAGGAGCTTGAATACTTAGGGAAAGAAGATTATTTTAAAATGAACTAAGTATATTTATTTTCCATGAAAATTAAAAAAAAACGAAGATCCTGAAATAAACAAACGTTTACAATTTCAATTCAGTGCCAGCTCCCTTTTGGATTTAAAGGAAGAGCTGATGCTTGCTTAGACTTTTAACGTTTTTCTAGGGAGGTCACGGGGGAGTAACCCACCTTTTTGGGGGTGTTCTAAGTTTAGTGTCAACTTAAGCACATCAACGAAAGTAACCGAAGTGCATGACTATAGATCAACTTGTGGTTTTAAAAAAACCATTACTGATATTTGGGTAATTCTTTGGTGTTTGCAAAGAGCCTAATTTCACACAATAGCCCTGTCAAATAGGTCATGCTATTATCATCCTCATTTCAAAGATAAGGAAGTATATGCTTAAGCTGGTTAGGGTGCATGCCCAAGGAAACATACTGAGTACATGGCTGGGTCCAAGCCTGGGAATTAGCTCTACTGAAACCTAAGCTAGAGATCCCGAGGGCAGCTAGGTGGTGAAGTGGTTAGAGTACTGGACTGAGAATAAAGAAGACTTATCCCGAGAGTTTGAATCTGGCCTCAGGCATGTACTGGCTGTTTGACTCTAGGTGAGTCACTTAACCTGGTTTCCCCAGTTTCCTCATCTGTAAAATGATTATTAGATTAGTTGGTTCTGAGGTCCCTTCCATTTCTAGCTGCATAAACCTATGCTCCTGGTCACCCTTCTCGGGTCATACTCTTGTTTGTCAACTTCCTTCTTAAAATGTGGTGGCTGGAACTGAACAAGTCAATTAAACAAATAGTTATTAAACATCTACTATATGCAAGCCATTGTTCTCCATGCTGGGGATGCAAAGACAAAGAAATGAAACAATCCCTGTCCTTAAAGAGCTTCCATTCTATTAAGGGGATACTACATGCGAACAAGTAGGTAAATGTAAAATTATACGCAAAGGAATACAATGTCATTTCAAGAGGGAGACAGAGTTGACAACAGGAAAAATTAGGGAAGGCCTCATGTTGGAGGCAGTACTTGACCTGTGCTTCAAGAGAAACTAGAGATGCTACAAGATGGAGGTGAGGAGGGAAGGCATCCTCGACACAGGGCATGCTCATATGAAGCAATTCAGGCAGGCAAGGAATGTCATCATTCATCATCACAAAGGCTGTGAATGGGGAACATCTCCTGGGCTGCTTTCTTCAGGCAGAGAGGAGGAAGACATGCGTTCCAGCTGTGGGAGATGGGGAGGGGGTGACTTATACAAAGGCATGGAGATGGGAGATGGGATATCTAGGTGAAATGGGCAGCAGGTCAGTGGAGTGGAGGGTGAAGAAAGGAGAGGAATGGATACTGAGCACAGAGATGGGGATCTCATCCATCACAGGCTTCCTTCATACAGCAGCTGTTGACAGTAGCTCCACATGAATGTGAACACACCAAGAGGGAGTTTTCCCCCAGTAAAATTAGAGGTGCCTCTAAGGTAAAAACACTTCCAGCAAAGATTCAATTCGTGTTTCCATGTTGTGCCTGTTGGTGGCAGTAGCATACACTAATTGACAAAGAAAATGAAGTACTTCAGTTATCAATATGGTGACAGTAAAAATCTTCATAGTTTCATCCAAGAAACACTAATTGGCACCTTGTCATTACTCTGAAATCCTTTAAGCCAGGATATACACAGTTCTCTTGATTTGGGGAATTTTTAAAAGCCGTTCTGACATAATAGTCATGTCTCATCTACAATAAATGAATGAATCCAACTATATTTTTCTTTTTAAGTTCCTGGGCAGACCATTAACAGGCATGTTGCTGCTGAACACATTGTTTCCATGAAATAAATTGACCATGGGTCTGGTGCAGATGTTTCATACTCCAATGGGCTCTGAACCATGTCACAGAATTTTAAGGATGAGTCTGGGAAGGAAGAGAAACCATTTGTCTGTTCCCAGATATATGTCTGTGCCTAGAAAATCCCTGGTCTGTCTCTTAGGCTTTTATCTCAGACTCAGGAACCTCACATTAGACTTCAGGTTTATTTTATTGTTCTTTTAACAAGAATTTATTTTTCTGCCCTCCTCTTAAAAATCAAAAGAAAAAAAATCTTTTAAAACAAATATCCATATTCAAACAAAACAAACTCTCATTTCATTGTGTCCAAATCTTCACCTATATCAACACTCACATATATAGACATGCACACATCTCTCTCTCTCATATGTGTGTGTGTGTGTATACATATACCTATGTGTATATGTATATGTATGATAGATTTTGAACTGGAACAATTTTGAAAGTGATCTTGTCCAGCCCCTTCATTTTCCAGAGGAAGAGCATGAAGCCCAGAGATCCTAAGTGCCTTATCCAAGACATGGTGATATCAAATGGCAGGTTGAATGATTCATCCCAGGGATTGTAAATAGCAGAGTCAGGCATAAAACCTACTCTGACTCCAAATCCTGTGCTTTCCCCCATTGTTCCACACTGCCTCCTTGGACCTTCATCACCCTTGGCCATGCTTTCAAGCTCATCCTCCTACAGATCATAGGATTATAGATTTTTAACTAAAAAGCAAAGGTGTTAGCTGGTCATGAGGCTTTACATATGATGCTTTCTGTGAGTTACTTTTTTTTTGTTGTTGTTAAGGAATAAAGGACTGAGTTATCAGTACCCAAAGAAGTAGAAAAGCAAGCAAGAAAATTTTTACCATCTCTTATGGCATAATTTCAGATATAGAAGTTACTCTATTTTTGCTGTGAAGACTCTTCCTGGCACTTTTCAATTCACAGAGTCAGGCAGCCATTTCCTCTACCTATTCTTAGGCCCTTTCTTAGGGTGTTCTGACCACTATTGCTGATCCTGGGCAAAAGGAGATGTCTCCCATGATCAGCAGTTGGCGAGGAGTTGGCGGGGGAGGGAGACTCTGTTTTTATCCATAGGTTTTCAGATCCCCTTTCCCAATCTTTAGGTCCAAATTCATATGTGTCTCAGACACATCTGACTGTATCTATATAAAAGATTGGGGTAGGGGGATATTAGAAGACACTCTCCATTCCTTTGAAGAGCTAGGAGGGCCACAGGTGTTATATGTATTATTCAGCTTTGTGGTAATCTTTTCCTTTTTTTTTTTTTTTTACAAAAAAAGAACATATGAAGGATGGCTCTCTGGGAGAGGGGGCAAGAGAGGGATACAGGGGAAAATTGAGGCAATATAAAGCAAAATATATCGATTATTTCTTTAAAAGATTGTTTTGGGGGTTAATGATAGATGCCTTCAAGTATCTGAAGGGTTGTCAAATGGGAGAGACATCATATTTGTCTGCTTATTGCTATTTCTAATAGTGATTACTATCATTGGGAAATCTCTGTGGTACAGTGGAAAGAGCCCTGAAGGAAAATCCTGGCTCCCTTTTCATTCCCCTCTCAGACTGCAGATGCAGGGGTCATCCTTAGTTAGAGCAGTGGAGTCCTTTCACTCAAGATCTTCAAACAAAGGCTAGATTACTTCTTGTGATATACAATGTGGAATGAATTCTTGATCAGGTATAGTTTGGGGTAGGTGGACTTGGAGTTCTCTTCCAATCCCAAGATTCCATAATTCTGTGAAATATCATATCTTCCTCACCTGGGAGACTGAATCATGTTTACAGTGTGGACCCTCAAGAGGCAAAAAGAAAATATCTGAAACACTGTTCTAGGAATGGAAAGGCAACCAAGGAGTGATCATCCAAGCATTCCCAAACTGATGGTGATGAAAAGGGAGACATTATTTGCTTTCAGTGATAGAGGATCTTGGCATAAGATCTTCAGATCTAAGCGATGGGTCTAAGTGATTTGTAATTCATTATTGGTTTTCCGCCAGTATAACTACTTTCCATGAGTCATTGTTCTTTTTTGAGAGATTTCAGCAATTCCTTATACTCTAGAATACAGTTCAAGGCAACATTAATTAATTGATTAAATCAATACCCTTCACGAGAACTTGCTGCACGCTAATCCCATTTTCCCAAGAGTGCTATATGACATACTGCCTTTGAAAATTGGGCAAATTCCAGTCATTTTGAAGATTTTTTTGAGACTACAAGGGAATTTTTTTTTTACATGGATGGCTCATGGCTATTCAGACTGGAAATCGTTCTGATCCTAAAGATGTTCATGGATTAAGGTTCTTCGGTGGCATATTAGAAGACATTCCTTTGCAGAAGTGGGGGGGTCCACTGGTGTGTAACACTGCATATAATGCCACATTTGTCCATGTTGTTCATTTGGCCTATCTTTTTACAAAAATATTCTTTGCTATGAGGAATGGCACTCTGGGTGGGGGAAAGAGACAGAAATGGTAAAATCTTGGCAATAGAAAACCAAAGTATATCAATAAATTTATTTTTTGCTTTTTTTTTGGAGGGGGGAGGTCAGGGCAATTGGGTTAATTGACTTGCCCAAGGTTACATTGTTGTACTTGGCCCCCTCCTCCTCCCAACTATGGCCCTGATTGTAGGACCCTGCCTCATTAATCGTTTTCTACAATTTGTTAAGTCCCTATTAACTCTGTTAAATCGCTAATTGTTAGGGATCCCCACTATTGGCCCTGGGGAATAGAACTGGCTGACCTGTATGATGGGACCCAACTGTGTCAAGGGTTTGACACGCACATAAGAAGTGGGGAATGTTGTACATGGCCCCATTCTGGTTTCCCTGTTCCCTTTCCCCTCCCCCAAGCAGCTCTCCTTCACGGGAAGTAAGCAAACTACCAGGTTTAGCTCCACCTAGGGTAGCTCACAGGTGGGGGAGTTTCAAAATGTGTACTGAACAATCACTGATTTTAGCCTCTGCAAGTTCCTGCTTATATAATCCCTAACCATTGGCTGAGTGTCTTGCCTTTAAAAGCTGAGGCTTTGCCCTCGGGGAGCTGTTGTTAGATTTGGGGTAGGGCCCTGAGCAGTCAACATAGCACCAATAAAGGGTCCCCTTCTAAATTGTTACTTGGGTCTTGCTCATGTTTCAGGTATAACAACATGGCTAGTAAGTATTAAATATCTGAGGCTGCATTTGAACTCAGGTCCTCCTTTATCCAAGGCCAGTGCTCTATTCACTGCTTCACCTAGCCACCCCAATAAATTTATTTAAAAAAATTAATTTATTTACTTTTAGTTTATAACATTAAGTTCCACAATCCCTTGAGTTTCTAATTTTCTGTCCCTCCCTTTCCTCCCCCCTCCCCCCATGGCAGCATGCAATCAAATATAGGATCTACAAATAACTTGACATTAAACATTAGTCAAGTTGTAAAGAAGGATTATAACCAATAGAGTGAACAATGAGAAAGAAGAAACACAACAAAGCAAAAAAGAGAGAGAGAGCAAGTACTTTGCTTCAATCTTCATTCAGACTCTATAGTTCTTTCTCTGGATGGAGATAGCCCTTTCCATTATGAGTCTTTTGGAGCTGTCTTATAACCTTGCATTGCGGAGAGGAGCCCAGTCTATCAAAGTTAGTCATCACACATATGATGTGTCTGTAATTAATAAATTTATTTTTAAAGTAATTGGAAGCAGGGAGGATAGCTGCCTTCTAGTATTTGAAAAATGTTCATATGGAAGAGGCATTGAATTTGCTCTGCATGACCCACCCCCAGCCCCCCGAAGCAATGGGTAGATTGTAAGTGAAAGTGAAATGATGCCATATTCTATATCCTATGTAACCGACAGTCTTATTCAGGCATTACGACAAAACAATTTACCCATGTCAAGCAAAATGGTGCCTAAAGTAGTTGTTAGGGCGCTCCATTTACTTCAAATTACTTAAATTTACTTACTTGTGCACATGCTATTTTCTTCAGTAGACTGTAAACTCCTTGAAGGCAAGGTTGTCTTATTTTTGTCTTTTTATACCCAGAAACCAAAATATTATAGTAGACCTTTGATAACATTTGCAGAATTGAATTAAATTAAATCCTGTAAGCAGATGAAGCACTGTCCTTAACTTTTCTCCTCTCCTCCCCCAACACAGTTCGGGAAGTTCTTTTAAATATGAGTAACTCTGGTGAATGAATGATCCCCCTTCCTTCTCCTACTCTGAGAGGCTTTGCCACCTACTCACTAAAGGTATTGGCTTATTTCAGGAAAGCTAAGAAGAAAAACACCGACCTTAAGTTTTACTTAATTCAGGATGGATTAATGCATTATAATCAAGAACATTCATTAGACCCTCCTACAATGGGCTGTTTATTGGGTCATTAGTCTTTTGCCCCACCTTTTTCCTGCCCCAATAAATAGTTCAATCAACTTTAGGTTAAGAAAATTGCACAAGATATAACAATTACCAGAATTTCATTTAGTCCTGATTATAGTACTATGTAATCATGTAGCTCACTGAGCTTACTCTCTGTACCTGTGAATTATTTCATAGAATCAAAACTTGTCAGATGGAAAGAGTTTTAGAGATGATCTATTTTAATTGATGAGGAAACTGAGATCCATGGATGAAGGTGGTTTGGTTAAGGTCACATAACTGGTTAATGGTAGTGTGTGTACACCTGTCCATGTCACCTCCTTGCTTAAGGAGTTACAGTGGCTCTCTATTAACTCCAGGATCAAATCCAAATTCCTTTTCCTCTTTTTTACATTTGACCTTTCCTACTTTTCCAGTTTTCTTATGCTTTACTCCCCTTCTGCACATTTTTTGTTGTTGTTTGGCAAAGACACTGGAGTGGTTTGCCATTTCCTTCTCCAGCTCATTTTACAAATGAGGAAATTGAGGCAAACAGGGTTAAGTGACTTGTTCAGAGTCACACAGCTAGTAAGTGCCTGAGGCAGGATTTGAACTGATTCCAAACCCAGTGTTCTATGCACTATGATGACACCTAGCTGCCACTTCTGCACATTCTATGAGTCAGTAATACTAACCCACCAGTAGTTCCTTAAATCCAAGGCTTCTTCCCATCTCCTTGCCTTTGCACTGGATGGCCCCCGTGCCTGGAGTCCTCTGCCTTTCACTTTCCTTGACTTCCTTCCAGCCTCAGTTCAAATCCTGATTTCCACAGGAGGTTTGTTCTTGCCTCCCAAGCCCCTCTTCTCTCTGATACACTACATACATTGTTTGTAACTAGATATCGTCTCCCCCATCAAAGTGGATGCTCTTGGAAAGAGGGACTATAGTTGGCTTGCCTTTGCCTTCCTTTGTATCTAATTGTCTAATTAATTATGTCTTTAATTACATCAATTGACTAAATAGTGAACATTTCTCATCTGGTTTCTGGTCCTTAATTTGGGCATAGTACTTTGGACTATCTGGGAGGTTGAGGCACCATCCCTAAACGATTACACAACCATACACAGACTCGACCACTCACATGAACACAAGGCACCCGGTGAAGAAATGAGCTGTTGTAGAGATACTATCAAAGAACTATTAATTCCATGTATTCTTTCTGCCTTTCAGACAACCCTTCAAGTGTTCCATAATTGAAGAAATCACCTCATCCACCCCAAATTTATTCACTTAGCTACGTGAAACAGGCTTCTATCCAATGTCTTGCCTCCTGACTTGAAGGCAGGGGTTGAGACTGCTTTTTGACATATGTATGGATCCCATGGGTCCAGTTAAGCAACTGCTATACCCTCTGAAAGATATTGGAGCTTTACCACACCACCATATCTCACCTTCATCAGTGACCTTCTCACTCCTTTCAGTGCCCAGGAAATGCTAGATAAATGGTTACTCCCTTTGAGAGATGGTGTTTTTAGTGTTCCTCATCTTGAGGAACAAATGGTTGACCTTGGGAAGTTTGTCCACATCCACGCTAGGTGATTGATGTCAGATTCTGAGAATGATTCTGGTCTCCGATTTTCTGTTCCCCACTTTTTACATGGACTCCATCCATATACTCTGGAAGTACCTTCAACTCTTACCCTTGGGACACTCTTATGCCAGGTCAAGGTAATTTGCCTCTAGCCCCATGATCTACTTTCACCCACTATTTTGTCTTTCTGAGTTGAGAAAGAAGCTTGTGACCTTGAAAATTTGCCACTTTTTACTTCCCATATACATATGGATTTCTTCTGGAGTCATGGATAAAAGGCACTATAGCAGCTTGAGTTGGAGGAGACTTCTAAGCCCAGCCCATGGTTGAAGCCCGAATCCTCTCTTAGGCCATAGACTTCTCATTAAGTGGTCATTCAGCTTCTGCACAAAGGCCTCCAGGGAGAAGGAATTCCTGCCTTCAAGAACCAGCCCATTTGGCCAAATCAATCTAATTTTTAGGAAGTTAACATTATCCTCCTTCTCATTCTCTTCCATCATCTTTTTCATTAGACCTGTTATTGCATTGATGCTGGGAACCTTGGTGCTGGAAACCCTGTCATCAGAAGTCCCTCTGTCGTTTGTGATGTTAGAGGATTACCTGGTTGGGGGGGAGGTTGAGAGGTTGCAGAATGGCTCATATCATGCAGCTAGTCTTTGTCAGAAGTAGGGCTTAGACTCTCTGGTCTTCCTACCCTCTCCCCTCTAAACTTGCTGTTTCCCCATGTTCAGAAAGTCTTTATATTGAGACCAAAAAAATCAGCTTCCTACCCCATAAACCCATTGTTCCTTCCTCTTGGGAGTTATATGGACTAAGCCCAATCCCTTTTGTATGACAGCCCCCCAAATATTTGATCACCATGGGTCTTGTAGCATTGACCCTTGACCTAATCATTCATAGACACACATAAAATATTTAACCATGTGATTCCAGCTGAACAAGATGAGACAAAAAAGGAAAAACGATTGGCATGATCTTCTGGGACCTTTCTTCTCCTTTTTTTTAAAGAGTAAATCAATTCATCTTGGTGCCTTTGACCTTCTATATGCTAAAACCATCCAGATTTCTTTCTTGGATTTCATGTGATTTTTTTCACCTCAAATCTTCATGGACATTCAAAACTGTTTATGAATTAACAAAACATCCAATATAATATTTGCATTTGAAGCATTAAGGACACAAAAATAAGCTTTGAAAAAATTAACCTTTGAAATGCTATTGTTATCTACAACCATGAAATGGCATCTCCAAAATGTCAGAAGTCTCAGTAGAGTAAGGCGTAAGATTTTACGCCCACAGAGCAGGTGACATCACTGTCCCTTGAGGTAGCATTGGAATTGATATTACCTTTATTTTCCTTGACAACCTGTTATGGTTTTCCTTTGCCTTTTGATGGATTAATCACTTATTATCCATTAAGCACTTACTATTTGGGAAAGACATGTCCTAAGTATGGTGAAGGCTATGAAACCTGTACAATGTTCCCCTCATCACCCAGTACTTTTTCTTATGTTCAGATGAGCCTCAGGCCATTGTCCCTGGCCCACCCTTAGCCTCAGAATCATTCCCTCCTTCCCAGTAGTTGTTGGTTAGGGACATACTATTTATTATATTGTTTGGATGAGCGGGGAATCACCAACTAAAATCCTTCTGGTAAGATGCTGGACCACTAGGATTTACCCTCTGCCTTGTCATTGACTTCTTGAAGTCCACCCAACCTTACCATCAGCCCTGCTGCCAAGCTCTCTGGACCCACTGGACATTGCCCTCTGACCTATTATTATACCCTGAGGATTTCTGGCTTTTGCTCGGAGTCTAAAGACCATCCTGTCTTTCCATTTGCCACTGCAGCTAAACCCTCTTGTATTCAATGTCTTTTCTAATTAGAATGTGACTTCTTTGGTTCACGGACTATGTTGCTTTTATAGCTGTATCCCCAGTGTTTAGGTCAACATGTGGCACATAAGATTATGTGTAAATGCCTGCCCATTCCATTCCTTCTCAAAGAAGCCAACCAAGGGTTGTGTGGTCTAGATTCATTTAATTGGTGCAGAGAACCAAGATGAAGGCGGCAGCTCCAATATTGTGTGAAATCTTCAAAAAGCCCTTCTCCCGGTGTCTCCACTTTCCTCATTTGTGAAATGAAGATCATTGTAGAACTAGCTCTTCCTTCCTCACAGCAGAATTGTGGAAAGAGGCTTTGTAAAACATGGTGCCATAAAAATGCTCCATTGCACCATAAGAACTTTTACAACTTATATTTTAGTCCTTTTAAAATTTATTTTCCCCCAATCTTACGTCTACAACATTTCCCCTGGAGTATCAGACACTTTTAAGAGATCCATGAAAGTGGGGCACTACTTTCAGGAAGCAGAGAAATGTGGATTTTCCTAAAAGACTATAGTTTTACAACTGGAAGGTGACTTAGAAGCCATCAAGTCTAATTGCCTCATGTTACAGATGTGGAAACTGAGTCACAGTGTGGTGAAGTGACTTGATTTGGTTTGCCCAGGGTCATGACCCTAGTATCTGGAACAGAATCAGAACCCAGATCTTCCTACCTCCAAGTCCAGGGCCCTCTCCACTATCCCATGCTGCCTTTTAAGGGCAGCATAATTAAATAATTTTATTATGAATAATTATAAATAATTTTGTCATCTCATAAGACATATGATATAGGCACTTTAATGGACCCATGGTTTTATTGATATGGTCATGCCTTTCTATGTCTCCTCATTTTGCTCTGTCCTTGTCCATGATTCCATGCGCTTTTGGTAGAGAAATGACCCAAAGCTTCTCAGCCCTTCCTCTGAATGCTTCCAAGGTTTGGGAGTAAGTACCAGGGAAGCCTTGGGGTTGGCCCTTTGCCATCCCTCACATCTGCTGTAGTGAGGTTGGCAGCTAGGTGGCTCCATAGTGCACAGAGTTCTGAATCTGGTGTCAGGAAGACCTAAGTTAAAATTCATCCTCAGACACTAGCTGTGTGACTCTGGACAAGTCACTTAGTTTCTGTTTGTCTTAATTTTCCCATCTGTAAAATGGGGATAATAGCCCCTACCTCCTAGGGCGGCTGTGAGGATCAATGAGACAATGTTTGAAAAGCATTTAGCACAGAGCCGGGCACATAGTAGGTGCTGTATAAAATGCTAGCTATTATTACCAAGAACATGTCACAGACAGGCTTCCTTGGGGTGGGGCGAGCCACTGGGGATAGTCGTAGATCAGAGATTTAGAGCTGAAAGGGGGCTTAAGGTCATCTCGTCCCATGCCCTTGTTTTAAAGCAGAGGAAACAGATCTAGAGAAGCCATCGGGTTACTGCAGACCCAGGCCCCGGGACATCCAACCCAGTTTTCTTTTGACTCTGCCACCCTGGGCTTGTCAGAGCAGCTCTCCAGGGCATTAGTGAATGGGAATAATGAACAGTAAGCCTGGGATAGCCGTGTGTGTGTGTGTGTGTGTGTGTGTGTGTGTGTGTGTGTGTGTGTATGTGTGTGTGTGTATTATACAGGGCAAAGATCTATGGAAAAGAGGAAGGGGATGAAGGATCGCACTTACCTGGAGATCAGCAGAGGGAGGACTTTATGGAGGAGGCAGCAGCTGTGTTCAGTCTTGGACACCCTTCTTTTAAGCATATTATACGCTTGCATACACCCTCCCCCATATATTGCACTAGACCTGTGATTTCACTGACATAGGGAACTCCCTGAGAGACAAGTCCCTCTAGCAATGCAGATGACTAACTTTTCTGTAACTTAGAATTTAGAGAAAGATCTGAGAAGTGAGAAGAGTGGCCCAGGGTCCCACAGCTATGATGTGTCAAAGGAGGGCTCAAACTCAGGTCTTCCTGGCTATGAAGTATAACACTAGGCCTTACTCATAGTAGATGCTTTGTAGAATTGAGTGGATTGAATGACATGCCCACTATGTGCAAGGTACTGGACCGAGTATTGAGTTTGCCTGCCAAGTGTGTAGTATAGAAGACATGTTGTATGAAAATAACTAGGAAATAAACATGACATGAATGTTGAGGAGAAGCCTAGGTGTAAGGCCAAGAGTAACACCAGGAAGGAGAGATTCTGGGGGCAGGGTCTGGATCTTTCTAGATTTTCATCTCTAGAGCTGAGATCCTGTGTTCTTCTGGAGTAGTGGGAAGGCTCCCAGTGGTGAGGTAACAGGATTGGGCTAAGTCCTCGGATAAAAGCTACAAAGAAAAAGAAAGCTAAGCCCTGCCCTCAAGGGGCTTACATTCTACATAAGTAGCCCAGGAATTGGACATAAAAGGAAGGGGAGGATTTTTAAAACCCTGAAAGCTTTCTGCCATATCCTATTCCTGGATGATTAAAGCAGGAAATCATGGCCATTACTATAAATAGCTAGCCATAAGACCCTTGGTCTTGAACTCAAGGCCCCATTACCCATTTGTTTCTACAGATCTGGCTCATCCCATTTTGGCTTCTAGACCCTTTGTTCAGGAAAAGGACCTATTCCTGTGAGTGGTAGGTCTCTAACCTTAGAAATATGATCCTAGGACTGGGGTTCTTAGCCTATTTCAGGGAGTTCATGAACTTGGATGGAAAAATTTCCATTTTAATTTTCATTAACCTCTAACTGAAAGTCATCATTTCCTCCAAGTAAAATTGCTAGAAATAACACAGTTCTGAGAAGGGATCCATGGGCACCACCAAACTGCCAGAGGGTCCCATGGTGTAAAAAGGGTTAAAAATCCTTGTGGGGGGAGGGCAGCATCTTTGTGAATGGTCACTATGCTTGCAGTTGACATTTTCACTACACTATGGCTGCCTGGGGAAGCACTGAGCCCTGGCAATACATTCAATTGTGCGGGAAGAGTCTCTATCCCTCATCCCCTAAGGAATCATAGGGCAGCCAGAGGGAAGGGGACGATTTATGCTCTTCATTTAGAGCCAATACTTATGTTATGCAATATTCCATCACAAGGGACATTAAAGGACCAGAATGTGCAATTCTGTAATAAAATATGCTCTCCCGAAGGCAATATTTCACTCTCACACAATATTGGCCGCACAAATAAACCAACAGAAAACATGTCCAATGCCTGCTTCCTTTCCTCCTGGGTACACATGCCTGGAGCTTCCTTTCCCCCATGTTCCTCAGGGAGTTGTAAGCTAATAGGAGGGGGCAGTCACAGCCAGTGACACAGTGTCACTGTGGATAGAGCACTGGGCCAGGAGATGGGAAGCCTGAGTCTGACTGACCTCAGGCATTTATGATCTGGATGAGCCATCCCACAGCCATAGTTTCCCCAACTGTAAAATGGAGCGAATAATAGCACCCCTCTCGCAGGGTTATTTTGAGGATCAAATGAGAAAACATTTACACAAAACACTTTGCAAACTTGGGGCCATACAGATACGAGCTGTTATTATTATCTTTAAAGACACAGTATTAAGTGCTTACCAAATGCAGGTTGGCTGCTTGTACATTTGTTTCTAAGACTCCCATGTTCACACTCAATTCCTTATGCTTATACTCAGTGGTTTATACTCAACACCAAGCCCATGTACCACCATTCCACTGTGGATGCTTCATTCTCCGTTTTTCTTCACGTGTCACAATTCAGTCCTTATTTTCTTGTCCACCTAAAGAATTCACAGTCTCTTCATTTCCCAGGAACGTCCTCAGGACAGAAGTTACCTGGAAGAAGGACTGCCAACGTGCATCATGTCAGAAGGTTCTCTAATAAGCAATCACATCACAAACTTTTTCCCAATTTATTCCAACTCTTCCACGCCAGAGTTTTGTGTTCATTGGCAACATTCCCAGTGCATACAAACTTTTTTAAAATTACAGATTTTTTTTAAAATTGAGAACGATCACTGAGTGAGGGATGGGAAGAACATTTTATACCCTATTGATTTACATAGACCTAGCCATTTTCATAGAATATCTCTTTATCAAAAGCTGTTATTAAATAAGATGCCCAGAGCTGACATCCTCCAAGTTCCTTTGGTGGTGATGTGCGAGGTAGCACAACCTGGGCATGTTCTGTAAGCACTGTGCTGTCACATGACCTAAATACAGGGAATTTACCATGAGAAAAGAGTGGCCACTGTTCCTTTTGGAACAACCAGGAATGTCCACTGAGGTGTACAGACTTTTCAGGTCTCTAGTCTAGGAACCTAGAGGTTAAGCCTTCAAGGGAAGGAAAGTTCATATGTAGGTAAACTGAGTCAGTTACAATGGAGGACCAGCCGAAGCCACAGGACCATGGGATTTAGAAGTGGAAGAAATCTTGGAGTCCACCTACTCCAACTTCCTCGCTTTGCAGGGCCCTGGTAGAGTAGCTTTCCTAAAGTAGTACCCATAGTGAGAAATAGATCTGGGCTTCAAACCAAAGTTCTCTTGGTTCAGTGCTCTCTTCACTGTATCCCCACTCCAAACCCCAAGAAACTTCTTAGTTTTGACCATGCATACCAAGCATCCCTGAAGACCTAAATGGCAAACTTTAACCTATGTTATCTTTACTAAATTTAGTCCTGAGGGGCGGCTTGGTGGCGTGGTGAGTAGAGCGTCAGCCCTGGAGTCAGAAGGACCTGAGTTCGGATCCGGCCTCAGACACTTAACGAACACACAAATAAAAACCTAGCCGTGTGGCCTTGGGCAAGTTACTTAACCCCAATTGCCCTCCAAAAACAACAAAAAATTAAATTTAGTCATGAATCTGAGGAGCTGAGCCTGAATCTGAGTTCAGGAAGCCTCCAGAGCTGGATCAGGGGCTGGGGTCAAAGTCTCAGCACACTGAAGGTGTCTGGAACTGGGGACATGGTGATCAGGAGAGATTGGGGGAGGGGATAGTGGTTTTCCTATCTGAGAGAGAAGTTTTGCCTGCCTCTTCTTCTTGATCCTCTCATCTGGATTGAAAGGGCTCTCATGACACCTCTGAAGAGTCTCTTCACCATCAACATCCTTTGGCATGAGCATCTCCTCCAGAGGGAAAGGGAGTCAAAATTCTAAGGGCTTGGGTCCTGGGTACCCTAACTTCTGGTCACCATTATTATCCTCCTTGTGATCAAGGTCGATGAATCAGTCAACCAACAAGCATTGATCAGCAGTGATTTCCAATGCACTTTACCCTATAAAGTCTCAATAATAACAGTATTTATAATGATAATAACTATGTCATCATAATAACTGACATTTGTGATACATCAAGGTTCATCCCACTTAAATATAATAGCCTTATGAAATAAGGACTACAAGTAATATGATCCCCATTTTACAGAGGAGAAAACTGAGACTCAAGGAGATTAAGGGACCTTCCCATGTCTGCCCGGCTAAGGGAGGGTACGAACCTAGGTTTTCCTCACTCCAGGTCCAGCACTGTACTCGTAAAATGAGCTCTGTTTCTGAGTAGCTGTTGGGTACTGAGGTTGCTGTCTGGTGACCAGAAGAGGGAAGGAAAGTCTCTTGGTAATAGTGATTTTGGCAGAAAGTACCAGAGGGCACCAATGAGGGAGAAATGAGGGTAAATGAAGCTTCAGAGCTGGGGTGTATCTCACAGACCACCTAGCCCCACTTCCTTCATGTTACAGATGGGAGGAGAGAGGGCCAGAGAAACTGAGTGACTGGCTGAGGTCACACAGACAGCATGTGGCAGACCTGGTGCCAGAGCCCAGGCTGGCCTCTGACTCAGAATCAGAATCATCTTTTGCTGCACCAAGAGGCCATAGACTCAGAACCAGAAGGCGCCTCAGACATCATTTAACCCACCCTTTATTGTGTGTAGGAGTGGACTGAGTCCAGAGAAGTTGTTAGTTACATGTCAAAGGCAGGATTTGAAGCAAAGGCTTCTGACTCCAAATCTGTCACCCTTTCTCCTGGACTACATTGCCTCTTCTTGTCCAAAGACAGAATTCCTTGCAGATTTTATCAGTCAATTTATACAGAACACAACCTAGCTTGACCATAAGAGCTTAGTTAACACCACAAGGAAGACAAGCAACAAGCATGTTTAAGGGTGAAAGGAAGACGGTCAGATCTGGCCCATCCATGCCCAGCTTCCCAGATGCCCAGGAAAGGCTGGTAACCCTTTCCTTTAGCTTCCTTCCAGCTTTTGTTGCTTACTGTCTTGTGGAAATAATAAACAGTATTTGGCTCACAGCAGGCCACTTACAGGACCCACAGATGGCCCTGGGCTGGAGGACGATTTCAGCAGGAGGAGCTCTTTAGCTATTGATGGTAACCAGCAGAGGCAGAGCTCAGCATCAGGACAGAAGGCATTCCCAGGACCCAAGTCTCTTGCAATGGCAAAGACCAGCCTTTGCCACCTGCCAAGAGAAAGTATCGTACTGCAGAGAAACTCCTGAAAATAACCATGATCTCAGCAGGAAAACACAGGCACAGAAAGCTCAGAACAAATTGGAGGCTGGACATTTAAAATTCCTGTAAGCACATTCCCTCTGATATGGACACTGGGAGCATTGCACAGTGATAGAGAACACACATAGACACACACACAGATACACACAGACACACACACAGATACACACAGACACACACACAGAGTCAAGAGAGGATGGAGGTCCTGTAGCTAGAGACCCATTGATTGGGGAACTTGAGGAAGAGTGGTGGAAACAGCAGCCACATTGCAGACAAGAGAGAAAGGAACTATGCAGGGCCCTTTATTTCTCTTGTGCCTTCTGACTTTGGGAGATGCTCCAGTTCCTAGTGGCCATTAGTAGATTCTTGGTGTCAAAATAATAATGCAAATCCTGAGTAGAGTCCTTATTAGTAACATGGCATTTCATTGGTTGCTGTGGGATTGATACTTACTTTTCTATTTATTTCTTATTTATTGAATTGAACTAAATAGAATTCAATATATAATTAAATAATGATGTATGGAAATGATATGTGTAAAGTATGGATGTCATCAGAGAAATATCTGGTGAGCCCATCACTTTGTAAGAGTGAGGGATAGTTTATGGAAACATGCATATAGGCATACCTTGGAGATATTGTGGGCTCAGTTCCAGTCCACTGCAATGAAGCAAATATCGAAATACAGCTGAGTCACATGGGACCCGTAGGTGGTGCAGCAGAGAGAATGCCAGGCCTCGAGTCAGGAAGACTTATCTTACTTACTAGTTTACTGATTTACTAACTGTGTGACTCTGGGCAAGTCGCTTAATCCTGTTTGCCTCAGTTTCTCATCTGTAAATTGGACTGGAGAAGGAAATGGCAGACCTTTCTTTCTAGTATCTTTGCCAAGAAAACCCCAAATGGGGTTACAAAGAGTTGGGCATGACTGAAAAATGGTTAAACAACTGAAATGATTTTTTTTGTTTCCCAGTGCATGTAAAAATTATGTTTATACAATACCGTAGTGTATTAAGTATGCAATGTTATGTCTAAAAACAAGTACCTACCTTAATTAAAAAAATACTTTATTGGCAAAAAACAATGCCAACTATAACCTGTGTATCAGTGAATTGTAATCTTTTTACTGGTGGAGAGTCTTGCCTCAGTGTAGATGGCAGATCAGCCAAATGCCCATTGAATGCTGGGGTGTCTGTAGCAATTTCTTAAAACAAGACAACAGTAAAGTTTGTTGCATTGAATGACTTCAATGTCATTTTTTTACTTTTTTTACTCGAATACTTAGAGGTCATTGTAGGCTTATTAATATGCCTAATTTCAATATTGTTGTGTCTCTGGGAATAGGGAGACCCAAGGGGAAGGAGAAAGACTAGAACAGCCCATTACTGGAACAGTCAGAAGACACAAAAGATTTCTCAATTAAATTTGTTATTTTATATGGGAGTGGCTTTTGATCCCCTAGAACAATTACAACATCAACATCAAAGATCACTGATGACAGATCACGAAATCATATATAATAATAGTAAAAAAAAGTTTGAAATATTATGAGAATTACCAAAATACGACACAGAGACACTATGTGAACACATACTATTGGAAAAATGGTACCAAAAGACTTTATTCAAAGTGGTGTTGCTGTAAATCTTCAATCTGTAAGAAAAACATTTTTGAAGCACAATAAAATTCAGTATTCCTGGACTCGATTGGTAGTCATGTGATGTCAAATGAAAGCCATTGCATGTTGTGTCAACCCAATGGAGAGAATTTATGGGAGGACACGGACACATGTTACATAGGAGAGTGAGAGAGTTGAAATCTCTGCTGTTGGAAGGAACACCAACCCCCTGGAATTTGAGAATTAGAAGAGACCTCAGAGGTAATCTAGTCTAATCCATACCTGTCATGAGATCCTAGTACCACTAAATCATGGTTCTCAGGCATTCTTCATTTTGTCAAGAAAGCCCTGCAATATAGCTATAAGAAGAGTAAAGATTGATAGATCACTTTAAGATTATAACCTGGGAGATAATAACAATGAGACCACAGGTCCACTAAACCATCTGGGGCAACACTGGGAGGCAAGTGCTCTATTTTTACAAATGAGGAAACTGAAGTTGTGTTTGGTTTTCTTTGTATCTTCAGCAATGCAAGCTATAAGCTAGGGAGCTGGAAGAATCAAGAACTGATCATTCTCAATTACCTTTGTTCACTTTTTTGGACAAGGTTACTAGACTGGAAAATGAAGGGCATGTTGTAGATAAAATTTACCCAGATTTCAGTTTAGTATTCTACAGTCTCCCATGATAGCCTTGTGAAAGAGATGGAGAGGTGTGGTCTAGACAATTAGGTGTATTTGGAACCAAAGAATGGTTGGCTCTCAGAGCAATTGTGAATGGTATGATGTCCATGTAGGAAAGTTGTGGAGTGCCTCAGAGCTTTTGCTTGGTTCCCTAGAGCAGAATGAAGGGCATGATGGGAGTTTCTAAGAGGAAAATTTGGCCTTAATAGGAAGAAAACTCTTCTAACAAATAGAAGGCTCTAGGAGTGGGATAGGCTGCCCTGCAGGGAGGCAGGGTAGTGACTTCCTCCTTCCCAGAGGTCTTCAAGCAAAGGTTGGATGACCAATGGATGGGTATGGTATAGTAGGATCCTTGTTTAGATATACATTAGACTACATACCTTTTGAGGTATTTTCCAATTCGGACATTCTCCATTTCTATTATTTTATACTTCCACCTTGTTGGGGGTGGGAGGGAGGTGGGGATGAGGTAGGGTTGGGGTAAGAGTGGTGACGGGGAATTATTCATTATAGGACCTAAGCAGTTGTAGCTATGAGGTTAATTTTCCCTGAGTATAAGAACAAGGTAATTTTCAGGACTCACTTCCTGGTGACAGATCATAATTTAGTTTGCATAAGGCTGACACATTGCAATATACCACACTGGTATCATAGGGAAAAGAATGATAGCATTTATAGCTGTGAGGGACATCAGAGCTTGTCAAGTTCAGCTTCTCATTTTACAGATAAAGAAATCAAGACCTTGAGAAGGTAAATGCTCGGCTCCCAAAGCAGGGAAAGAGTGAAGAAAGATGGCAAAAGGCTTGAACTTTGCTTCTTGATTTTGACATATTTAGACAATACAGAGCTAATAGGAAAGAGGTTGCAACTCTAATAATGCTAAGCTTGCTTCTCTTTTGAGGGAACTTCAAACTACTGGGATCTATGATCCTAGAGGACTCTAGAACTCTGGGCAAAAGTGGGACTCACCTGAGATGGAGGAGAGTGATGTTGGTGATGTGGATACAGAGGTGCCCAAAGGGTTAAAATAATATTAAGGGCTGCTTTCTCAGTACCTTGGAAGGTCCTCCTGAGACTGAGAGTATCCTAAAGTAAACTTTCCCACTTGTCCTGGACCATAAAATTCCTTGTCTCCCTTATTCTGTGTCATCCATCTTTTTCATCCTGTCCCTAAATCTCCAACCCCCATTACGAATCCCCAAATAACATCACCATCCTATAGGTTGTATAGCTTTCTGGCTGTATAAGTCTGGTCCTTGTCCTATATCAATGCCTTTGTTTAGCTCCTTGCTAAGTCTCAGGCCCACATGCTTTTGCATTAATAAAGCTCCCTTTGGCTAAAGAGATCTGATTGACTTCTATCAAAACTTGATCCAGCTCTCCCAACCCTGAACATTGGTTTATAGGCTAATATAGGCTACCATTGGTCCTTCAGGAGATTTCTAAATTTTCAGTGGGGTCCAAAGGCAGACAGGTGGGAGATAGAGTGTTCTGTGAGTAATGGGGAGTAAAATGCTTGAAGACTGGAAAAGTGGGAAGGAGGCATCTTGTGATGAGCTTCAAAGGGCAGCCAGAGGAACTGAGATGAGAAGTTTTCCTCCTCTAGCTGAACCAGCCACCAAGCCCAACTTTGCCCCAGCTCACTGCCCACCATGGCATTAAATGGCTTCACCTCTTAAAGTAGTTTTAATCTCTTAGCTCCAATAGTGGCGCCAACCCCCAGCTACAAAGATATGAAGAGAGTGATCAAGTTTCCATTTTCTTTGCCAGTGTTAGAGTTCAGAAGTCTTTGAATTTCAGAGAAGATGAAAACCCCTCCCATACATGAGCTCTCTTTGAAGCCCTCTGATTGACAGGGGCCTTTCCAGTGTGAGCAGCCTGTGAATATATGAGTGTGGCAAAGAAGATCTTAGAGTTCCACTAAAGATCCTCTTTTTGCTGCAAATTGTACTGATTTGAGGAGACATATAGCATGCTAACATGTAAAAGGGTGGTGGGGGATGGGTATGATTTATCAGGCTTTCTCAGTAGAAGCGGGCACAGATGGGGTTTGATTGAATAGCTTCATTCTTGGTTCAGATATATTCATTTAAGCAGGTCCCTGGAGGGAAATGCCTGGTCCTGGGAGGCTGGAACACTTCCCCAGAGCATGTACCTCTTAAGAAGCTTCATTTTATTCTTTTTCCAATATAGCGACGCCTCTATTCACAAACCCTCAGGGAAATATGCTACTTTATAACCATGTCGACTGTATTATAAAATAAAGAAAGAGTCCTCATAAATCACAAGAACCAGGCTCGGAGAAAGTGCTTCTGTCCATAGCCAGTTGCAGGCTAAAAAAGACTGACCAACCCAAAACAGAGCCAGCCCTAGGCATGATGCAGTCAAAGGGAATTTGTCTTCTTTTCCCCCAGACTCTTCTTTCTCCCTTCTCAGTGACCATTCCTCTCCCTACTTTCTGTCCACAAAGACTACTAGGTTTCTTCCTTCATCCTCATTTCCCCAGTCAAAATAGGTCAGGTTCTGCCCTCCATCACTACAGTTGATGGGACTCAGTTTCCATGACTTTCCTCAATTAATGTATGTATCAACTTAAGTTGACATTAGAAGAACTTTTGTTTTCCCACTGTGAGATAGTCAATGAGTCAAAAAGAATTTATTGTGTCTACCATATGTCTAGAACTGGAGGACTTTTCTGCAGTTAAAGGAGCGCGAGGCATCAGAGGGCAGGAACAGATATTCCTTTGACCCATCCAGTGAAGTCATACTTCCCTTAAGGCTAACTCTGGGAGCAAACCTGCTTTTTATTTAATTTTTTTTGGGGGGGGGTAACTCACAAGAGCAGAGTAAGTACAATGTGGGTGTCAGAGTCCATGGACTTCTCCATGAGGGAGGCTGAGTTGAGGACTGATCTAGACAGTGCTACCAGGGTCAGATGACTTTGTCTACACATCACCAGCTTCTTCTGTTCTAGGTCTCCTACACAAGCACAGGTCTGTTTAATCCCATACTTTCCTTTTTCCTCCCTCTGTCCTAAGATTCCCAGATGCAAAGTTTCTGACTTGTAGTGGGAGCAGCACTCTTGTTGTATCCTAACCTTTCTTATGTGCTAGCTTTGGAGTCAGAAAGATTAGGACACAAATCCTGCCTCTAACCCTTACTAGCTATGCGATCCTGGGCAAATCTCAGTTTCTCCATTTTTCTTCCATCTCAGTTCCCTGGGGACAGGAATGCCTCTAACACCTCAGAGGATTGTGGGGAAGAACAAATGAGAGTATATGTAAAAAGACCATGTAAATTCCAGTAATTATCATTATTATTAATTATTCTTATTCTCATTCTAATTCTCATCTCTGTAGGTTGAGAGTTTTGCATTTCACCAAGTTGGGGGCTATCTGTATTCACTATGGCAGCAGCTACTAAAAACATTGTTCTTACATTTGCATTAGTCAATACTGGCACTGTCTGGGTGACTGTGGGTAAGGGTTGTCTGGGATCGGCCTCATTATCTGATGCCCAGAATGCATCTTGATTCCTCCTTCTATGTCATTTCTACCTCTGGCAGTGAAGTTTATGACAAACAAGCAGTTTGGGAAGGGCCTGGTACTAATGAGGGCATGTGTTCAGTCTTTGCGTCAATTAGCTTTACCCTGTTTTTGCTCTCATTTGATTTTTTTTCTTTCTCCAGACATGATTTAAGTGGTGTGGGAAGCTGTCAGTATAGAAACCCCCTCCACTGATGTAGGCTATAAGGCAGAGTCTTAGAGAGCTGTCCAAGGTATTGAGAAGTCAGTGAAGGTGCCCATGGCCACATACAAAGGTATAACCAGGAGTTTTTTTATCCAGGGGCAGGGAGAGCTGGGAGTAAGTCAGTAAGAGCTCACCTGAGGTAGTTCTGAGGGGAGGGACTCCTGCCACCTGGCAATTAATCCATCAGCAAGCATTTAGGAAGAGACTATCATGTACCCCACCATGTGCTAGGCACTGGGGACAGGAAGACAAAAATCAGAGTCCCTGCCCTCCAGGAGCTTACATTCCATCAGGGGAGACAGCCAAGTCCATATAAGTATTGGCAGAGCAAATACAAAATAATATAATACACACATGTTTGAGCTGTGTCTTGTAGGAAGTGAGGGATAGTACCAGGTGGAGGTGAGGAGAGCATTCCAGGTTGGAGAAAACCAAAGTGAAAACAGTGTGTGAGGAACAGCAAGAAAGCCAGTTTGGCTAGACTTTAGGGTATACCAAGGGTAGTAATGTTTGATGAGGCTGAGAAAGAAGGTTGGGAGTCAGTTGTGAATGGCTTTAAAATCCAATGAGAGTGGTTTATAGTTTATCGCAGAGGCAATAGGGAGCCACTGGGATTATTGAGTAAATCAGTGACATGTTCTGACCCTGGCTTAAGAGAAATCACCTTGCCAGCTATGTGGAATATTGATTGGAGTGGGGAGAGACTTGAGGCAGGAAGGCTAATCTAGGGGAAGGCAGGAATATGGCTGCTGGAGGGTAGAGCAAGGCATCTTACCCTGGGATGTTCCCATTGCCACCCTGTAAACTTCAGCATGCTGTGGAAAAATCTTGGTTGCCCCAGCCTAGTTGCTGCTCTGGTGTATGTGTCAGGGGCTAAATGGAAGCATTCTTGATTTCCAGGCAGCCCTGTGTCTATATGACAGCACCCTACTTCTCTTTGTTTCTACCTAGGGTCAAATCATGTCTCCAAAATTGCAGCTAATGAAGAAAAAAATAACCCTTTATATAAAGCAATTTGTCATTCAAGGAGCAATGGGGCGCTGTATCTGCCTGATAGATACAAGCAAGGGCTCTACTGTATCTCTGAATTCATCAGTCTAATGTGAACTAAAATGAGATTGCTCACTGGGGCACCAACCCCTACATGTTCAGAACCAAACACAAGCTGACTTCTCTCTGTGCCCAAGAAGCTTCCCTCCGAGGCTTTGTCTGACTGAAGACTCCAGCCCTAGTACTCCTAGTACTAATCTCTGTTTGGGATTTAGGACTATCATACCCTGTCCTCCCACTCCCAAATCCAAATGTCTTCATAGTCTCTCTCATCCTTCATAGCAAAGACTCCGGTCAGGAGGTGTTTTATTTCATAGAATTACATCCATCACATGATCTGGACTCTCCTCAAAATTCCTACTTGACCCTTCCAAAGCCTCTGAGGGCTGCAACTCACCTAGAAGGAAAACAAAACACATTTGGAGTGGCAGATAAGCATCTCCCCTTCCTACTGGATCCATATCATCCACCTGGGTTGGTGTTCCTTCAGTGTGATCTCCAGGTTCCCCCCATCCTGCTCACTTCTGAACAATCCCCAGTTGTTTCATCAGAAAGCGTGACTTTGTGCAAATGCTGCCTTTGTTCAGTGGAGTATTTTTATTGGAGATAGGATGGGTGGGACATATACATATATGTATCTACACACATACACACATGAAACACACACAAGAAACACATACATTACATACACATCATATATGAAACGCATGCATTCATGTATATGTCCTATACATAATATATGCATATATGTCATATATGAAATGTATATATGTGTATGTTTACAGTTATTTCTTTTGGACCAAGAAACATTTGCCTTTTCTTATAATGGAAATGCTAGCTACATAATGCCATCCTCAGTCTGTCGTTATGAGCTGAAAAAAACTTCCTCTGAGAGCCAATGCCTATTTGGAGGCAGTTTCCTATAGCTTTAATAATTGGTGCCTATATTGGGCTTTAAGGGAAAAGATGTTGAAGGCAGGTGGTTTTTTTTCCACCCAGATTCCTTTGTCCCATAGATGTAAGCCTGGAAAACTGCTCAGTGCTGATAAGCCTTGGGTTTCCTGCAATTTACTTTCTCCCAATCTTCACTCAGGTCCTCTGCCTAAATCAGTACCTGAGCTAAGTACAAAAGTCAGCAAAGTACCAATAAAGGTAATTGAGGGAATCTACTGCCTGGGCCAAGCTTGAGCCTTCTAAATGGGTGGTTAGCAGTGAGGGAAACCCACCTTAAACACTTCTCCCACTCAATTGGAAATCCCTGCAATTATCTGCTTTAGGTAGCATTCTTTGGGTTTAGGACAAGTTGGAGCTTTGTCTTTCCTTCTCCTTCCTGCCTCCTCCTTTTTCTGCCCCAGCCCACCCTTGGGGATCACATAGTATTGATCTGAGTGCCACATTTTAGAAAGGTCATTGATAAGTTGAAGATTGTTCAGAAGAAGCTGACCAGGATAGGGAGGGCCTGGAGATCATGCTGAAGTGACACCAATCCTGGTGGATGGTATGGATCCAGTGAGTATAAGAGATGTTTGTCTGGCTACTCCAGATGTGTTTTCCTTCTGGGTGAGTTGTAATCTTCAGAGGTTTTGAGAGGCTCAAGTAGGAACTTTCAGGAGAATCCAGATCACGGAATGGATGTAATTCTATGAAGTAAAACACTTTTGGACAAGAGCTTTTGATATGGAGGATAAGAGATAATATGAAGACAATTGGATTTGGGTGTGGGAGTGATGGGATGCCTAAGTCTGCTTAGGGCTGCTGAACTAGCTAAGTCAAGTAAGGTGCTTGTTGTTACCTGGGCATTCAAGCTAAGATTGGGTTGAAGGCAGGTCAAAGGTTGGGCTAGTATTTTGGTGCAAAAAGGAGAAAGGGACTATTTGACTCTGGACAATTTGTCCCTTTGGGATCCAGTTTCCTCAACTATAATGGTTTGCAAATTAATCCAATGGACAATATTTGGATGTTGTTTCATTCCTAGCAACAATGAGAAGAGAAGGGAATTAGGCTTTATATAGCACCTACTATGTGTCAGGCACTGTGTTAAGCACTTTTTATTTTTAAAAATAGTATCTCATTTTATTGATAGTTATGTGTGACTGCTTCTTCTGAAACTAGACTGAGTCAGAATGTCTGGTCTTGATCAGATGAAACTGAATTCTGCTAGTTTCTCCACTAATTCTATGTCAGTTGAGAGATGACTCTCATGCTGTGCATATGTTGTTCTTTTTCACTGTGTTTTTAGTTCTGTGGATTTAAAAATGGATAATAAAGGAAGTATATGAAAGTTATAGTCCAACAGTACACTTCAATGACTGTTAAGGACATTGTAATGGTTGTTGGTTTGAGGAAGTCAAGTATTTGAAGGGTCATTCAAGTTGATGATCAGACAAAATCTATCTCACTAACATGTACAAAGGAAAGCACATTCACAAATTTTTAAAAAGCCAAGGACTATTAGGCTATTGCTATGAAAATAACCTAATTAATCACTGTAATATTAATGGGATATAAGATCTCCCCCACCCATTAATAGGCCTCAGGTAGAGCCCATTAAGGGAAGCTTGCTTTGGGGAGGCTTTCTTGTAGGAAGGCTTTCATACATTTTGTAATTTCTAATTAGGCACTGAGTCAGGAGGTTTGTGATGCCTTCTGGCTCTGAGAAGAGTATATATACACTGTTTGTATTTTGCTTTGGGGGCTTGCTTATGAGAAGGATCTTGTGATTCCCTATTTAAGATTCTGAGTGGCCATCTACTGAGAGCTCCCCAATTGCTCAGAGGTAAAGGCTCTCTCCATCTAGGGACATATGTGAAGTGTAGAGTTGATTCAGGCAGTTAGAGTCTGTTGGTCTTTATTTCTCTGTTTGTATTTTCTCTGAAGTTCAGGGTGCTGACTTTTCCCCTGAACTAGTGAATATAATTTTAAAAAGATTATTGACCCCTTAAACAGCTGTCTTTCCTAGTAAAACAGATCTAAGAATCTGTGCTAGCAATCCTCCTGGGTATGTGATTGTGATTGCCACTTACAATCACCAGTTCCATTTTGAACTTTTAGAATGGACAATTAGGACTAATCATTCATCTCTCAACTCTAATTCCTCTCCTGATAATAGAAGAATGAAGGTATTTATTTCAGACTCCCTTTTTATAAACACTGTAAAGAATAACTACCTATCTGCAGGATATTTGATCATTTTATCCAAAAAATATATATTGAGCTCTTCTCTAGCTTGCCATTCAAGGTAGACTAAAATGGAATCAAAGAACAGTCAGCCTGAGATCATGTCATGAGGACTTTGGTTTGGAAATAAGCCTTAAGAGTGGAAGATTTGGGATTACAGTCCAAACTCAGTTCCCTAAGCAACTGTGATATGTTAAAAGTCAAGTCACTACTGGGGGCTCAGTTTCCTCATCTCTCAAATCAATTATTTAGACCAGGTGATCTCTAAGTAGCATCTGAATTGCAAGACCATTTACTATTACTTAAATGTAATTTATGGCCTACCACCTTCTGGCTCTGGCTTTATACAAACTAATTGAATACAAGTGAAGCAAATATTATGTTCTTTTTGATTCATACTATCTCTACTCAAACTTTGCTGTGGCATATGTTCACTATATTTTGTATCCATATAGCCACAGATGTGGGTTAAAGTGTCCCTAGCCATATGGCCTTGCAAGATTAAAAAAATGCATTATTTTGGTACTGAACAGCTTTTATTTCACTCCAAATGAAAAAGATGCACTAGAACCCACAAATGAAGAAAATATAGAAGAGCCCATAAGTATATTATAGCCCCTAAGTAATCAATATTCTCCTCCTTTCTCACTGTACTAGGTCCTGTTTCCCCACAGAATTCTAAAGTCCTGAAGACCCAAATGACATTTCAGGGTATGGATTCTTTTGGGTTCCTATTTCATCCCATAGAGACTCAGGGATTAGACTCATTCAAAAGAAAAAATTTGGAACTGCTAGATAAGCAAACTTTTCTTCTCATCAGAACCACATTATCCCAATGAGTCACCATAATATGAAACAACCAAGTCCAAAGCCCCTGTTCCTCCATATTATGATCTCTTCCCCTTGCCAATGATCTTCCCAGCATCAGGAACCACATGGGCAATATGCTTTTCTCCCTAAGATACTTTTTCTCTCTAAGATTTTTGCTGTTCAGGAAATTCCATTTTCCTCAATAAAAACCTAGATTCCCAAGCTGTTGAACTTGGACTAATATGAGGTTACCCTGAGATTGGTACTACCCAACAAATCCTTCATCTCTGATAGAAAGCTGGACTCTGTGTTCCAGGTTGACAGTGTTAAGAAACTCCCCTTTCAGGACTCATGTATGAACATGTTTCCATTTACCATATGCCTCCATTACAAAATGATCATTAATGGCTCCTGGAGTTGGGAGTCTTGGGTGAGGGGGAAGGAAATGTGAAGTGTCCCGAAGTGAAATGACCATCCAAACCAGAAAACATGACACAACTCTGGGAGGTAATCGAAGGGGATGAGCATGAAGGTCAAAGGTCCTTTGAAGAGGCTGGGTGAGGGGGTGAGCCAGTTTTATAGCTGGGGTTTTACTGAGAATAGAACCAGGGCCCCTCTCCCAATCCGAGTCATCACCTGGTGATTATCTCTAGTCGACCTGTGTTGGTTTGGGCTCTAACTGCTACATTTTAATGAACTTGCTCAGGACATTCAAAGTAGCCCCATCATTCAGAGGACCTTAGGTGTCACACTTAGTATATCTATGTTAACATTAAATGGGGCTTGGGTCATTCAAGGGAATTTTCATAATCTCAGGAACTTCTAAGTTTGACTGAAGAGGCAGCATTATATCCTTTCCACAATGAAGAGCTCCCCCATGGGTCACTATCTAATTAATTAAAGAAGTTATGTGCTACTGTGGAAAGAGTACTGGATTTGGACTCAGTTTTAGCATTCCCTAGGTGCTGACTATGTGCCAAGCTCTTTGGTAAGTGCTGGGGATACAAAGAGAGGCAAAAGATTTTGAGGTCCTTGCCCTCAAGGACCTTCAAGTCTAATGGGAGAGACAACCCATACAAAGAAACTGAAAGGAGGGGTGTGTGAGAGGGTATCCACTGGCCATGCTGAAGTTTAGAGGAATCCATAGGAATACAGCAGGGTGGGAAATGGAGAGATAGCTGTCCTGGGCACCCTCTTTAAATGGAACATCTGAGAGGAGCTCTTTCCTATCCATCCTCTCCAACAAGAGGGAGGGAGAAGTCCCAGGGTAGGTTGTCAGTTCCAGTGGTGATATGATTTGGATTCAAATCCTGTCTCTCTCTCTCACTACCTTTGTGACCTTGGGCAAAGCATTAAACTTCCATGAAACTCAGTTTCCTCAGTTGTAAAAGGAGATGGTTGGATTTGGTGGGGTCTAGGTCCTTTTCAGTTCTAAATGTATGATCTTATGTTCTCCTACAATTTGTATTTTGACCATTCATCTGGGTGAAGATTTTTGATCAAATTTATGTACACACCAGCTATTTCTTCCTCTTAATCTTATCGTTCCCCCCACTGGACTACAACCATATCCATGTAAAGTTAAAAATAATGAAGTCTTAAGAGACTGAAGAAAAGCATATTCATTAAGAGCTCCCTCTGAGTCATTAGTGGCTTTGGCAAAGAATTCCAGTGTCTCAGAACAGCAGAGGGAGATATGTTCAGCTGTTGTATTTCAAACATGTTAAGAGAGTAATATTAATAAGAAAAAAAAGAGCTGGGCCATTCGGGGCAGAGCAGTGAAGCCCATGCTGTGCACAAGGGAGAGGAGCCTATGAGACCATTGTAATGTCAGCTGCCCTTGCCATCTGCAGCCTGGACCCTGGCACCAGGACAGCAGCGTTTGGCCAATTAGTTGGCTCACGAAACCATTGGTGGTTCACTTCATTCCCTGAATGAATTGAGATTGCTCTAATAAAGCCCTACCATCCAGACTGATTGGGATTGAAGACTAGTCCCAATTAGTGAGAAGTATGAAATATAGAACATGAATGCAGGTGCTTAATTCTTAAGATAATATCACAATGCATACTATGGACCAAATGAGCATAAAAGCACTTAGTAGGATGCCTGCCACCTAGTAGGTGCTTATTCCTTTCCTCTTCCCCTATGAGCTGAAAGAATATTGCCTAGTTGGTGTCTACCAGACTTACTTTAATGAATAGATAAAGACCATTTAAAATCACTACTTTCACTATTGGTATACAAGTTGTTTCCTCTTCTCTCCCCGCAGAAGAAAAGCCTTCTAAAGGTAGATACCACCTCACTTCTGTATTTGCATTTCTAGTACTCAGCATAGTACCAGACCCATAGGTGAAAACAAATAAACATTCATTTATTAATTGTGTTTTGTCTTTGTGTCTTCAGCTCCTGAATATTAGTTTAATAGATGCTTACTGAATTAATGAATTAGTTGTTGAATTTAAGATTTAAGATTATTGTCCTAAGTAGGTTACACATCTCAACTCTGTAGCAAAACTTTCTCCAGTAAACTCTAACCTGAAGGAATTCAGGATGGATTAATTTCAAATGGCTGAAATCTTAATAGATGAGGTTTTCCAGGAATTTGCTCTAAGTTCTATTAACTTGTTAAAACACAAAAGAGGTGTGAACTATTTAAACTTGTGTGTCACAAACACTAGTTATTTAATAATCTTGTTATAAAACATATGAATTTCATTGGATTTCTTTTTTTTTTCTTTTTGGACAGTGTGGGGGGCAGGGCAATTGGGGTTAAGTGACTACTCAGGGTCACACAGCTAGTAAGTGTTAATTATCTGAGGCCAAATTTGAACTCAGGTTCTCCTGACTCCAGGGCTGGTGCTCTAGTCACTGTGCCACCTAGCCACCCCAAATTTCATGAGATTTGAGGGCTGGTAGAATGTTTAGGATGATGTTTAGGATGAAATAGAAGCCTTCCAAGAAGAAAATCCTGGTTAAACATTGACGGCTTGGCCTGGTCCTATCTCCTTCTTCACCTTGCTCCATTGATCATTTCCTCTTTTTCTCATAGTCAGACCACCCTTTTCTACTGGCTCCTCTAGCCTTGCCTACAAACATACAAGGGACTCTCCTCCCTTTATCCAATTAGCTGTTCAAGTGAGTATCCTATATTTATCATTTTCTCTACTGATAAAAATCCAAGAGCAATTGTCTATACTCACTGTCACCACATTTTCATCCTTCACTTAGTCATCTACACTTTCATATTCATCCTCAACGTCTACCAACACATCCTTCTCCAATGTCATTGATGGTCCCTCTTTATTTGGGATCAGACTTGTGATGTTTGTATAGGGAAATCCCAACTAGGAAACTTCTACCAATTCAGATCTCTATAAAGCTTATAGTCTTAGAAATTTGCCTTGGGGTACTAAGTTAATTAATTAGGAAATTAAATCATTTACCTAGGATCATACATCCAAATTTGTCAAAGGTAGGACTTGAACTTACTTTTCTAGGTCAGCTCTTTTCACTATGCTACACTGCATCTCTAGCAAATAGCTTCTTCATTGCAAATCTAGTGGTATTTTCAGTTTTCTCCCTGACATTCCTTCCTTCCTTCCTTCCTTCCTTCCTTCCTTCCTTCCTTCCTTCCTTCCTTCCTTCCTTCCTTCCTTTCTTTCTCTCTCTCTCTTTCTTTCTTTTCCTTCCTTCCTTCTTTCTTTCTTCCTTTCCTTCTCTCTCTCTCTCTCTCTCTCTCTCTCTCTCTCTCTCTCTCTCTCTTCCTTCCTTTCTTTCTCTCTCTCTTTTTTTCTTTCATTATTTCTTTGCTTTTTGGAGGGCAATTGGGGGTTAAGTGACTTGCCCAAGGTCACACAGCTAGTATTAAGTATCTGAGGCTGGATTTGAACTCAGGTCCTCCTGACTTCAGGGCCAGTGCTCTGTTTACTGTGCCACCTAGCCTCCACCCGACCTTTCTATAGCATCTTATTCATCCATCCATCCATCCAACAAGCATCTATTTTGTGCCAGGCATTTTGTTAGGTACTAGGAGCTTGCATTTTATTGGGAAGAAAGCAACATGTCCACAAATGAAGGGAAGAATCACTTAACTGAGCTTTGAAGGTAGCCTGGATTTCAAAAGGCTAAAGTGTTGAGTACTTTTCTAGGGATGACAAACAGCTTGTCCATAGAAGATAGAATGTCTTATATTGGAACAGAAGGGAGATCTTTCTCTCAGTTCTTCCTTTGCCTACCTGGTGTTTCCTTCCTGGTTTCCTTCAATAATTTGTCTTTTATCTCCTTAAAGAACAGAGAGGTATATGTGTGGGGTGTGGTGTGGAGCAAAGATGGTGGAATAAAAGCAGGAACTTGCTTGAGCTTCCACTCCAACCACCTCCAATACCTGTAAAAAAAAAGGACTCTCAACAAAATTTTAGAGCTACAGAACCCACAAAGTGACAGAGAGAAACAAATCTCCTGCTGAAGGCAGCCTGTCAGGCTGGCAGGAAGGGTCTATTGCACTGGGCTGGGAGCTGAGCACAGTCTCACATGAGCCACATGGGCCCAAACCTGGGGTAAAGACCTGCTGGAGCATACTTCAGGAGATTCAATCACCAGCAGCTGTGGTGGTTTCCAGATTTCTCAACCCATAAATGCCAAAAAGAAAGTAAAATGTAGGGAATGGTGTTGGAACTGGAGAGAGAAGAGTGTGGCCCAGTCCCTGTCCCCAGGGAGGCAGAGGTGGCAGGGTGCAGAGGCTGCAGCTGCTGCCCCTGGGCTGCCTCTGGAGCTCCTGGCCTACAAATCACAGGGGGACAGAGCAACCATTCAGAGGGTAATTGCTCTTGCTTTGACCTGCTTGGAGCTTGGTCACAGTTGGGTGGTGGTCCTGGGGTGAGGAAAGCTAGCATGCCAGAACTTGTAGCAGTTGTATAGAAGGTGTCCACATCATAGCTCTGACAACAGCTGCATAAAGCCCCAGAAATTTGGGACATAGCACTCTCCACTCTGGAAGCAGAATTCTACCATGGCAAAGAGCTCAATAGTCAAGTAATTGGCTGGCAAGATAAGCAAACAGAGGAAGCACAATCAGACCATAGAATCTTTTTTTGGGGGGACAAAGAATCAAAACATAGAACCAGAGGAAGACAAGAAAGTCAAAACTCCCGCATCAAAAGCCTCCAAGAAAAATATGAACTGGTCATAGGTCATGGAGGAGCTCAAGAAAGACTTTGGAAATCAAGTAAGAGAAGTGGAGGAAAAATTGGGAAGAGAAATGAGAATAATGCAAGAAAATCATGAAAAGTGAGTCAACAGCCTGCTAAAGGAGACCCCAAAAATGCTGAAGAAAATAGCACCTTAAAAATAGGCAAATTGGAAAAAGATGCCCAAAAAAGCCAATGAGGAGAAGAATGCCTTCAAAAGCTGAATTTGCCAGATGGGAAAGGAATTTCAAAAACTCACTGAGGAGAATTATTACTTCAAAATTAGATTGGAGCAAATGGAAGCTAATGACTTTATGAGAAATCAAGATACTATAAAATAGATCCAAACAAATTAACAAATAGAAGGGAATGTGAAATATCTCACTGGAAAAACCACTGACCTGGAAAATAGATCCAGGAGAGATAATTTAAAAATTATTGGACTACCTGAAAGCCATGATCAAAAAAAGAGCCTAGACATCAAGGAAATCTTGATTTCTTCCCTGAAATCTTCCTTGATTCCCAAGGAGGGATGAGACCTCAAGGGGGATATTTTGCTACATCTACAGTGTGAAGGGAATTATGACCTTTATAATACCAGTATATATGTAATGAATATACTAATTTGGAATCCTTTCAGAATTGCCTTTTCTAGCTTGAGTCAGACATACAATGCAGCTTGAAATGATCCATCAAACCTTGACAAGCCTCCTTGTGTCTATGTACCTTAAGGGAAGTGAATCACAGACTGTAGCACCTGTTTCCATCACAGAATTATGGTTCTGTGTCTTGGTGGGGGGGGGGGGTCACAATCTCCAAGTTTGAAATAATCAGATAAGTGTGGTATTGTGGGAATTCTGGGGTTGTCGTGGGAAAGCTGGGAAATTATTATGTGTAATCCATCCTCCCCCCTCCCTTCCCACTTGTGATTTATGTATCTTCACTTCACCAAGGTGGAATTCTGATCAGAAGAATTCCAGATTTGCAAATCTGTTCCTCATAATGAAACTAATTAATTAAACAACTACCTGATTACTGGCCCTTTGTCTCTGGTCTGCTGTTTCCTCATTCTCTGGTTAGAGACTGGCTCAGTAAAAATTCTGTGAACAACAGCTTCCAAAACCAAAAAGATTTTGAAAAACTGTGAAGAGTTAATAATTGAAGCTATAAGGTGGGTGAGCTATCAAGGGTCAGACTGTGGTCAGAAGGTCAAGCTTTGGGGGAACCTCTGGGGTTTTTTTCACCTTTTTCTGGTGAACTTTATTTATTTTTAGTTTTCAACATTCATTTGCACAAGATTTTGAGTTATAAATTTTCTCCCTGTCTCTCCCCTATTCCCCACCCCAAGACAGAAAACATACTGAACACCCCTTATTCTCTCTTATATCTTCCCTCATCCCCTCCTCCACTAACTTTCTTGTAGGGCATGATGGATTTCTATACCCCATTGCCTGTATATCTTATTTCCCAGTTGCATTAAAAAAACAATTTTTAACATTTGTTTTTAAAACTTTAAGTTCCAAATTCTTTCCCTTCTTCCCTCCTCACAGACCCCCACTGGAAGACAAGCAATTCAATATAGTTTGTACATATGTGGTTATGCAAAATATTTCCATAGTAGTTATATTGTGAAAGACTAACTATATTTCCCTCCATCCTATCCTGCCCCCCCCTTATTCTATTTTCTCCTTTGACCCTGTGCCCTTTCAAAAGTGTTTGCTTCTAGCTACCCTCTCCCACAATCTGCCCTCCCTTCTATCATCCTCCCTCTTATCCCCTTCCCCCCTGCTTTCCTGTAGGGTAAGATATCCAATTGAGTATGTATGTTATTCCCTCCTTAAGTTAAATTCAATGAGAGTGAGGTTAACTCATTTCCTTTCACCTTACTGTTCTTCCCCTCCATCATAACAGTTTTCTTTTGCCTCTTTTATATGAGATAATTTACTCTATTCTATCTCTCCCTTTCTCCTTCTCCTAATAAATTCCTCTCTCACCTTTTAATTTTATTTTTTAGATATCATCCCTACATATTCAGCTCATCCTGTGCCCTTTATCTATGTATGCATGTACACATACACACAAGCACATACATACACATATACACCCTCCTGTACAACTATCCTCATACTGAGAAAAGTCTCATGAGTTATAATTATCATTTTTCCATGTAGGAATGTAGATAGTTCAACTTTAATAAGTTCCTTATGATTTCTTTTTTCCTGTTTACCTTCTCACACTTCTCTTGCTTCTTGTATTTGAAAGTCAAGTTCTCTGTTCAGCTCATGTTTTTTCATCAAGAATGCTTGAAAGTCCTCTATTTCATTGAATGACCGTATTTTCACCTGAAGCATTATATTCAATTTTGCTGGGTAGGTGATTCTTAGTTTTAATCCTAGTTCCTTTGACCTCCAGAATATCATATTCTAAGTCCTTCGCTTCCTTAATGTAAAATCGGCTAGACCTTGTGTTATCCTGATTTTGTTTCCATAATACTCAAATTGTTTATTCCTGATTGCTTGTAATATTTTCTCCTTGACCTGGGAACTCTGGAATTTGGCTATAATACTCCTAGGAGTTTTCTTTTTGGAATCTTTTTCAAGAGGTAATCAGTGAATTCTTTCTCAGTGAATTTCTTCCTCTATTTTTCCCTCTGGTTGTAGAATATCAGGGCAATTTTCCTTGAGAATCAAGGAAGAATTTCAAGAAATTTCAAGAATTTCAAGAAATCCCTCATAGCCTATTAACTCTGTGAAGCTTGGGGTTCCATTAGCTCCTTGAATTCTGAATGTTCGGAATTGGACCCCTCTCTCTCTCCTCCAGAATGGCACCTGGGGCACATAGTAGTTGCTTAATCCACCCAGAATCCATTTCTAGTGAAAGCACTATTCCTCTGTAAGTCACCTAGGATAAAGTCTTTGGTTTTAAAGCAGCATGGTACCATGGAAAGAACACTGGCTAGTGTCCCAAGGAGACCCGGGTCCTAGTCCCAGCTTGACCAGCCAAATAATTAGCTGATCATTGGCCAACCCCTGAACCTCTTTGCCCTCCAGCTCATTGACCTGTAAAATTAAGAAGCTGAAGCTCTAAGGTGACTTTTGATTCTGATAGTCTATGATTCTAAGTACTGATTTTATTATTCAAAATCCTCAGCTGAGGGAGATAATCAGAGATGGGTTGTACAGAAGGCTTGTCTCTTTTCTGTAATGTAGCACCCATTGTGGATCACTCACATGAATCTGAAGGGCTGTGCAAAGGGGTGAAGAAGAAGGTTATTTATTTTAGCCCCTACTAGGACCATCACCTGCACCTTCTCCTCAAGAGTAGCCTGGACTCCACTGCTGGTGCTCTAGGTTCTGCTAGGTCAGCTTTCGCCTTATCTAGCCTGAGCACAGGCCTCCTCCATCCTCCAGAAGCACCAGCTCCCATTTCTGCTCCCTTAGTGTTCAGTCTTCCTGAATTAGAATGGAATCTTTGTGAGGGCAAGAACCGCCATGCTTGCTTGGGTTTGTATCCCCAGCACTCAGCACAGTGCTGGTACATAAGAGTCACTTAATACACACTTTATTGATCTATTCTAATTTAACTGCACATGATAACAGCTGACATCAGCAAACTGTTGTTATTGTCCTAAAATATAAGTGAACAATAAGTTTCATGTCCTAGAGCTTAATTTCTGCTGTCAAAAGGTAGAAAATGCTGTGTCAATAGTATTGAAAGCACTTGGGCTGAGAGTCAGGAGCCATTCCTAGCCCATGATTAATTAGCTGGGTGACCTTAGCCAAGCCCCTTGACTTCCCTCTGTTTTAGCTTCTTCATTTGTAAAGTAAGTATAATGCTCCCTGCCCTACCAGCCTATCAGGTTTGTAATGGGGATCAAATGAAATCATGAATATTGTATAAAGAATATAGACTTTGAAAAACAACAGGTGTCATGTAAGTTATCATTAAGTTATTTATCCCTAAAAAAGATGCTTTGGGAAGGAGATGGGTAGGTCAAGGAAGCCAACGGCTGTTAGATGATAGACTTTTTAGGTAATCATTAAGAAAAAAAAGTATCTGCTGCATTTTCCAGTGTCCATTAATGGATGTAGGGTCAGACAATCTTGGAGGTTTAGTCGAGAAAATGTGGTAGGCACTCCCACATTTATGCTAGTCCTGCTATTGTGACTATCTGGAATACCCTTTCTCCTCTTCCTTGTAGCCTAATCCCACTCATCCTCAAAGGACATTTTAATGGCCTCTGCTTCACACTGACCTCTTCCATTCATTCTAATCTGATTATGGCAGTCACACCTGCTATCTGCACCTGAAGGTAAATGCTTGATACCATCTCATGGAATAATTTCTGTCCTGCTTCCCATTTCCATGGTTGGAGCTCCCACTTATCTCTAGGTCCCAGACGCAGTGCTCAAGATACACACACCAGAAGATCTTGTTTCCAATCCTTAAAGTCCATGAAAATTTTGTATTTTTCTTTCTAGATAAGAATGGGAAAATTGCAATTCCTGAGTTGTCCAGGTATTATAATTCACAGTACCACACACACACACACACACACACACACACATGCACATGCACACACACGCAGACAGAGACAGAGAAAGACACAGAGAGAAAGACAGACACAGAGACACACAAACACATGCAGTAGCTATTATTAATCTGGGCATGACTCTCCCCATGATCACTGCCAGGAAGGACTGGGGCAGTCTAGTAGCAGTGCCACACTGCCCTTTCCCATACACATTCCAGTTACCTTTTGTGACATCTTCTTTCATTTCATATATTTCCTGTGGAGGAGGCAGGAAACCAAATGTCTTTTTTCTTTTTTCTTTTTCCCTCTTCTTTACTCTCCCACATCTCCCACCCCCTGACCTGGCCTTGGCTGTAGCATTGAGAAATGGTCAAAACTAGGACTTTGATGAATCTGAAAAGAGAATAGAAATCCACTTTAGAAAGAGCAATGAAATCAGAGTTGCTGGCCTCTGTGAGATCATTAGACATCATTCAAGGTGCAAATCGAGGCTAGCACCCTCAATCTGGCAGTGGACAGAATGAAAAAAAGTCTATATTCTTCACCAAGGCTGGGAAAGGACAATGTCAATTACTCATTGACATATATTTGGCTTATCAAGACAAATAATTGAATCCTAGGATTTAAACCTGATTTCTAACATCTCCAAAATGAAGACTTAGGAATCAAGGGGGAAGAAAAGAAACAGTCATAAAATGAATCACTCACTGATTGGAAATTGTCTTCAGGGCCCAATTATCACTTGATATTTTCAAGCAAATTATTGCTTTCTGATTTGTTCAGTAGTTATGTGTGATGATTAATATGCGTCCCTTGAAACATAAATTATTTTTAGATGTCTGGTCAATGCAGTGGGCGGCACTCCTGACGACCATGATGGCTGTTTCTTCTGGCTAACATCCGAAGGTGCAGATGCATGATGCAATTGACTAAATGTTGAAATCGTGGTGCCCAGCTTAATCACTACAGGTGATAGCTCAGAAAGAGGAGGAGAAATAAAACCCAATATTTAAAAAATTCTTGAGGGGTCTCTTGGCATTTTTGAGAGCTTTGTGGTGCCTTTGTCCAAAAGTGTGTGGTGTCAGCTAAGGAAAATGCTGGATTCACTTACTTATGGATGGGGAACTTGGTCAGACAAATGATTATCTGGGTGTGTTCTGCAGTTGTAATATTTTTGTAAATTCTTATAGTTAGGACTTATAGATTGGGTAGCCCAACCCTCTCATTGTATAGATGAGGAAAATGAGACTCAGAAAGCTGAGAGTGCTTGTCCAGGGCTGTGGAGTAAGTGAATGAGTAGTAGAGTGGGGACTAGTGCCCACAGCTTTTTAAACCCTTTTTTTCTAACTTTTTAAAATGCTCTACAATGCTCCCCATTATGAATGGGTAATGCACAGCTCCTGGAAACCTCTTTTGCTTTCAATTTTCACAGTCTGATTCTTTTTCTCCTTCCCCTCACCTGGGATAGTGCTCACATTACCCTTTCCTCTGTATTCCATTCTAGGTCAACAGACTGACTTTGGTCCTGGGCAAAATTCTATCAAATACAGTTTATCATTTCTAAGAGCCTACTTCCTTTTTCATAAGAGCTAAAAGCCCCAGACTGCAGCATCTTGGAAGACGTGTGCCCTTCACATGCAGGAAGTTGGCTTCCCAACTGAATCTCAGAATCACAGAATTTGAGAGTGGGGAAGGATCTAGATGTCCATTTAGTCCTGTAAAAGACAGGAATGCCCACCAATGGCTATACATTCCCTTTCTGAAGACCTCCAAGGTGGAGGAAGCCACCCACTCGAGGCAACTTTTTATCATTCTGGAAAGTTCAAACTGTTAGGATTTTTCTTGAGATGAAACCTAAATTTGCATCCTTGTAATTTCCATGAATGGCTCTTGATTTTGCCCTCTGTTGCTGAAGGAAATCAGCATAGTTACCCTTCCACATGACAGCCCTTTAAATACTTGAACACTCTCTTCTCCAGATTAAATATGCCTGATTTCTTTAAGCAATCCTTGTATGACATGGGATCAAAACCTTTGACCACCTTGGCTGCCTTGCTGTCCTTTGGACACTTTCCAATTTATTAATTTCTGAGGGCTGGAGGCAACACTCCAGATGAGATATGACAAGGGCAGATGGAGAATAGCACAAGTAGCACCTCCCTGCTTCTGGAAGCTGTATCTCTCCTGATGTAGCCCGAGATTAAATTAGCCTTTTCGGCTGCTACATCACAGTGATGACCCATATCAAGCTTTTGTATATGGGTCATTGGTGTGACATAGCAGCCAAAAAGGCTAATGCTATCAAAGACTGCAGAGGGATCAGGATGAATGAAGACTAAGAAAAGGTCATTGACATATGTAACCAGGGGCTCAAACCCACTTGCCAAAGACTTCTCATTGGTGGACATTGATTACTTGAGGCACCAGGCCTGTGGGAGGGGCAGAGGTGGTGGGAGCTGGGAGAGGAGAGATTTTAGGCCTTCTGTCTTCTGGTTTCAAAAGAAAGAGAAGCCATAAAGTTCTAGATTCTTTGCAGGGGGAGGTCCCTGAAAGGAGAGAAAGACTCTAGGAAGAGGAGTAGGGACCTCTATCATGGCCCTACCCTACCAGATAGAGTTTCCCCTCAGGTGAGGTCTGAGAACTTCTCTCTTGGTTGGACTGAGATATCTCTCCCAATAGAAGAGTTTGTTCACTCTGTATATCATCTGATATATTCTCATGTGTATACGTTTTCTGATTTCTGTTTGCTATTGGCTTAGTGAGTTCATTTGCTATTTATCACTTGTGGTTTTTGTGTAACTGGCATTTGGTGGGAAGGGAATCAAGTCTTAGATATATAGCTTAGAACACTCCTCCATGAAAGGATAGTGAACACGAGTATAGCTTGTACCTAAGAAATATTTTCCCTAGGCTAATAGGATTTAAGGAGAAGATACACTCTCTGAGGAGAGCAGAGTGGCCAGCCTTGTAGTGCCAATCTTCTGCTCCCCTAATGGAAAGAAGCAATTTTCCTTGGAAAGGGTGAGTAGAGGAGACTGGAAATATCTTTTCATAATGTGGCGCTTTAAGCCACATCTAGATAAACCCATGTATTTGTTTATTTTTGCAAAAAAAAATAGTTTGTCATTGTATGTCTTTGTATGTCTTTATTGTATGCCTTTGTAATTTAAGTCTTAGATATTTAAACACATTTTGCTATTTTCAATGGAATTTCTTTTCCTGTTTCTTCCTCCTGGATTTTATTAACAAAGTAATGAAAAATTAGTTATTTGTAGATTTATTTTTTATCTTACAGTACTATTTTGGTAAAGCTAGTAACTGCTTGGGTTAATTTTTTGTTGTTGATTTTCTAGGGTTCTCTAAGTAATCTGCCATATTATCAATAATAACAATAATTAGTATTTATGTTGTACTTTAAGGTTTTCAAAGATCCCTACAAATATTATTTCATTTTATCCTCACAATAACTCTAGAGGACAGGCACTATTATTATTTCCACTCTACAGATGAGAAAAACAGGCAGATAGCATTTAAGTGTTTTGCTTCTAGTCACATAGCTGGTAAGTGTCCAAAGTTGAAACTAGGGCTCAGATCTTCCTGATTCCAGGTCCAGCCCTCCAGCCACTGCTCCACTAGTCAGGGTATTTTTCTAGGTTCTAGGAATGCTTACTTACAAAACAGAAGCTTTGACCCAAAAAGTCCTTGATCTGGTCAGGAAGACAACACACACACACACACACACACACACACACACACACACACACACACAAAACTGTGAATAACAGTAAAAGTGGAGTTGGAACATTTCTGTTGTGTTCCCTGTGACATAGGGGTGGTTTAAATCTTTATGGCATGCTGTGTCATTTTGGGGAAATATAGGGGTTAGGATACAGAAAGGAAATAAATTCCCAGTGATGTTGGAAAATGATATCCTTTAAAAAATAAAGCAAAACCCTCCAACAATCCTCTTTAATCCCTAATCATTGCTTATAGCTTTAGAAAGCCTAGATCCTTAGACTAGGATTTTATCCCCAAGTAAGGGGTTGGTAATTATCTAGCAACACTGAATTGGGCAGCAAATCAATTGAAATGATTGAGACCAGCTCATGGATTGGGTGCACAAACTGACCTGCTTGCCAGAGTCTTAAAGGATATAAAATGAAATCATTTGGAAAGTTGTTATGTTCAACATGAGCCAAAAAGAATATCTCCAGGACTTGGCCTTGGGAACTTTGATGACTGAGCAAGAGAGGAAGGGGCAGGAAATGACTCTTGTCTGGCTTGGGAGAAGAATGGGGTGGGACCCTTTTAAAGGAATAGCTCACAATTATATAACCAAGAGTACAAAATATTTTACCTATCTTATCTGACTAGATCTTCACAACCACTTTCTGAATTAGGAAGGGCAAACATTAGCTACATTGTTAGATTAGATATTAGATCAGATAAAACAATACATTAAGCATTTACCATGTGCTAATATTTGGTAACACAAATACAAGCGAAAAGACTGTGCCTAACCTCCAGAAGCTTACATTCTAATAGGGAAAGATAATGACATATAAGAGAGGTGGGGGGAGAGGAAAATTTGGAGTGTTGGATTCACTGGTGTAGGTCATTCCTGGTGAAGAAATTTC